>JAOXOE010000776.1:4332330-4368982 GCA_028565055.1 Phoeniculus purpureus | reverse complement strand
GAGACTCCACAACCCCCCTGGGCAGCCTGTTCCAGTGCTCTGTCACCCTCACTGCGAAGAAGTTCCTTCTGATATTTCTATGGAACCTCCTATGCTGCCCCTTGTCCTATCACTAGATGACATTGAGAAGACCCTGACTCCATCCTCCTGACACTCACCCTTCACATATTTATAGACATTAATGAGGTGACCCCTCAGTCTCCTCTTCCCCTCTTCTCCAAGCTAAAGAGACCCAGCTCCCTCAGCCTTTCCTCATAAGGGAGGTGTTCATATTTAATGTGTTCAAACTTAAATCCTGGAGCTCTTATGGAACCCCTGTAAATGAGTTCTAGACTCCTTCAAAAGCCCCACAAAAAAGTGTGAACTGTAAATTCAGATATTTATTCCCCTTATTGCATGTTGTACCACATCTCTAACTTCACACGTTTAGTCAGATTTGCTTGGTTGTTCTCTCTTGCTACTTCAACTGTTTACTTTCCTAATGATTATGCCTTGCCACCAGAAGATAACCTAGGAATAAACCACTGATTAAAAACCCCAGTTGCTTTTCCAGGGTCAGTGCACTGTTCTGGGAATGGTCGCCCTTGGAGCTGCTTGTACCAGCGACAGTACTAGCAGAGGTTATGCTGCTTCTGAGGCAGAACCCGGGTCTCTGCAAATTCCTGCCTTCAAACGGATGTGCAGTGTTCGCAATGATCAAGGTTGTGTCCTATATTGCAACACCCAAGAGTCTTTGGAGTTTTAGTTTGTTTTATAACGGTTTGTGCCATCCAGCTTACAAAATAAACAAAACAAAACAAAAAGCTGGTAAAAGAGACAATTAAATGTCTTAGGTTGAGATGCTCCATAATTTATCACAGATCTATGCAAGAACATTTGTAGAACCCATTTAATTCATTTAATAGTAATGCAAACATTGATATAAATTAAAACTCCAGAATGCTCTCTCACATCTTTTCTCTCCCCATGAGAGGTGAATGAAAATGATTTATTACTCATAGATTATAATTGCTTAAAATAGGTTATGATGTAAGGAAAAAAAAATCTAATCCCTTCTACCAGGCAGAAGCAAAATTCTACAGACAGAGAAATTATATCTAACGCCAGCATGTTAAGGAAGAAACATCCTTCTTCTCCCTTTGGGGAAAGTCTAAGAACATCTTTTTAGAACTGTCAAAATTCACAAGCTGTAATAAATAATTCTTTTTCATTACCCATTTATTAAGTAGGCTGTTTGGTATAATAGCAGAAAAATTCTGTTTAATTTTTACAGTATTACACTACTGTGATTTCTCATTTGAAACAGACAAGTTATCAAGAGCAGTGACGTGTTTTATTTTGTACATTGGGACCATCTTTCCTCTGAATTCTGATGAAGACAACTTTCAAGCATGTAATGCTCTGCCTGTCAGGATGGTTGTGTGTCAGGGAGGTAGGCTGGCTCCGCGGGTTTGCCAACCTTAGGGCCAGCTCAGACAAGGAACTTGGACGCAGGCTTGGTTAGGATGTGCTCAAGATCCACGGCTGCATTTCTGCCATCTCCTCACTACCGTACATCAGCACACTTAGTGCTTCTTCCCCTCTGAAATGCTGCATCCCTCCTTTTTGTGTCAGACACTGAGGGACAATTTGTGATGAAAGGAGTTTGCTCACTGCTGGTAGTGATTGTTTTAATGTCTTTGATTCACTCTTTTTTCCAACTACCAGAAGAGTTATAGTGGCCATTGGATGCAAAATTTAGTACAAGGAAACTTGGGAAAAAACAGATGAGCAAAGAATTCTAACAAAATTTAGCAATGCTGTGAATCCTGGCTACAAGATGCTGCGAGGATCTCATTAACCGTAATGCTAATGCAAAATTCTGAATGAAAGTTTATGCTGGATAAATGGATAAAACCCTGTCTTAGGAGATGAGAAATTGGAACAAGGTCCTGGCTCCAACAAAAAGCTCTGCATGATTCTGAGAGAGTACTTTATTGAATATCACACATCTACTAATCTACTATAATTATATTACAATATATTGTATAGAATACATAGACGTATTATAGTAAAGGCTACATCGGGTAAAGCTGCCTCGCCCTTGGTGTGCAAGTGAAACACTAATGACTTTGCTTTCGTAAAATGAAAGTATGAATACACAGGTTTGCTTCAGCTGGAGTGAACGTGCACACTGCCACAGGTTTATTGTGCGTAAAGAGCTTCTGAATACAAGATCCAAAGTTCTAAAGCACATTGTAAGCAGCGATTATGCCAGGTTTATTTAGAGCACTGTCAGGCGTCTTCTCAATCGTCATGGGCCACATCACATTCATCCTGCCTATGCTCAAATCAACTGTTTGAGCTACAACCCTGCAAGAAGGAACCACACACCCACGTTCCATAGCCCTGCAAGCTCAGGGCGGGTATCTGGCCAGATCCTCAGCAGGATCCACACCTTGCGGGTGGCACAATACCACACTGTGCTTCTCCCGAGGCTCTTATGAGGGTTGCACACGTAGTAACACAAAACAGTGTAGCCCAGAAAACACAAATATAGAAGGAGAGGGAATAGATGTCTGAAATAATATTTTTAGGAGATATTTGTGAGAACTAAATGCCCACCCCACCCAAAGAGACATGCAATAAGAATGGAAAGACAGAATAAAAACTACCTATCTCCTGCACCCTCAGTGGCAAAGAAAAACCAGGATTGCTGCCTTGTTGGCTTTGGTTGAAAATATATAAATAAATGGTGGTTATAAAACCCACACTGTATCTTCACAGCCAGCAGCAACATAAAGCTGCTTTCTTCAGCTAGGAAGTGGATTACATTTTTATAACTAATCCACAGCGCTTTCACTGAAAAGATTTGCTAAGCCCCCACCCCCTCCCACACAGTACTTTTTCTTTTAGGTCTGTGCACCCTCAAAGCTTTCTTCCACCTTCTTCCACCTCCTTCCCAAGAGTATATGCATGGCTGTATTTTTGTCAAACTTACAGGACATGACTTTGTTTGTGCCTTGCATCGTTAAACAGGATTCACAGACAGGGGTAAAAAAACCCAACACCCAAACAGCTCAGTGCTTCAGTGATCCATAAAATCATTATAGGCAGCATTTCAGCTGCAACAAGTGCCAAAATCCTGCCCCCCCCCAATATATAAAAAAATTAGAGCTGAAACAAAAATAACAAGGCTATTAATCTTTCATTAAGTTAAAGGGATGAAAAGGAATCGCTTAAAGTATCATTCTTTACTTGCACCACAAGATTGGATGCCCCCTGCTAACTTCAAAGGCTCTGAAAGAAGCTGGTTAATATTGTTGGCACAGAACCAGATTGTGGTTTACTTTAGTTTTTTCTGGTTTTTTTTTTTCAACAAAAGAAAACATTAAGGGTTGGACACTGATTGCTGAGTAACAGCTATTGAAAGAGGGTGACTTTTGAGCTGCTACCAGTAATACGTCAATTTTCAGACGTGTAATAGCTGCTCAGAAAATGATGTCAGTCACCGCACGAGGGCAAAAGTTTGTAACGTGGCTCTTGTTTGTTCTGCGGTCCCACGTCAGATACAAATCACCTCTTTTCCCTGTGCGCCAGAGTACTGGGACTTGGAACAGTGAAATACGGACTTTATCCGTCCCAAGAGAGTAGATCCCCCACAAGCCACAAAGCCACTCACCTGCTCCCTGCACTATTGCTGTGAGGTTTTCCCTGCTGCCCAGCTCCAGGGGCTGCGGCTATTGCAAACAGAGCTAATCGCTCCTGAGTGACATAATTGTGCGGTTACGTTTCTTTGTGCAGGGGTTTCTTTCCAGCGTAGTGCAAGCTGTGAAGCTGCAGACTGTGGTTGCCGCTGCCTGGCAGAGGGTAAATAGCAGGGAGCAGGGGAAGGAAGGCAGGAAGTGTTCGTGATGGTTTGATGATGTGCTGATAGCTTAATGCGCTTGGCTGGCTTGTGCGGCGCAGGCTCACGCGAATCCATGGGGCGTGGGGTGCGTGTGTGGCGAAGGGAGAAAGTATTGAGTATATTTTGCTGTCTTTTTCATATAAATAGTCCTGTCTCATTGCACAGCCAGCTCCTTAGGAGGACAGTGAGGAAATTACAGGCATGACAATGCAAAGTGAAGCCTCCTGGGGCTTTGAGCACCTTTGTTCCCTCATTGCAGTGCTCTTGTCCAAGGCAGAGTGATCTAAACGCCCAAGAACCTTCCTACACCCACCCGAACCAGCTGTAAGCAGGATGCCAGGTTGGCGAGGGGGAAAAGGATGAGATTTCCCTCCTGCTGTGGGCACAGGGAGCTGTAGAAGCTTGGCTCTACTCATCCGTGTGGCAACAGGGTCCCTGGCTGTGAACAGCTGTTCAGACAAAAAACCTCCACTTGTGCTTCTGCACACGTTTGGAAACCCAAACCTTGGAGTTAAAATTTACCAATAGGCTGTCCTGTAGTTGCTGAATGCGTTCTGTTCCTGTAAAGGCAAACGTCTTTCTGTTTCAGGTCTTGCTGGGAATGGCTGTGGTGCTCACTTCTAACACACGGGCACTCGACTCCAGGTCTCAGTTTACCTGCTGTAGCTGTCTTGGGTATAACATAGGATAAGAAAGGACCAGCTGAGAACGTCAGTGCAGCTTATCGAAATAGTCTGCATACAAAGGGAGTGGGTATTTTAAAAATACAACCTATGTATAGGTAGGGCAATTGTTGTTTGAGCTGTTGCCATTCACTCCTTACGGTGGCACTTCTGGATCTGTTCTTTCAAGTCTGTATTACCAAATAAAGCAGATAGAGCCCATTTGTCCCTGTGAAGTTCTTTTTCTACTTACACCAGGCCATCAATGCATAACAACTGCAACTAGATTTGGTTACTGTCCCCAAAGTGCATTTCACCCCACACCTCCCTGTCATGCTTGTATCCTTTCTCTCTTCTACCTATTCCCTCTAGGCCAGATTCAACATCCCGCAAAAAATTTGCATTTAATCCATCAGTGTTACCATCAAGTGTACCTATACCCTTGCATGTGCCAAATATGACAGATCCCTTAAATTCCTTCTGAAAAACCCTTCTCAGAGAAAGTCTGTTACACTGTTGCTGCGATGAATAATGTCTCCCGGACTTCTAATAAGCCATGTGTTTTATTTGTCTGAGCTAGCCCATAAATTCTTTGGGGCAGGAGGAAAGGCATGACCATTATCCTTGCTGAGTTTTTTCAAGAGGAAACACACGCTTCCTGCACAAACCAGCAAACAGAGCCAGTTTGTGGGGCAGGTTGCCCAGTGCTTCCTATTGCGAGACACTTTCCAGTCACTTCAAATTCTACCAGGCTGTTTCTGTTAGTCCTGAAATCTGTGATCTCAGCTGATTGCCTCAGTCACTTCTGGGACTAACATGAAGGATATATTTCTTGTGGTTTTGTGTTAAAAAGTTCTGGCAAACAAAGCTGCAATAAAGCTGTTATTTGCCTTCACAGAGCCTGAAAGCATTTGGTATGTTTTTAAAATACTGATACCTCAGCGGCAAGTGCTACTGAAAGGCCCATTAGGAAATTACTAATTGTGTCTCAAAGCCAGTTATTGTGTGGAACACAAGGTAGGGAGGTACACGCTGAGCACTGGAGATAAAGGGAAGCAGCAGAGAGCACCAATCTGCCTCCAAGTGCTGAATGAGACGTGGGTTCTCCGGGAAAAATATCTAATTATGTAATTAAGAACCCTGCCATTCTGTGCAAACAGCAGGAGGCTAATACTGCTCCACCAGCATCTCCACTCCTGGCATTTTCTTATTTTTAAGTGCTTGAGTTGACCTGAGCAATTTTCATTTACTTGTTCCTCTGTGTGTGTAATAAATAATAGAGACTAATGCAAACAGTCCAAAACGCAATGAGTCCATCTGAGCACTGTAGGAAGTTTATCTATTTCAGGTCAAATAGCTCTTATGCAACAAAAGAAGTTCTTTTCTTGAAAAACTGATTCCCTGCATCTCTCGGAGTTTCTGGTGGGGTTCCCAGACGGAGAGGAGAGGGAAGAGCTTCTACAGAAGCATCTCTGCCAGAAGCTGAGGAGGGACGCATAAAAAACATCATCACCTGGGTGCCCTTCCTGGCCATGGGATATGTGCGATCCCATCAGCAGGAACTTTACTCTGATTTTTTGTCAGCAACCTTTCCTCTCGCAGCTGGTGCACTCGGTTGACTCCAACGGACTTTGGATCAGGCCATGGGCAGGAGTCACAGCCGTAAGCAAAAGGCAAGACTGCAGTTTAGCACCCCGTCCAGCCTGGCTGCCCGTTGCATCTTTGTGACTTTTCCAGAATTTGTGCTTCACTTCGTGTAATGTTTATCTTGAAAAGGCGGCTTTAAAGCTCGGCTAGGCAAAAAGGCTTCTCAAGAGGGAGAATGGCTGGTTCACGCTTGAGACGGCTGTCTGTTAAATGTTATATGAATGATAAGATCCTAAAAGAGCCGGTCGGGGGTGAGCAATCTTTCTCTTTCCTCTTTTTCACACTATCTCTGCTGAAGTTTCTTTTCCGCTTGTAGTGAAGGGGAACGGTTTTCTTTTCTTTTTTTTTTTATCACCAACTTCAACCACAGGGTCAGCTTTGATTTGGGTGAGTCAGAAACATATTTATCTCTGAAGTTCTCCTTCTGTGCCTGGGAATGAGGTGTTTCTCATCTCAGAAGAAGAGACATATTTTAAATAATAGCAGCGCCAGGGAAAAAGAGGAAAGAAGAAGAAAAGCAAAGGTAATAGCAGCTGTTTGTTTTACCTGCTGTATCAGATTTATATGTTGCTGGTACATACACGATTTTAAGAGGCTTCTTTAGTTTCTCCCTGGCAATGTTTATAGTTTGTTTATGGAAAGAGATCTGTACTCCAGATTTTGCTGTAAACTCTGCCCAGCTAAGACAGTTGCTATGGCAGATAGACTTGACCTGGTAGTCACCCTGTTTAAGATGTGTTTTATTTTTGCAGGCATTCCGTGGTTGCAGGAAGCACTCAAGCCTTAATCTGGACCACTTGTCGGGTAGTGAAAGGAGAAAACCAATTCAGGGAGCAATCCTCTCGAAAAACCATACATGGGTTTTAGGGAGAGCTCAGCAGGCCTGCAAACGCTGTAGGCAGCTTTGAAATCCCCAGTTAAAGATGGGCCAACCAGGCTTTGTTGTTGATGCCCCAAGGGAAAAGCCGAATGCAGTGCTCACCACGACGTGAATGCATAGCAAGAATAAACTGAGATTTTCCATGGTCTGATCTGTACATCCTTTTCCTGCCTCCTTCTGCAGTTTTGGTGGAAACAAAACTGCTTAGAAGCCTGAAACCCCTGGAAACATGTCGGTTCTTAGTCTCTAGCAGGTATCTCCACGGTCTTCAAGACTGAATTTCTTTTGTCCTCGTAGCTTGTGCCCTTGGGCAGAAGAAAATGCCATCAGTGCAGCTGCCTATCTGCTCAGAGAGCTGTTCATAGTCAGGAGCAAGCATATGCTATTCTTGGCTATAGTTCTTTGTGAGTATTAGACATCCTGACAAGGGTCTTTGTAATATTCTTGGCTTCTGTGTTCTTCTGTTGCTGTACCCATAGTAACTGTGCTGTAAGTATGCCTGGTATGGCCAGCGCTAGGCTCTCTCATAGAGGATCTTGCATGGTGTATATGGCAAGCTCGTAAGAAACCCACAGCACCCTGAACTTCAGAGCAAGCAGTATTTGTTTTGTCTTTCCCTACTACTTGAACTTCCAGTTTTTTCTCAGACTGTAGCATGGCTAAACTGGAACAACTGCTTTTTGAGTCTTGTACAACCGAACTAGCAACGTACAACACTGCCTGGGAAGAATCCATCAGTCAGAACAGAAAGAAGTTCTTCCTGTTCTCCTATAGCACTTCTTCAATCACCATAAGCAGTAATGAGACTGTACTTACCCAGTACAATTGGTTGTGCCCTTCCAGTAATCATTTTATCGGTACTTTCTTTTTCAGACTTGATACCTGAATTTTTTTCAAGCCAGATGATGCTGTGATGAAGGACAAGCTGTCTTCTGCATTTTGAAGTTTTTGTTGAATTTATGGAGAAATCAAAATCCAAAATCATTGCAACTGAAGTCCAGTGCTGCTGGAGGTGCTTAACATCTCTGAGACTTAGCCACCAGGATTCTACCCTACACCCATGACACAGGCCTAAAACAATTCAGATGTACTTGCGGCAGGTTGGAAAGCTCTGTATTATTGGTGTATTGTGGTCAGTTTGTTTTCACCTGTTACTTATCCAGATACATCTTGGCAGATCAGAGTAATAGATAGTTCTTCAAGTAATTCTTGGAGGAAATCTTTTGATTTCCTTATTGCAAGTCCCAGCAATATGCAAGGCATGTTCAGTCCAGTGCCATTGTGATCCTTTTCCCCAGATGATCCTTTTGGAAAATGAACCCAAGGAGGGCAGTGGACAAGTAACCCTCATGCATGCAGCCCCAGGGAAGAGCTGTTGTATATGCAAAGCTGTGCAAGCAGGAGTGACACATGGGGTCTACAGTGACCAGAACATCGCAAGAGTACAAGTTCTGTACAAGCTCTCTTTGTTTAAAAAAAATAATCATAATTTGCTACTTGTGTGCTACTTTGATGGAGTTTGTATTCTGTCCAGTAACGCAGCATCACTGGATTCCTGCCTAGTAGGATTTGAAAGCTTATGTCCACTTCTGAGCGACTTGGGGTTGAATGCAGGTATGTGGTATATCCACACAAACTTGAATTAGCTGGGTAAGTGGCTCTGTGCTAACAGAATAAAACTATAACTTCTTTTTACTGTCGCCAAAATGACTTGGTTTGCCGAGGTAATCAATTACTTATGTCTCTTGGAAAAAACACACTATAGCTATGTATCCTAAACATAGTCATATTACAATGGTGGTCAAAGTTTATTTGGCTTGTAATAGAGATACTGCTGTTTAATACTTTTAAAACACTACACCAGCAGAGACATTAATGGCTGCATACAGAAGGCCAGATACTCAGCAGACTGCTGTCATTTGTTTCCATTGAACGGCTGCCGTTTACACCAATTCCAAAGGCTCTAAGGGACCACTTCTCCTGCCTTCACACTGAATGTTGCCTGAATAAACGACTACTTCTACTAATTTAACAGAAGCTCTTTCCGTGTTTTCCAAGTGCATTAACCTCCGTTCCAACAGAAGAAAAGCAGAGCACCAAGAACATTGTCCAGGATAAAACCAAAGCGGGAGAGTAGTAGCTGCTCCTTGAAAAACTCCCAGGTGTCCTTGGATGGGAAGTTTGAGAAAAAGGGACAGGAAATACCACAGTACTGCTGAAAATGCTTCAAAAGAGTATGATGCTAACAAGTATAGATTCACCGCCCAAGAGCACTGCTTTCTACCGTCTGTGCCGAGAGTGGTTTTGTCTCTTGACTTGTCAGGTGCTGAAAGGGATGTTGATCCAATTGCTGCTACCTTGTACTCTGGTCTGTTGTAAACTTGGCAGCGATTTTGCATTTCTGAAAGCTTCATGGAAGCCTTCCACTTGCTATAGTGCTTCAAGGTTATTTTCTCTCAGATCCTGTTGCTCCACGACTTCTGCAGAAGTTCTATTTCCCTGCTCCCCTGGAGTTCCAGCTTTCAAGCTACAGACAGGTGAATAGAGATGGGAGGAAGCAGTGTTCATTTAGCAGTGGTGGACTAGCATGACTAAATAATAACCTGTGTTTCATGCAATTGCCAGCTAAACTGATGGGGAGATAAAAATCTAAAGACTTGAGAATAAATTCTTTTCTTCTTCTCTCTTGGGCTTTTTTTTTTAATCCTCTTCAGTAGGTTCTGGACTGCTTAAACTGATGTCTCTTCTCTGTGCTGTTTTTTCATTTGACCATCCCGTGTTTAGGTTTGCTTACAGAAGTATATACGGAGAAAATGCAACTTCCCTTCATAGCTGTCTTTGGACAATGTCTAGTGGATAAATGGATTAAAGAAAGGGATGGAAACCTTTAACACTTGTACACTTCAAAGCCTTATCAACCTGGGAAAACAAGTATTTAACAAAGCAGGGCACTCAGCCTCTCGTGAAGATTCCCAGCCACTCTGAAAACAATGACATTCACTAATAAACAGGCTTCCTATTCCATCTTCTAGCGATGCTCCCCTCACATAGACTAGAGACCAAATCCAGTGAAATGAATCATTAATGCTAACACTAGGAAAGATTAGGCATAGACTTGAACGGTAACCTCATCAGCCCATTTTCTTTCCCAAGCTGCAGAACACATACTGTGACGCATTCCTCAACTGCTGTTAATTTAAAGGGTTTGAGGCTGCAGAAAGGAGATTCTGGAAATATCACGCTAGTCCATGTGGGTTAACTTACTCTGAGGTATCTGTGTTTTGAGTTTCAGGATTCAAAGCAACTTGGTGGAAGACTCTCATTTGCTTCTTTCTCTTTACCATTTCTCTTTAATCTAATTTAATTATTAAAGAATTCCGTCCAGCAGATTATTAGCAGTATTACGAAAAATAACTCCTACCTTAGATCATAAAAATGTGAGGGTTTAGAAGTATTTATTATAGAAAATAAAATATTTTATATTTGGGACAAGGTGTAGTGTAAGAACACGGGAATTGATATTTCACTAGGAACTGTGTAAGATTGTGCTAAAATTAAGCCATGCAGATTTCAGGTTTGCTCTGTGTCACGGGAAAATATCTGCACCCAGACAGTTAAGAATTTGGAATTTTTATTTTGGCTTTTGTAATAGAAAGCTCAGGCCTGTATTAGTACCTGCCCAGTCCACTGGGCTCGTTGTCTTCACGCTTTTACCATATGTTCCTAGCTGTGTTTTCAGGAATCATGTAAATATCTCTCTGTTTTTGGTAATATGTTTCCTCTTATTCCTTTGTCTGTTCGGGAGTGACACAATTCTGACTAAACAACCCTGTAGAGCCCACAATTCTTTGATTTTGCCAAGTCCTGTTTTCATTTAGACGCATAGTCAAAATTCCATTCCTGATCAGACTAGTGGAATAGTTAGCCCAGTCTCCCGCCTGTAAGAAAAGCTACTAACAGATGCTGCATAGGAAGGGGAAAGGAATGCTTCGGTTAGTAACCCAGGGCTAACCTGCCTGTGGGGAAGGATTTCTCCCCAGGCCACAACAGTTCCCAAACGACTCATGCCCTGAAGTGTAAAGTTGGAGATCCCTTCAAGAAGCTGCAGTTTTGAAAACCAGCCGTTGTCATTATTCCACAACACTTTTGGTGAAGTATCTACTGCCTCAGAGAGTCCCACTAGGCTCTTGCCTCCACGGTGTGCACGGTGACAAAGAGTTCAGGAAGTGAATTATGCTCAGTTTTGAGATAGATTTCCTTCGTCACTCTTCTGTGTGATCCATTTCAATGTAATTACATGGTCAAAATTTAAAGTCTGGGGTTTTTCCACCTCGAAAAATAAACCCTTCATTGTAGCTTCTCACAAAACAGCTCGTCTGGCTCTTTCGGAACAGTTCTGAGTTTTTACACTGGTGAGAGATTGTTTAAGCAGCCATCCCGCTTATCTGCTGTAAAAACAATGTTTTAAAGATGCAATTTTCTGTGAAAGAAGCTGGTTCAACAAGTATTTCTCTTCTGTCTTTGATGGATCGCTTGCTCAAACGCAATGAATTCTGCCGAATCTGATAACTTTATTTCTCATGAAGTAATCACAGTAAAATAATGAGTTACTGTATCATCATTTTTGCTTTGTTTCTCATCGCTTGCCTTTTCCACTTGAAAAAAGTCCTTGAGTTCTTGATTAGTCTTCTTGGCTTAAAGGACTTGTCCATTGCCGGGTTGAAAGAAAAAAATTATTCAGATTCTTTACTTTTGATTCACCATTGCTCTGAAATAATGAATGGTTTCCTTTCTTGTAATGACCCAAAACATCAAGGGTAGCTTCCTCCTCACTATGAAAAGACACAGGTCCAGCCTTTTCATTGGGATAAAACACTTGTTAATAGAATCAGCGCAGTGGTTCAGGTACGTTTGCCTGTTAGACCTCCGACAGGAAAGTCACAGATCTTAAGAAGCAGGAGAAGAAAGGGAAGGAGAAACAGAGATTCATGGGAGAAAAAAAAAAGGAGGGGAAATGTGATTTCAGATTGTATCAAACAAAAGGAAAGGATGTTACCATCCGTTCTCTCCCACCAAATTTGCCTCTGCCCAGTTCAATGCTGGTACCACTGCTCAGGTCAGGCATTTATTAAAATGCAATAAAATGACAATATTTCTGGAAACCTGGAACCACCCTGGAACTACCTGAAGAATTCTTCCTCTTAGAGGGACTGATCCAAACCCACAGAACTATTTCGTACCTTTTGCACTGATTTCAAGAGGTTTTCTAGTATCCCATAATTCAGCATCGCTGAAACAAATGCTGGACTGGTTGTTGGCAAATTATTTCATCGGAGGCCACTGACTCTGTTACTAGCAGAATGTCTCATTAATAGAAACATAAGATCACTCTGTATTCACTAACACAGTAACGAAACCTCTCTGTCCAATAACTTTACGCGATGAAAAACATCGCAAACGTTTCCGAAATGTTTTGAGAGCTAAAACTAACCAGGAGTTTGAAACCTCTTGCATTGAAACCATCAAAAAGGCTTGTACTTACTTCTCAGCCAGTACATTTTAAAAGTGCATGCACTTTTTCAAACACTCTTTCACGTCCCATTCCCAGTGATGACCTCTACTATCTGTGCTGGACTTAGGTATAATTCTTACTGAAATGAGATCTCTTTAATCAGCTTTAAAAACATTGTGAACTGAAACTGCTCTTATTTAAAAGTTTAACTTTACTTTCATCAATTTATAATCAGAGTTCCTCTGGTATGTTTGATTCCTGACAAACAAGGATAAAAGTCTTGTGCCCCCATTGCTAATGAGATGATAAAACAGCAGGGATCAAGTTTTTAATTACTACAGGCTATGCACTGGAGAGGTACCAATGATATTTTCTATTGCATGTCTAAGTTGTAACTTCAGGCTTATGACAGTCATGCTGTGTTCCTCTGCCTTTGATGATCACTCATCTTTGTCTCCTGAGAACATACAAAAATTTCTGAGCTTGGATCCTGGGGGGCTTGCAATTATTGCTGTAACCTGGCACAGGTTCCAGTGTACTACCAGTGCTGCTCAGCGAGGATCTGCGGTCTGAACAGAGGATAGGACATGCAAAACATCTATGAACTTCTCTTCTCAGACAATCTGGATTCTCAATCTAGTTGTCCCTTTAATAATTATGCTTTTAACTAAGCTGGCCAAACATTTAGTACTGTTTCCATTTTCTCCTATTAGAAGCACAGTCTATTTCCTTCTCACACATACAGAATCACAGCCGGGCACAGAGCAATTCAGGGCTTTGGCACTAGGGGACTCAGGTCTTGGAAACTGGACAATACAGGCATGTTTTTGGAAACAATCATTCTCAACCCTGGTTAGGGGTTTGTCGAGCAAGTTTTATTCCCCTGCATAAAATTCATAGTGCTGCAGGAGGTAAAAATGCATTTTCTAACAACAAATAATTCCATTATTAGAAAAAGAGAGCTGAAGCTGATGATTTTGCAGACCTCTCCCTCCTTTCCCCAGTTTTACAGACCTCCACCACACTGATCAACCTGCAAATATTTGGCCATTATTCTTGTTATTCAAGCGCTTCTTTTTCCTTTCACCCCATACCACTGTCTTAGATAAGAGCGAATATTTCCTTTGGCTCCAGTGCAAGGCAAACAAAAGAAGAGCCACCAGTTGTGCTAACACAGACAAAGCACAGAAGAGACCAGAACAAGGATGTTTGTAGGTTACATGGAGCGTCACCTTTCTCAGCTGCCTTGGGACCAGAGCACTGCTTAGACCACCAGAAAGCTGTGGGCAGGAAAAAATCAGAGGAAAAACACTGAACGTGTGTTCTCCCTGAGTCTGCACCAGTTTTTTTCCTCAGAATACAAGGTTTATCCTCTCCTGAAGGAGTTTCTGAAATCTGACCCGCCAGATTCTTCAAACCAAGACGAGTTTCTCTCCATGCAGGCCATGTAGCCACCAAAATTTGCTCTGACCTATGCCTGCTTTTTTTCTGCCACAGCTGCACAGCTCTCCCACTGTTCCATGGAGTCCTACAGACATAATTTCCTTTAAAATCTTTTATGCTGAGAGAGCGCTCTGTGAGAAAACTATCTCGTCGCTATTTTGCGTTGCCTTTTCTGTTTAATCTCCGCTTGATGTGAGAGAGAGGTATGTCTCAGCCTTTTTTCCAAACAAAATGAAGCTGCTATTCCCTTTTGGTTTATTCTTCCTTTCTGCAGCTAAATCTTAACCCAGGAGGGAGTTTTCCATCTGGGGAAGGGGTTAAGACCACAGAAACAGTGACATCGCCAGCATGAAGTAGAGTCAGCAAGGGGGAAAAGCTGAGTCTGAAATCAGGAGCAGGAGGTCCTCCATGAGGGCTGAAATACAAAAACCAAGAAAGTTCTTTGTCTAAACCTGAAAGGTTTACAGTGGCATCATTTGTGCATGGATATTGCAAAATGCTGTATGAAAGGAAACTGTAATCGATATATTCATGTCAACAAGAATCGTGAGTTCTGATCTGAGAACCTGGATTCTCCAGGGACTGCATGTCACACAAGTGTTACAGAAATCAGGAGATCAGATGACCTACCTCTCCATGGCTCGAGGATAAAACCCCACTACTTTGGTAGCCCCATCCAAACTGGCTGAAAATAATCACTCTTAGTAAGAAAAACAGGTGGCAACATTCACATCAAAAAATACTTCACAAATGTGAAAACTCCTGCTAAATAACCAACCACTTGGATACAGAATCTAATTCCATTTTAAAAGCAAATCATAAAGGAGGCTTCATATTTGTTTTCTTTTACAAGTTATATCACAGATCAAAAATGTTAACGCTGCCAGTGCTGTGCAGACCGGAACCCAAACACAGCGTTAAATGCACCGACTGATTTTTACAACTGTAGGACATCCAAGTAACAGCCGATTGTTCTGCAGGGACCATCAATGGCACTTAACCGCACAGCTTCTATCAACTCAAACCGATGCATCAACAGAACGCAGAGGCATTTCACATGCCACATAATAGAACTTGAAATAAAGTTGACCATAAAATGTGTATAATCTAAACCGCAGAAGTCCCTCAATTTTAATGATGTCTTCTCTAAAAGAAATTGCAAAGTGTTTAAAAGATTTAGCAAAATGTGTGCATAGATTGAATAAATCATCAAGGGTATCAATTATATCTTGAAAACAGTGTACAGCTCTTACAACATGAAGGTCTGGCTTTAACTACAGCTGCAGTGTAACTAACATTTTCTTAATTTCAATTAGTGTTGTTCTATTATAGAATTAACTTGTTCTGAAGCTGAAGCATCATAGAATCATTCAGGTTGGAAACACCCTTGGGATCATCAAGTGCAACCATCAACCCTACTATACAAGTTCACCCCTAAACCACATCCCCCAGCCAAAGGAATTTTGAATTAAAAGAATTCCAGAGACATTTGAGAGGTACACAGAACAGCACAGCACAGAACAACACAGAATGTTGGAGTTTGGCCCAAATGGTGTTCTAATTCCTCACTCAATAAGACATCTCATGGGAGCATGACAAAAGATCTGGCCTTTTTTCCAGAGTTGTAAAAAGTAAATATTCTAATGGGCTACAAGTGCAAAGCTGTAGCAAATTCCAAACCAAAATGCCCTTATTTACAGAAAAGTTACCACAGATCTTGAGCTTTCCGCCACACCTCCAGCCTATGATTCCTGTGTGCTGAGGACAGAGACATTTGCGTTTGGCATCTCACTTCTCTTCAGCAAATTTCCTTCTTCTGACTTTTTCGTTAAAAGAACTGTAGTGTATATCGAGAACATTGTGCTTATACAAAAGGAAAACTAGATAATAGGTGCTTTTCATGTCAAAAGGTTGTGTTGCTTTTCTCCTTCTGCTGGGTGGCCGTAATATTTAAGTCATAAATGGGCAAATGTCAAAGCAGGTCTCCTGCTGTGCCTGACTCCCTCTAATAATTAGGTGCTGGTTTATTATTCTGTGGCTTAGTTGTGAGTACAGCTGTCAGCTGACATAACTGGTAATGGAGGGGCCACATTCCTAATAGCTGGACAACTCCCTTCAAAATTCATGGCATATTTACAGCTAAGTTAGGTTTGCAGTATCAGGTTCCAGACTATAGCTGTGTGCAGCAAAATGATATCTGAACCTCAATGACTGCATTGGGAGATGATACTGAACATCAAACTTTTCTATTCCTACAAAACAGTGAGGATCAGACCTTCCATCTAGCTATGAGTGTGTTTTGCCTTGTCACAGAAGAACAAAACAGCTTCACCGCCCACCTGGGAACTTGCCCTTCCCTGGAATCACCTCATGGTGTAACACTGCTCCATTGGCCCCAGATCCCATCCCTCCTCTCCTGGAGAGCACAAGACAAGGAGAAAAAGCCCTGTGGAAAGACTACTCTGGTGGTCTCCAGCCACCACAGCAGACTTTTAGAGCTGTAAACCACTTTCATCATTTAGCAACTTTGCTCCAAAAGCAAGTACCAAAAAAAAAGCAGCTGTGGAGGTTGCGGGGAGCATGTCCATGTGCTGAGAGAGGGCTCTGATTCCATTAGCCTAAGGAAAAATACAAGAGCCATTTAAGCCTTTGCCTGTCTTACTGCTCTTTGAAAGGTGTTTTATGATCCTACCATGCTTTTTAAGACTGTCTCTAGGCTCCTGTGATACTTTGAAGGGCAAAAAACTTCTGTTGGGTCTGATTACTACTAAGAGAGAACCTTTCCATCTTGACATACCTCTTCTTTGAAGGCTGCAGGTAGCAATCCAGTACCTGCTACAAAAAAATCCCTGTGGCAAAGTTATTTCCTGCATGAAAAGAACTTGTGGAAATGAAGATTTGTTGGCAGCAGTGCTACTGCATAGGCTGCACTGGGAGCTGAGTGGCTAAAGGTGACTCCTGGCAAGGTGTAGTGCAAGGACACAGGTCTGTGTTGCCCCAATGCACACAATGGTGCTGATCGTAGATATCATAGCCTAAGCCAGTTTTGATAGCAACAAGGAGAAAGCATCAATGCAGGAGCTGCTGTTCCCTCTGACACAAGTGGGAAGTCTCCTCCATGCTGTGAAAGCCTCAGGTGTGCTGTGGTAAGGGTGGGTTCTCAGGCACAGCCTCTTAGAGAGCCATTCTTGAAAAAGAAGTTGTTGCAAGTCCTTGCTGCATCACCCAAGAGGCACACAAGTGCACTGCTGCTAGACTATTGGCTCTTTGCGGGATCAACAAACACATCAGCAAAGTTCTGTACAAAAACTTTCCTGTGGCAGCTGTCAGGCTTGTTATGGACTGCAATTGTGCATCGAGTCAGGATGTGTGGTTTTCTTGGGGAGGAGATTGTAATTAGGAAGGTTGTGTTACTTTATTCCAGAAAATCAAATTATCTCCTTGCTCTCTAGACTATCTTCCATATTCTAGCATTGACTTCCTAGTCAAAAGTCTTTCTCCTTCAGCGTGCACTTAGGAGACCAAGACAAAAATCACTCGTTCAAAGCTAGTAGTGTGCAGGAAGAACATTTTGAAAACTCTGAATGTCTCAAGCCTTTATTTGGGGAGATCTTCTCTGGTAAAGGTGGCACTTTTCATCTGGGCAGAACAAACAAGGGCAGTCCCAGACTGCCAGCAGAAAGGTAAGAGAGCAGGGCTTTGGATAGAGGATTTATTTGTCACATGCTACAGGACGCAGAAATGATGAGAAAAAGTTTTCCGCAGAGAAAGACAACCAATAATACATCAGTTAATATTTGACTAACCATCATGACCCTGATGAAGGTGTTAATTCACTTTACTCGTTACCTGAATGAGAAAAAGCCAGAGTTGAAAAGAAGGAAAAAAACAGAGCAAACAAACCTAAGATATTTTTCTGCTTTCTAAACACTGGCTAATTATTCACCCGACTTTTTGCTAGATAAGAAAGTTCTGGTGGTGGTTATTTGTGAGACACTTAATGCAGTGAGACTTTTCTCTTTTTTTTGTAATTATTTTTGCCCAGGAGACAAATGTGTAACCATATGATTTTTCCCCCTGCTATGTTAAAAATGCATTTATATTTTTTCAAGCACACCCCGATTAAAGAGGGCACATCTGTTTTAAGTCCTTCTTTATGAAAATTACTGAGCTTCCTCTGAAAGCTTATCTTTTAATTTCAAAATTCTTTGTAGCAATAACTTAGATAATAACCAACCATATTTCAGTCTTCTTTAGCAAAAAAAAAAAGGGGGGGGGGAGAGAGCAAGAGAGAAAGAAAGAAAGAACCGTTTTGAGCTTTGAACTCCCCCTCCCTCCCCTCTTTGGGTCTCCTTTGAAAAGGCCCCCCTCATTTGCGTTTAAAATGGATGTTTCATACTGGTTGATTAGTGTTAGTATGGGATACCAGCCGCTCTGAGCCCAAGGCTCAGCTTGAGATCTGCGGATTATTCATCAACTTCCCCGGCAGGGGGGACCGTTTCTCACTTTCCCCGCACAGCAGCAAAGTGTTCAGCTCCGCTTTTTAAGATTTTTTTTTTTTTTTCGCTTTTCACAAAGTTGTTTCTCCTTTTTTCCCCTATGAAGGGGTTACTTGAGTGTACATAACACCACATCCCTTCTCACACCAAACCTCCCCGCGCCCGAGCAGCTCTGCTGGCCTGAGCGGCACAGAATGGATGAGGCTGCAGTTACCATATGTCTGTCTGGTCACAGCCATTGTTTAAGGCAAACATCATTTAAATGCGTAAATTGGGGCTGGCAGAGGCGCTCGGGTTTGCCACTATATCATGGCCGTATTACAGTCTCTTTTTTCCCTCCTTTTCCCTCAGGTCTGATTGATGTTTTGTTTATCATGTATTACGTTAGGAAAGATGCAAAGGACATATGGCAGGATGCGTCCGGACTATTTCAATAGCATTTCTCATCGAAGCCGTTAGCATTTTGAACACCAAACCTAATCCAGCTCTGAACAGGCTTTTACAAAACCATTATTTGGCATTAGCTACCTGTGTTTGCTGGTACAATTCGATGGTTATTTTTAATCAGATGTATTGAGATATTGCTTTGGAACCAACAAAAAGGAGCTCTCCTCGTGCAGAGCAAAAATAAACAGTACACCATTTTATGTGTCTGGAATTTAGCCCACTTTCGTGTCATCTGAGCTCACAAAACATGAGTTCCCTGCAAACCTGGGGTCTCAGTCCCATCAGCCATGATGGATACAGGAATACAATCGCAACATGAAGAGTTTTTCCAGACATTAGTGAGAATATATATTTTCCTTCGCTGCTTTGTCACCAGCTGCCTAAAGGCATTCATCCTGCCTTGAACGTAGCAACTACATGCAAAATTATAATGACTACAAAAAAGGCAGAATTGCTTTCTTTTAACTTTAGCCATCTGAAACAGGCATGAACCTGGATGATTAGGTTAGAATCATCCATGTTGCTGATGGAAAGAAAGCAGCACCTGCAGGATGTGACCATCCTATCAACACTTCTGACAGATAAAATATCCTCTAGCTGCGACCTATACTGTCCCCACTGACAGGGTCCAGACAACTGATTTGGATCAAACTCCTAACTTGTAGATAGCAGAGACTGGGTGACATGACCCACACTTGGTAAGACACGGGATGATCTGGTGCAATGCTCACGATCACAAATTCTTCTTAAAATTGACAGCTACCATGAGCTAATTTTTCTCTTTTGTTTCCTAGTGTCATTCTGAAAACTCTGCAAAACACAAAAAAAAAAGATTTATCTTCTTTGATACTTTTAGTGAACTGTATTTCTCCTTCGGGATATCTTTAATCTGCTTACAAGGAGATTAGTAAGAGTAAGAGGCACAGCAAAGCGCTGTGAAGACTTTGAAAACAAGAACCTTATGCCCACATGGGCAACCCTTCCCAGTAAGTATAAACTAATGATCCAATCTTCTCTCTTCATTACCTGAATTTTCGGGTTAAAACAGGAATGGCCACAAACACTGTTCACGCTGCCAAGCTCAGCTGCCCCTTCCATACTCCCTCTATCTAGGTCCTGCATTCCAGGAGCTCTTAGAAGGCAGCTGTATCCTGCTGCTCAACCACCAATGTTCAGAAGACAGAACTGTGAGGATCTGAAAACTAAGTGGTCAAAGAAAGGTTTTAGGCCTATCCAGGGTTAGATATATGCTAAAGACATTACGGCATGGAAGTTGAGGGTTTAGGTACCTAAATCTCACTAAAACTTGTCTGGGGCACAAGAACATTTCTTTTGACAGCCTTTAATGCTTTTCTCAGATGAAAGCCACGGCCACAACAGTATCTCGAGTGTTGTTCAGAACTGCATCCAGTGAATTATGCCTCTTTCTTCTTTTTCCCAAGCAGAAACCATGCAATAACGGCAGACAGGTGAATAGTCACACAGATTCAGACGCAGGCATGCATGTGTATACGGACCAGCGCAACGAGTAACCAACATGTCCAACTCCTGCAGCCAGAAGATGGGTGTTTTCAATGCAGGCATCAAAAGAAATATCTGAAGGAGAGCAGGGATGACAATGAAGCTAATAAATCAGAGGATATTGCAGAAGATGTTGCAATGGATGGAAAGACACATTTTCCATCTGTGCTGCATTACAGCTGATGAGGTACACACAAAGCATGTACCGTGGGGCTGGATTTTTTAGGGCTGCTTCAGCAGGACAGTGTAAATTGGCTCAGCTCCACTAACTTGAACCGATCTGGGCAAATATATCGCAACAAAAGAGGCACCAAAAAAGCCCCCAGTCATTTTCTTTACGTGGGTCTAGAGGCATGGCGATACCTCAGCAATATTGTTCCCAAAGCGTTCGTGATGGAGGTAAAGCCTCATGTAACATGTATCTGTGCAACTCAGTTCAAGTCAGTGAAGCCCACCATCTGCTTCATGCAATAAATATATTAAATATATTTGATAGGGCATCTGCATTTGATACATGCAAGAGCAATCCAGTGGGTAGTAACATGGATCATAATTCAGTCCAGAACAGTTTTTGAGTAGACCTATTACATCTTCAAATGAATTACTGAGATAAAGTTCTTTATGACCATGTTGCTCAACATGCTTTTGCACAGAAGTCCACGTGGAAGTCCATTCAGCAGGATCATTATTAATGTTTATAAATATGGAAAGGGTGAGGGCCAGGAGGATGGAGCCAGGCTCTTCTCAGTGGCATCCAATGATAGGACAAGGGGCAACAGGTGTAAGCTGGAACATAGGAGGTTCCACATTAACATGAGAAGAAATTTCTTCATGGTGAGGGTGACATAGTACTGGAGTGGGCTGCCCAGGGGGCTTGTGGAGTCTTCTCTGGAGACATTTAAAACCCACCTGAACATGTTCCTGTGTGACTTGATCTAGTTGATCCTGCTCTGGCTGGGGGGTTGGACTGGAGGATCTTTCAAGGTCTCTTCCAATCCCTAACATTCTGTGATTTGTAACACAGTCCATCAGGCACTGCACATGTTAAAAGTTACCCAAACCAGATTTTTATACATTCAAGGTCTTCTAATATTCCAAGGGAAGTGAGAGAGATGGGGATGGATGTTTTGCATGTAAGTAGATACAAACTTTAATGTAACATAAAATGCATGAGTGATTTAAACTGAATTGCAAAATTAAGTATTGGGGTTTTAGAATTATAGAGCACCATTTGGGATTTAAAAGATCTTCAAAATAAAGAAAATAGCTCAGGTATTATTGTTTTGCTTCAATTTACATTGGTGCTATAAATAGCTGACAAGAAATGATGACAAATAAGCTATTGTAACCCTTTGGGATTTTATTAGGTCATTTGTGAGAGCGCTGAATAGAGTCATTTGTTGCCCTCAGGTGTTTGAGAGTCTCTTTACCCTTGGGAAAGGAATTTAACAAAGGAGTGTATTTCAAAGAAGGCACTCTGTGTTTTCCACCCTTTTTCTGAAGTGTTTTCAAACACACTCCAAGCTAAAAATTCTCAGAAGTGAGAAAAGGGGGTATATATCAGATGACCCCTGAAGCAGCTGACAATCCCAGGGAGCAGAAGATAGGGTCAGATTCTAGATGCTTGAATCCCAAATACATTTTCACCATAGGAGGCCCTGATTTATTTTTGCCCCACCCACTGGGTGCAAACTTTGAAATGCACAATACAAAAGCGTTGGACTAATGCCCTACTTGCAGTTTTTTTTATTTGGCTGAAATGTGACGTGTCTGATTTTTTGTCTGCTTGCAAAAACACTGGGCAGGTCCTTTGTTACAAAAAGACTTTGTGTCTGGCTTAATCTATGGATCTTTTTAATTAAATAAAGGATTAGCATTTGTTTAGGCTATAATAAACCAGATCGTCAGGCAATATCAATATAGCCATCATAATGAATCTGCCGAACAGCTTTAAGGAGAAAAATAACTATGGTTTTAATTGCGTAGGGGGCATCTAGGTAGATATCTGCTCCAAATGCAGTGGTCCATATGATCCCTCCAATGGAAAGAAGGGGGAAAAGGAAGCCGGGGGGGTGGAAAAAAAAAGTAAGTGAATCTGATTTAGTTGTTTTTTTTACTTTATTTTTCACTTCCCTGAGCAGTAGCCATGACATTCAGCTCCTGATTCCTATCTAAAATCCACACAGTAAGCAGTTTGAGCATCACCAATCTTGTATTTAGTTGAGGAGCACTATCAAGTGAATTCACTAGCCCATTAGCTCTGATTACTTAAGATACTTAAGAGATGAAAATCTGTGGAAATGAAAAGGTTACTAGAGACAATGGTGAAGTAACAGTAAGTCTAACTGAGCAGAGAGAACTCGTGGTATGGATGTCCTGAATGCACCAATAGCAGTTGACAGAGAGCAGGTAATACACAAGACATTTTATTTTTCCTTAAAGGCTGTTGCTGCTGAGTCCAAGGCAAGATCAACCATCTGCATTTCTGGAAAAGCACCATTTCTGTACAGATTTTGCTTAAAATAACCTTTATTTGTAGCATATATGAGAGAAATAAGGAAACTGCAGGCTAAAATAAATCATTGTGCAAACCCTTTTGATTAGGGAGCTCTCACAAGGACAGCAGTAAGGACTGGTGTCACAGGAGTCTGCAGCTGAAACAGGGGCAAATTCATTCACAAGATTCATTGATTGGAACAGGAATATGTAAAATGAATTTTGAGATATTAATATTTCGTTTTTCAGAGTGATTTGCATTTGTTGCTCTGTACAACCAGATTGTTCTATTTGTCACTATAAAAACATAAGCCTGGACTTGGTGGGATCCATTTAAACTCTTGACATTTAAGAATATTTTGTGTCCCTCTAGGAAAAAAACCCTTCTTTAAAAACATACTAATTCCTACTGACTTCTAAGGGATGGAAGCTGGTGCTTTTTATCTTACTGGGAGGCTTGAAGATGTCACTGTATTTTTATAGCATCTGCCAGTCTCCTTTCCACAGCACAGTGTCAGGCAGGAGTTAACTGTATGTTTGAGAATGAGAAAAACACAACAAAGCAATGTGAGAGAGAACCTGCTTTCAAAACATGGCTCTGTGTTCTGGATGGGGTTTTGTTTCCCTTGACACAAGTGTGGATGTAGTGGGCATTTCTGACCTACATTTTTGGGACCTGACTGCTGACTGTCTGTGTGTACATAACACGTAGCAAAACACTGCCTGCCCTCTCCCCGCGAGCTGGCAGGCAGCGATTTGTGCATCCCCAACACCCTTCAGAGCTGGTTACAGAGGATCTGACACCATCTCAGGGATGGTCCTGCACATTTGGCTGCTGTGTAGTTCTGCTGTCACCAAAAATTCCTGCTTCAAGCAGTTTACAACTGCAACAGAAACTAAGAAAGTATAACAGACTTTGCACCTCAATTTAGCAGCTCAGTTCAGTGTGATAAATACAGTTGCCCAGCACAGTAAGTGGGACTCGGGAGGGGTCCCAAATAGCCAATCTGCCATTTGTACGCTGGATTTGACCTCTCTGTCCCCTGCTACATGTTTATAGGTGGCTGCAGGCTCAATTTCGTATGCACAGCTCTGCACAGTAACAGCAGTTCCCCACCATGTTACATTGCCTCAAGTGACTTGCACACACCACAGAGGAGGCTACAGTCCTGTTTCCACCACTTTAAAAAATTATTTCCTGGCCTTATTTAGAGCTTCAAGAGCAAGTCTAGTGTCATCCACTTAGACACTACTTGAACCCCCTCTCAAGTGGATGCCCTCCAGCACTTGTCTTCAAACAGTGGTGTCCATCCTTTTTGATCATACAAGTCATGCAGATTTTTCAAAGGCAGAGCTGATGCTTATGGCTCCTCTTCTCTTTTGCCTTCTTATTTCTTGACTGGACTCACTGTGCATTCAGTTCACAGGTAATTCATGCAAATAAGCCACTGCATGCTCAGAAGATGTCCAAGATGAAGAATGGCTGAGATTAGGCTGCCTCTGTGGGAATAATTCGTGTAGCCCACTATCTTTTGATTAGGCTGAATTGGAGAGCATACAGAAATTAGCTTCTGACTGTGACTGCTGCTTATTCCTGGCTGCCACTCATTCCTGGTTACTATCTCTTACAGGCCTTACAGCATTTTGCCAGTATTGCCACGGATGTAATGCACTGACTGCACGTATCCCACTTGGAGGGATTTGTTTTCTCCTCAGCTGCCTCTTAGGTGCAAAGATCCCAGATCAGTTTTTTTCATGCAGCTTTGCGCTGGGAAAGCACAAAATAATAACATGGAGTGCTTGAGGAAATCTGTAAACAAAAAGTTCAGTGAGTATGAACTCAGGCACCTTCAAAAACAGGCAGTATCTGAGCAGGAGATTCCAGAATCATGTTTGTATGGGAGTTCTCTGTTGTACACTAAAAGTAGAGTCTGTTCCTCCACGTACCTCAGCTGGAAATTTGTCACGTAAGTGATGTAGGTATTTAAAATCTATGTGTTTATTTCAGGAGTGCTCAGGATAAATGAGGAGCTCTGCAGAAACCTGCCACTGCCCCACTTAGAGGAAGCCTTGCCTGCTGGTGGTTACCAAAATGACCCCAGCAGTTGCTCATACTATGTACATCAAAATGAGTTCAGTTGTGAGAGTTGATTCCCATGAGAGCCTAGCTCATAACTGCTGCCAGTTCTGCTGTTATTAATGCCTGTGACAGTAACTCAAGCACGCAAATGAACATCTGGAAAACCAAACAAGTGCTACAGTAAGCAGTAAGAAACATTTAGGTCCTGAACTGAGATCAGTCTTTGGTATCTGAAAAAATCAGATCTAAAAAAAGATCTTTAGTATCTAAAAAAAAACCTATTTCATTTTTTTCTCATTCTCCTAATCACCAGTACCTTCCCAACGCAACCAGGACAGAAATTAGATGCCATTCCTGTAGAGGGATCAGCACACCAGTGCAGCCTGTGCTAACATGATTTTGTATCTTGTGCTCCCAGTTCCTTAACAGCTCTAGTTTAGCCTACTGTCTCACTTGGGTGCCCTGAGAGGAAGATCTACGCTGAAACATTTCATAATGAAACAATGCACTCACTCATTTTTATTTCCCATGTAATCTTCACATCACAAACTATGCGGTGCTGGCTTGTAATTCATTTTACATGTAGGAGAATATGGAATATCTTTCCATAGTGACAAAGTGTTTCCTTTAAATATGGAGCAGTAGAGATTGAAACCTATTAATTTTGATTTCCTATATTGTACCTCAGATCCCATCGTTGATTAAATCTAAATGAGAGATTATAAAACAAGATTTAAGGGAAAGGTTTAAAATTGTAATTAAGGTTTTAGTTTGCTGTTCAATAACTTAAAATAATAGCCTTAAATAGGAAGCAATGCATTTCATTTCCAAGGCACTCCGTAGACTGCATTGGGAGTGAAGCTAAGTGCAAAGACACTACTGAAAGATTCATATTGTTGTAGAGAGAGTGCAATATAAGATGACAAAAGTGACTTTAGGTCTTGACAATCAGGAGGAAAAAATAAGAAACTCTTATTAATGTCTTTGACGTAATCTAACAAAAAAGGATTCATACTCAGATGCTTGTGAGGATCTTAATGCATCTCTGTACGGAATACCATAGAACTGAGGGTGGCTCAATAAGGACATTAATCATCATTCATGTTTTAATTTCACTGCAACACAGAATCATAAGCACTGACTTTAAACAATCTGATCTAGATTCACTGAAACTGTGAACACAAACGTGTGTCTTTGCTTATGTAGACTGCTGACAAGGACACTTATGCCCATGGTTCCGATCTGTGCAAGCACTATATGAAGCATCTGCCATACGTGCTGTATGAAGTACCCAACCAAACCAAGTTTTCAGGAGTGCAGCAGCCAGTCTTAATGCTTTATCTGGATCGGTTACCTGAATAAGGCAGCAGAATATGAGGAAACACTGCCACTTGTGGAAAGGAGGACATTGTTAACACTGTCTGGAGAAGGTCAGGGAGCACCAAATGTTCGTATTTTATTTTCCTTGTAAATACAATACAGACAGTTGCCTTCATGCAATAAAACATTCAGATTAAATCAGCTGCTATGGAAGCAGACTACAGGGTGTGTGGTTTGGTTGATGCAGCTACCCAGGCGTAGAGGGCATGTAGCAACATGTTTGATATTTAGTAGTGCTCTTCCACTCCTTCTAGCCCTGCGGACCAGCCACTCTATCTGTAGGGAGCCAGGAGCAAAGTGTTTTTTCTAATGCCTTATTACTATACTGAGGAACGTACTCTGCACTTATCACTAAGGATATTCCTTGTGGATGTGTACTCCTAGTTCTCATGAGATATATTTGCTCGATCCATCTTTCAGAATGTATTCTTGGAATAGTGAGTGTACTAATTCCCATGCTTGAACAGTCCTTTAGATTGTGACCCTGGATCTGATTCTGTGCATGAAGGAGTAGCCACACTGGCTTCTGTCTCTGTATTGAAGACACCAGTATCCAAGTTCAGTGCTGTGGTCACACATAAATGCTGGGCTGCAAGTCCACTCATTGTCATGCACAGCACTGACAGAGGTTTCAATAAAAACATTTCAAAAATGATTTTGCAACTTAAGAAAACATACTTCAGCAATTACCATTTCCTTTACCATGAAACCAAATTCACTGTACATTACAGCTTTAAAGCTGAGATCTAAGGCTCAGATCAACTCTTTAATCCTGACTGTGGCTTCGGGTACTTCCTGATATTTATGAGAAATGCTCCAGGCCTGCAGCTGGGCTTTGAACAAAAAAATAATGAACTTCGTTGACTGTGAACAAAGTTCTACACTATTTTAAAGAAAGTTAAGCTGTGACATTTTTTAATCCAACATTAAATCACATAACCCAAATTCTCTGCATAATTCAGGAATGTTCAGAGCAATAAGAAGACAATTAGATCAAACTGTGTTGCTAAATGAGCTGAAATCAATCTATCTTGAGATTCTTGCGAATCCTTGCTAGTCTCTCTCCAGATATACATCTCTACCTTTTTGGTATAATACAGTATTTTACTATATCATACTTGAAGCAAAATACTGTTTCAGTTCCCTTCTACCATAGTTCATACACTAATTCTCAACCTCCTCCTATGAGTAAAAAAATACAGATAATAAAGGATGGGACTGCATCTTGCAGAATGTCACAGTTATTTATATAATATGCTTACAAATCTAATTATAGTATTAACTTCTGGAGGCTTTGTGCCTCTCTATTTAATGTGACCTGTCCAACTAATATGGCTATTTATTGAGAACTTATGTTAAATCACTTCTTGCTCACTTCACTCAGGATTTGGATACCAATTAAATGTCAGTTAAGACTGATGTGAATTTGTAAGGGTCAGAAATTAACAGAAAATAGAGTTTTGTTGATACAGCACAGGACATTTTGTCAGGGATGTGATGGTTTGTAAGTAGGGGGCCATTTTCTCTTCAGGAAAAAGAAGGCTCAGTACACAATCTAACAAAACAGGGCTTGGAACAGGCAGTGGTGATAACTGCAGTGATTAGATACCCTGGCAAACTGTGAACACGTGAAACAGAAAAACAACTTGTTCCGCTGAAACAAAACACATTGTTGTCAAGGGGAACAGGAGAGAGTCCTACACTGATTCCAAGAACAGAGCAAGGGATGTTTTAAGAGACGTGACAAAGGACAAGGGCTCAGACACAAGCAGTAAAAACAGAAATCAGGGATGTGAAAAACCAGACTAGGGAACAGCAGAGGAAACCCAAGTTGAAAGATATATTCTCCCTCTTCCTGAGAGAAAACACTTGCATTTTATTTGTTTGGCAGTGAGCTGGGAATTATCTCCTCCATAGCAATTTTCTTCCATAACATACTTTTTGCTTTCTGTTTTGGTATGTAAATACTAGTTTTCCTGCCACCCATTCTCTACCCAAGGTAGACAGGGCCCCACTGTGTAGGCAGATCAGTTCCTCTATCCTGAGCATACGTAAAGTAAATTAAATGTGACATTAAAAACTTGTGTTGGGAAGAAACAAGAGTGTTAACTCGTGGTACTTTGGATAGTAAGTCAGTCTTTAAAAACATTGCTTCTCTCACTTTGGAAAAAAGCTAATTAAGAATGCAAAACCACTGTGGTCCAGATTTGTGAATACTTAATACCTACCACAGGAACTTGAATTTTAAAATTTATTTTTGAGCAATTCCCATTTGTTGTTTTTTTTTTAACAAATATTTTATGAGATCCAGGAGCAACATGTTGGGCTTTTTAGCCTCATGAATGAATTGCTGAGTTCTGTTGGGAAGTGTTCTCACTTCATCACAGCACACGATACTTTTAATTTTGATTTCTGAAGGTATTGCCTTTTCTGGAGCTTACAACCAAACAGCATATTGATACTAACGCTGGGTGTAACAAGCCATGAAGGTAAGAGCTCAGTTTACCCCACTAGAACTTAGCAATACACTTAAACTTTACAGTAAGGGTACCAAAATGAGCATGTTCTTCACTCTGTGTGTTGGAACAACTTACTTACTTACCATTCAGAATCCCAAAATGCTGCTAACTACACAAGTTAACAGCTGTCTGCTAGTACAGTTCCTGGCTCCCACCTCCTCAGGCATCTTTTTCCTGTTTATACTTGTACATCAAATGGGCCTTTGGAAAAATCCCTGTTTTTCTTTTGTTCTGTTTTCTTTGTTCTGTTTCCATGCAGTCTTTTTCCCCTTTGGAGATGACATGTATGGGAAATGGCTTATTGTAGCAACAGGAGACAGGAGGCAAAAACAATTGCATCACGGGTAACACAAACATCAAAGCAAAGTGCAAGCCAAGGAGCTGTGAAAAAAGTTATTTTGTATGTGGTATTTCGATGTGTTGAAGTCCAGCATTAGTAGGCTTTTTGGCAACACAAGAAACAATAAAATTCAAACAGTTACCATTTTCAAAATCTCATTTTTCTGTGCTTCTGAAAAACCACTCAGGACTAAGAACACCTAAGTGCACCTGTTGCGGCTGGTGCACTGCCATTTCCACACTCCCTTTCGCTAAGAAATTGTTAAGCCTACTCCTACAGTCAGTTTTAACTGGGCTTGAACTACTTTAAAAAAAAAAAAAGGAAATCTGAAAGACTGTGAAAAGCAAACTGGAACCTACATTTCATTAAGTACTAATTAACTGTCTGACAACCCACGTATAAAAATGTGGGTGCTTATGGTTGATGTTTATTTTCACTTTCTAAGGAATTGCTGTAGGTAACCAGTCTGATTAAGTACTTTTAACAACTCCCATCTACAGATAATTAAGTTCTGCAGTGAAATGCAAGGAATTTGGCACTACAAAAATAAACATTAAGTATGGTAGATATTTTAAATGAGTAAACAAACATAACTATTTCCAACACACATGTTCTGCTTTCTCATGATTTACATAACGTAAATTACTTTGACAACATCTTTACATTATTTTTATTGTCAAATACTGCTGAGCCAAGAAAATCTGCATATTGTGTTTCTGTACCTTTAACGCTCCGACCCACTGCAGAGTTCTGCAGACTACAAGGCAATAAAAGTTGCGACTGTGGTTGAAGACCCCATGGCAAGCAGAAACTGGGGTGCTTCAAAGCACCAAACGTGCCTGGTCAAAGTGCATGTATTGTGTTCGTGAAACATTTATCCAGATTTATACGTGAAAATTAAAAAATCCCACTCACTAAGAGCACTTGGGCTATTCTTATGCAGCAATATCTGCACTTAGAGTTCAAATACTCTTCTTTTTAACTTGTAAAAGAGAATCTGCCTTCCCAAGTGTGTTGCTACACTGACATCTGTAAGAACAACAAAACTGGCTTTAGAGATAAGCTGGTAATCCAAATCAAATGAGATGTTCATATTCTTAAACTGTTAATAGTGTTGCCCATTTCTACCTGGAATAGCAGAGAACAAGGTAAAGGAACCTCATCCTCTGTCTAGAGCGGGTACCTCAAAAATCTCAAGTGACCTCATGAAATCAGAACGGTCTTTCACATAGGCATGCTGTTATTATATGGGGCTATCTCTTGTCCCCTTAATTCAGTGTTGAACACAGCATCTAACCTTTAAGCAAAGGCATGAACCTTAACACCGACAGAAACGTGCACTTGAGCCTCAGTGCTGCCTAGATGGATGCATCGTCCCCTGAAGGGTGGAAAAGCCTGCTGGAGCTAATCCCTAATTAGGGCCACTGATGTCCGACTCAACAGATTTGCCTGTTCTCTTGTGAAGCATCCAAAGTTCAAGTTGTGATTCTCTGTACCCATCAGTGATGTAACTGGTGTTAGTGCTTAGCAAAAGGGGCTTCTGTTTTTCTACCTCACTGTGTCTGCTGAAAAACACCCAGGTGAGACGGTGGCTGCGTATGTGCTTTGAGCCAATGATTCACTGGCCTGTGTCAAGTCAGTCCTGCCCAGTCTGCTCTACGGACATGGATTCCCTCGCCACCAGCGCCTGCCCGGCTCTGCACAGCCGGCTGCTGAAGCTCTGCTGTCAGACACTGCTTCGCTGAAACAGGACGGTTATTCCTGGTTTTAGTGCTCCACCTTCTGGCTCACTGAACTGATTTTCGAAGCGTCAACAAGAAGAAATAATTTTCAGCGGGAAAGTCCTCCTCACCCAAGCCGCAGCGTTAGCACAGCCCGGCGGTGCCTGGCGGTAGAGTCAGCCCAAGCAAGCTCAGCTCCGCCAGCAGCGCTGTAGCGGTCAGGACGCTGCGCTTCTGTCGCGCTGCCGGCCGCGCTTCGAGACTCTTCGGCTGCGCTTCGAGACTCTTCGGCGGCGCTTCGAGACTCTTCGGCGGCGCTTCGAGACGCTTCGGCAGCCAATGGGGGCGCGGCGCTTACGCCCGCGCTGGGGGAGCAGCGCCTGAGCCTGAGGGCCGGGAGAAAAAAGGGCAGGGGTCAGTCTGTGCTGGGGCGCGGTGGTTTGGTATCTGGGGCTGTTTTTCTGTGTCGTGTGTTAGCGGCAGCTGGGCTGAGCGGGAACGGGGCCCTGTGGCCTGTCGTGTGTGAGTGCGGTGAGAACAGAGTCTCGTAGCGGCCCGAGGCGGGCTGAGGTAACGGGGAGGGGCAGCTCTGCGCGCACGGGCTGTGGTGTTGGGCCGAGCCTAGGCGGGTGGAAGGGAGAGGGGAGGCAGGCCACGGAGCTGGGTTGCACCGGGGTGGGGAGCGGTGTGCTCGGGGTGGCATACTTCAGGCGAAGCGTATGCTGCTCTTGGGTACCACAGGTTCGGCCGGGAGGAGTGTCAGGTCTAACCAAAGTGGCTTAAGCAGGTCCTGAGTTCGGCTGACCTTGAAGGTCGCCACAATGTCCAGTCGACTCTTCAGGGTCTGTGGTGAGCCCAGTGGTTCAAACTTGACTATAAGAAACTGTAACTTCCCTACGCTGTTGTGTTGGTGTGGAGATTCAGGAGCAGGGAACTTTGCACAGGAGGGTGTGGTGTATATTGTACTGAACCAGTTGAAACTAGACAAGGGCAAATGCAGTAGTGCTGTTGGAATAAGCAAGTGGGAATGAGAACATTGAACTCTAATGTTGTAGGTTGTTTGTGTTACAAGATGTCAGTAAGAGCTAGAGCCAGAGCAAGAGGGAGACCTCCAGGACAGGAGACTGCTGTTCCTGCTGTGGGAGCCTCAGCTGTAAGTTGACTCTTTTATTTTAATGACCACCTCTAGACTTTGAAATGTCATAGCTCAGATACTTATTGTTTGAATAACATATATATTAGGTATGTGTGCATCTATATGTTATGCCAGCTGTGTAATTAGAATTCTTTTTTAATAAGAACATTTCTCTGTGCTGACAAACAAGTCCTTGTAGTAATATATTGCTCATAGTAGATCTGATGGAAATACATGTTTTTGTAGCCTTCTTGGTCTGTTTTGATACTCTGCAGAGATGCAGGTTGCTTATGCTATTGATGCATATTTGAACAGAAACTGGGTCTGTCTGCTGTTCTGACCTGTTTCTCATGTTTTCAATCTTTATACATTTGAACTAGTGTTTAGGGCTTGTCTTGTGCGCATCCGTGGTCGAGCTGTAGCTTGAAAATGGGTGGTACTTCTGTATTTGTAGCCTTCATATCTGGAGATTTTTTTTTTTTTAAGGCAGTTCCTTGAACTTGTCAAATGGTAGTCATCTTCAAGAATGTCATTAGATTGTAGGAGGCCTCCTAGTCCATTTGTTGCCATGTCAGATGAATTTAGATTGTGATAGAAGATTGCTTACAGTTTTGTTTCTCAAATGAGGAAACGCATCTTGTTTTGGCAGTAGCACTGATGTACCTCTTGAACATGAAATTATTAGCTAAAGTCAAGAGGTGATACCAGTGTTCTGTGGGTGAAGGAGAGGGTAAAGGGAATGATAAGACGTAGTAAGTAGTTAGCTACTTGGAAGCGTTGAAGGGGTTGTTAAAAGTGAGAAGTCCAGAAATTTTAATGAGAGCTCAGAAGATTTGCATTTACTACAAGTTAAATGGATATTAACTTATAAAAGCAAATTCCTGAACCCTCTTATTTGGAATTTGAAGTACACAGTAATAATTCTGCTACTGAATGGGGAGGGAAAAATCTAACCTTATGTAACCTCTGTGAATGGGAGGCTGGGTTAGTGTCACATGGCTTTAGCCACAAAGATGATGAAAGGAGTGGAACATTTCCCTTTTGAGGAAAGGCTGAGGGAGCTGGGTATGTTTAGCTTGGAGAAAAGGAGACTGTTGTGGTTTGAAGATTACCAAAATTTTCATATGTATAGATTTGTGATTTCACGATAAAAAAAGTGCATTTTGCTTTAAGAAAATCCTCCTAGTGACCTGTTCTGGAAGAGGTGGGCACTAGGTAACCCTAAAAGAGGGTTTACGACCCAGAACTTCCCTTTTCTCTTCTGGGGGGCTTTGCCCCAGCACAGCAGCATGCTTCCAGGTAGGGGGCAGGAAATGGGACAGAAGGGGATGCGATGGCTTGCCATGGCCCCGCTGCCCTGCTGGAGATGGGGAGGGGTGGACGGCAGCTGCCTCTCGCCCCGGAACTCTGTTCTGCCTGAGATGGCAGGGTCCGGCCATGCGGTCGCCGCCATCTTTGAGCCATTGTTCAACTGGAAGAGAGACTGCTTGTCACTTCTGCCACAGAGAAAAGCTGGGGATGCTCAAGTATTGGAGAGTGAAGGAGCCTTGGGAGAGGCATCTGAGAGTTCCTTCATGCTTAGCTGAACTGTCTGTTCTGAAGAAAGCAGAAGGACTCAAGAACCATTAGACTTTGGGCAAGAAAAGAGATTGGGTTCTTTCTGAAAGCATGTTTCCTGCATCGAGCGATGCAGTTTAAGGTTCTGAGGGATCAGGCCTCTCTCATCAGCGTTTTGCTGGAGAAGCTTCACTGAAGAATTGAAGCGTTCAGCAATCTGGAACGGCCAAGGGTTTGGCATCTGCAGAGTAGACTGTGTAACTCATGAGGCACCTGGGAGGTCTCTCAAAATGAAGAGAGGGTGGTTGTACCCATCTCTGCTTGACTGACATTTTCCCCAGGTTTATAATGTGGAAAAAAAAAAAAAAAGGATCAATGTGGTAGTAATCTCCTATTGTATTTTTCTCAGAATATGTGATGGCATTTGTGACATAGTTTCTAGTTTGTGTGCACTAACTAGCTTAACATTTCCATCTTTCTGTATACAGTTATAGAATTAGTAAACCCATTTTCATTTTCCCTGAGCTATCCATTGTCTGGCAAATTCTATCTGAGATCTCACCAAGACCTAGCTGCTTTTTTTTTCCTTTCCTTTTTTTTTAATTGTGGTCTTGAACCCACCACAGAGACTGAAGGGTGACCTCATTAATGTTTATAAGTATGTGAAGGATGGGTGTCAGGTGGATGGAGCCAGGTTCTGCTCAGTGGCATCTAGTGATAGGACAAGGGGCAATGGGTGTAAGCTGGAACAGAGGAGGTTTCACATAAATATGAGAAGGAACTTCTTCACAGTGAAGGTAACAGAGCACTGGAACAGGTTCCCAGGGTGTTGTGGAGTCTCCTTCACTGGAGACATTTAAAACCTGCCTGGATATGTTCCTGTGTGACTTGGTCTAGGTGATCCTGCTGTGGCAGGGGGATTGGACTACATGATCTTTCAAGATCCCTTCCAATCTCCAATGTTCTGTGATTCTGTGACTGTTATACTTGAGTATTTGAGTATTGTCCTTGCTGAGTGACTTTGCTTTGCTGTACTCTGGGGTGCATGCTGTTTCTTCAGTTGCAGTAGGAAAACATGTTCCCAACTGTTGCAGGTTCAGCAGAGTTTGCCAAGTCAGCAGCATCAGCAGCCATTTGGCCGTGGACGACAGAGAGGCCCTCAGAATGTGCCTCAACAACAGATGGAGAAAAGGCCAGAAGGTCAGAATCGAAGAAAATATTAATTGCCCACGAGAGGAAGCATGAATTCCAGTAGTAAATTTCTTGCTGACATTTTATTATTTTTCTTAAATCTTAATAAGGAAATGTAACTTTTGTGCCTATTTTCACATGACAGTGTATTTAAACATATCAGTGCCAGCTGGTCCTTCAGAAAGATCTGTCCTCTCTGGGTTTGCAGAGGGGATTATTGATTCGGAGGGTTTACATTTTCTGTTTTTCATCTGTTTTTAGTGAGCTGTTCTAGTTGCTTGCTAGGTAGCTGTAAATCTTGAGGAGCTGATGTGTTCCCTGAATGCTGTTTTACTCCATAGCAAAAGCTGAACCATATCATTTGGTGATTTATCTTAATATCATGATACATCAGACTCCTGAAATCAAATTGTATTTAATTTTTATTTGCATATAAGGCTTAATTGTAATTATTCATTTCTCTCCAATCTCACAACACTAGGATTACAGCTTTCTGTGGGGTTTCAGAGTTTGTGTATAGGAGATAGAGGTGGACATCGTAGAGATTACCATGACCTTGGGGTCAATACTCGGCAAGCCATGGAACATGTTCAGGAATCAAAAACTGGTATGTTCAGATTAGACTATAGACATGTGAGCTGTTTGAGTTACAATAAACAAGTAACATTTTGTAACTATTACGATATTTTCCACTCGTTTTAGGTTTTTCAGGTAACATGATAAAATTATATGCAAATTTCTTTCGTTTGACCTCTCGACCGCAGTGGGCGTTGTATCAGTACCACGTTGGATATAATCCTGAGATGGAAGCACGTCGTCTTAGAACAGCTTTACTCCTTCATCATGATGAGCTCCTTGGGAAGTCATATGCGTTTGATGGATCAGTGTTATTCTTGCCGAAAAGACTACCAAATAAGGTGTGATGTGAGAAAGCTATTTTTTTATTTTTACTTGTATTTTATGATCCTGCTTCTTACTGTTCTGGATAAGGTTAGAATTAATGTCCTATGAGCGGCATTTACTTGGGTTGAATGTTTTAGTATAGAGCATTGTGATAATAAACTTCTGGTCCTGGTGCTTAGGTTCTGCAGACTGGACTACTCCCACGAACAGAAGTGGATAGTACAGGCCTAATTTTTTCTTTAGTTTTCTTTCTGCTTGTATCTTTACATAACTTCTGTATTTTAGCATCCAACATAATTGAGAAGGTAGATGTACTGGGTGATGTGACAAGGTATTGGTAGCTGGGAGGATCTCAAGTAGGCCCAATGGGAACAGGTCAAAGACTGTGCTACGCTGTACACAACTGTTACCAACTGGCCTCACAGTGGATCCACAAGAGACCAAAGCTGAGCCCATCAGCAAAATCTATGGTACTTTTGCGTATTTAAAAAGTGTATGTGGCAGGGAGGGAATGCCAGAGCAGAAGAAAAATCTAAGAATGGAGCAGCAGAGGGAAAATGCCACTTATGATGGTAACCTCTGCCCCTTGTGCTGATCTTGACCTCACTGAAGGGACTGAGTGTAACCAGAGGCAAGAAGAGTCCTGAGCAATGGTCAGCCTGGAAAAGGATGAGGTGGAAGATAATGTCTCTGTGTTGTAGTATTTAGAATCATAGAATCATTAGGGATTGGAATGGACCTTGAAAGATCATGTAGTCCAATCCCCCTGCCATGGGCAGGGACACCCCACCCTAGATCAGGCTGGCCAGAGCCTCATCCAGCCTGGCCTT
>JAOXOE010000776.1:4314083-4332230 GCA_028565055.1 Phoeniculus purpureus | reverse complement strand
TCCTCTTCTCCAGACTGAACAGCCCCAATTCTCTCAGTCTATCCTCACAGGAGAGGTGCTCCAGCCCTCTGATCATCGTCGTGGCCCTCCTCTGCACACACTCCAGTATTTCCACATCCTTCTTATAATAAGGGCTCCAGAACTGGACGCGGTACTCCAGGTGGGGTCTCACCAGAGCCGAGTAGAGGTGGAGAATCACCTCCCTCGACCTGCTGGCCACACTTTTCTACTACTTTGGCAAGAGCTGCCATTCTATTCCATTAGTTGTCTTCACCCACATGAATGAAGCATTTTAGGTGGTAGTTTACAGGCAAAGTAGAAAACTGATTTTGTATTTCAGCTAAGTTTTGTCCCTTTTCTTAATGCACAAGTCCAATTTGATGTAGCAAAGTCTGGATACAGCCCTATTTGCCTCTACTTCTGTTAACCCAGCTTCTCTTATCTCAGGTTACTGAAGTGTTTAGTAAAACTCGAAATGGAGAAAATGTGAAGATAACAATTACAATGACTAATGAGTTGCCACCTACTTCACCTACGTGTCTGCAGTTCTACAACATCATTTTTAGAAGGTTTGCTATCTAAGTCATGTCTTTAGAAGTCATTTTGTTTCAAAGTGCCATGGGGTGACATGGAATTTGGTGTTTTCAGTGATTTTGTGCTTACCTGCAGAAAAGACACATTTTTCATAATTTTTCTTATAGCTGTGCTTTCTTCTGTCTTTCAACACCTGTTTCCTTCCAAAGAGTGGACCTCAAATCAATACTAGAAGTTTAAATTTGTGAGCCTTTGTGGCCGTGCACATCTGGCGACATTTTTATGTGCAGTCGTATGTGTATTTCTGGCACATGTTAGTGTGAAATGGGATTATACCTTTTCACTGAGCAGATTGACACCAAAGTGCTAAAACTGTGGGTTTGCCTTATCAAACAAATAGTAGTGCAGGACCTTGAGCTGGAAAATGGCTTTTTTTTAAAAATTCTAATGTTTCCACTTAACCTTGGAACCTGAACTTCCTAGTTCATCAGAAATGTAGCTTGTTTAGGCTGTTACCTTCAGCTGTTTGATGAAGGGTTGGGTTGTGTGCTAACTTGATTTTTAACTAGTTGTCATTAGTAAGCATGTGTGGCCTTACTGAATTGACTTTACTGTGACATTCACATCTGTGACTATTCTTTCTAGTCAGATGAATGAAAAATGAGGCTGTGCAGAGGGACGGAATCATGCAGTTTGATAAAATGAGTAATAATGGTAAATTATACTCATATTTCAATTTTTAGGCTTTTGAAGATGTTGAATTTCCAGCAGATTGGACGTAATTATTACAACCCAGAGGACCCAATCAACATCCCTAGTCACAGGTCTGCCAAAAGGGTAACTCAGGTTTAGGGGGTGCAAGGAGAAGGGACATTTTGACACTGCTCTGGTGGTTTATCTTATAATAAATACCTTCTTCTAGCTTAGTTGTGTAAGATACTGTTACCGGTGTGTGTTCTGCTATTGCATTTTACTCCTCTGTCAGAAACCTTGCTCAAATGTTTATATGGCTGAGATCACTGAATACTTCAGTCCTAAAGCTCAAGACTGTCCAGCCTTTATTCTTAAGTCCATTTACACTTGAGTTTTACTGGAGTGCAATCATATTGCTGTGGTATAGTCTTCGTATTAACCAAGGCTGCATAACCTACTTGGTGGAAAAAATTTGTCTGTGTTCTGCTAGATAAACTGTTTGTCTTTGAAGTGTCTTGAATGATTTCATTGTGCCTTGTCCTCTTTCTGGTGTTTGGGGAAGTGGACAGAAGTAAAAGGGTGAGTATAGAGATGCTTTAAAGCTTGTTAAGATTTGATGTTTTCTTTTGACAGGTTGATGATTTGGCCAGGTTTCACAACTTCTATCCTCCAGTATGAGGAAAGCATTATGTTGTGTGTAGACGTGAGCCATAAGGTTCTTCGCAATGAAACGGTGTTGGAATGTATGTATGATCTGTGTCACCAGGTTGAAGAGCAAAGAATAAAAGAAATCTGTGCTAAAGAGCTGCTAGGCGTTATTGTTCTTACAAAGTAAGTCATGTGGGACTCTTGTCTTACAGATCCGTTTCTTTTTTTGAGTGTTCTATGCCCTGAAGATAAAAGGAAACATCAGAAAGCATGAAAATAATATTCCTAGCAAACTAATCAAGCTAGCAAACTAATCATTACAAAAGCAGGAAATACATACTGGATTAATTCTGTTTTCATTTGATTTTATTACAATTTAGCTTTTAGTAGAATTGATAGCCTGTTACAGTTGTAAACTTGAAGTTGCTGCTACTGATAGAAAGAAAACTTTGAGCTTACATTGCTAATTTTTTTCTCATTCAGTTCTGTTTCTGTTTACTATTTTAAAAAACCAAACCTGATTGAATTGTTCAATTAGGTACAATAACAGAACATACAGAATTGATGACATTGACTGGGATGCAAATCCACAGTGCACCTTTATAAAAGCAGATGGTTCTGAGATCAGCTATATAGACTACTACAAAAAGGTATGGAAGCTTAACTGTTGATGTGTGCTATGCTTTAACATGAAACATTGCAGCAGTGCTAGAGGTTTACTTATTACTTGTAATTAATAACCTGAATAGAATTTTTAATGGGTACTGTGTAATCTGAGAGCAAGTGAGCTGCGCAGTACAGCCTCTGCCACTGAGGTGCTGTAATTGTGAAATCTTTCAACAACTCAGTTTTAACTATAAAAGGGGACAAGACTTAATAAACTGGAAACAAAATTTATGATGGCTCTTCCTGTTCAGAAGCTCAAGGAAATGTTGTGGGAGAGTTGAATTCCAGAAACTTCACTTAATCTTGTGTGATTCTTGTGATGTCTTCAATTAAATTGCTCTATAGGGTAGGAACCTTGTCCATTACTGAACTGGAGCGAGCATCTTAATCATGAGTTAGATGCTCTGGGTGATAATGCTCAACGTTGTGTCTGTTGTCTCTCACAAGTCAATTTGGTGGCCCAAGTAGGGAGAATAGTGCTTCCCTGATTAGCCCTTTCTGTCAAAACTGAATTCAGTTGCTGGATGTAGTGGGTGCCCTGCTGATAGGGCAGAGTTACTGCATGCCACCTTTGCTTCATGGCTAAGGTCAGACATCAGGAGTCCTAGTCCTTGGAGGTACAGGAGGAAATCTGGAGAGAAGTAGAACTTTCCCTTGGTAGGGAGAGAGGTGGACTGCTCTCTTGGTCTAACCCTTGATCAGTCTAGAGATCCTTTAGACAAACTGGACACCCACAAATCCATGGATCTTGATGAGATAGACCCACAAGTGCTGAGGGAGCTGCTAGGCCACTTAGGTTGAAAAGGTCCTGGAGAGCAGGAGAAATGTCTGAGGACTGGAAGACAGCCAGTGTCACGCCACCCTTCAGAATGGGCAAGGAGGAGGACCCAGAGAACTGCACTACAGGCGGCCTCACCTCCGTTTCTGGAAAGGTGATAGAACATTTCATTTTGCATGTTATCACTAAGCTTATGGAGGAAAAGAAAGTTATCAGGAGTAGTCAGCCTGGATTCACTAAGGGGAAATGATGCTTAACCAATCTGACAGCCTTCTGTGATTGCATGACTGGATAGATATGTGAGAGGAGGACAATGGATGTTATCTACCTTGATTTCAGCAAGGTTTTCAACACCATCTCTCATAACACCTTCATGCTAAGTTTAGGAAGCTTAGATGAGTGGAGAGTGAGGTGGACTGAGAACTGGTTGAATGGCAGGAGGTTATGATTGGAGGTGCAGAGTTCAGTTGGAGGCCTGTTGCCAGTGGTGTTCCCTGGGGTCAGTACAGTTTGACTGTGAGGTAGCAATATGCCATTGGGTCCAAGAATGCTAGTGGTATGCATTCAGAGGAGAGTGACCAGCAGGACATGAGAGATTCTCTTACGCCACTACTTGCCCTGGTGAGGCAACATCTGGACCCCTGTATCCAGTTTAGGAAGGACAGAGAGCTGCTGGAGAGGCTACAGTAAAGGGCTACAAATGCAAATAATGAACAGAACAAGCTTTGGGACTTTGGTTTTTTTTTAGCCTGGAGAAGACTGAATGGGGATTTAATCACTATCTAAAGGGCAGGTGTCAGGAGGAGAGGCCAGTCTTTTTTCAGTGGTGCCCAGAAACAAGACAAGGGGTAAATGGCACAGACTGGAACACAGGAAGCTCCATGTGAACATGAAGAGAAACGTATTTGCTGTGAGAAGTACAGAGCACTGGCGCAGGCTGCCCAGAGGTTTTGTTGAGTCTCCTTCTCTGAAGACATTCCAGACCTGACTGGGCATGATCCTGTGCAGATTGTTCTGGGTGAACCTGTTCTGACATGGAGGTTGGAGTAAGTGATCTCCAGAGGTCCCTTCCAACCTACACCATCCTGTGATTCTGTGAAAATCAGTTTCTCTCTAGTTAGATGTTGAGAAAAAGTTGCTGGTTGCTTTTGTTTTTCAGGAAGAATACTCATTTCTGAAAGTGAGCAGCATTATTAACAAAATAAAGTGTCTGTTAAGAACTAACATACAATATGTGTTTTTAATACAGCAATATAATCTAGACATCCATGACTTGAACCAGCCTATCTTGATCACCCAGCGTAAAAGGAGAAGAGGAGACATGTCAGGACCTATAGCTCTAATTCCAGAGCTGTGCTTCCTAACAGGTACTGTAGCGTTTTCTCAAATCAAGGCACATCTCAAACCATAATGCCTACTGAACGTGGTGTTTGGAAAGCAGCCTCTCACTAAGCAGAAATGTTCTCCTTGTATAAACAGAAGTTTAGAAACAAGTGTAGTTGTAGCTAAAGATTAGGTACTTAAACAAGGCTGAGTAGTTTGAAGGGTTTTGATGTTGTATAGTTGTTGCATGCAGTGTTCAGTATTGGCCCACCAAGAATATGTAGAGTGTCTTTGGTGTCACAACTTCAGTTGAAAAAGAAAAATTTATAGTTAATTGATAGCTTTGTGATGTGTTTCCCTCTGAGATGCCTGTCCAGCGGTGCCTGTCCACCTCAGCACTGTTCTGTTTGGGCAAACATCCAGAATATGTACAGGGAGCAACAGAAAACCTTGATTACTGCTGACAGCACTTCCCATGTCTGCGGTGCACACAGTTAACCTGCATGACTCGAGTTCACTTTTCTAACTCCTCATTGTGACTCTTAAACTGAAAAAGTTTTTACTGTTAACAGGATTAACTGATAAGATGCGTAACGATTTTCATATGATGAAAGACTTGGCTGTTCATACGCGACTGCCACCTGAACAAAGGCAGCATGAAATTGGAAAGCTTATTGACTGCATCCAGAGGTACGCAACCCTGATTTCTTCTGTAGTTCATTGTCATGAAAAACTTGTACGATACACTTCTTTCTTGCCAAAAAACTTCGCAAATCTTACCTTTTTTTAAAAAAAATCGCAGCGAAAACAAATGTCTTTATGTTTCAATTTATTTGTCTGGGGATTGGACTAGATGACCTTTAAAGGTCCCTTCAGCCCAAAGCATTCAGTCATTCTATGTTTTAAATTTTTTAAACAGAGACGACAGCGTTCAGGACCAACTCCAAAACTGGGGTTTAGGCTTCGATTCTCAATTATTATCCTTTTCAGGAAGAGTTGCTCAAAGAGAGAGGATCTTTCAATCGGGAAATGTGGTAAGTAAAGCAATTTGTAAAATCTTCTGGATCGCTCACTGATAAATCTCATTCTTAAGGAAGGATGTCGTGCTTGTTGATATATAAGTGGCGGATCATGAATGAAAGTGCCATACACAAGTCTGTCCAAACAAGACTTTTAAACTTCTTATCTTCTGGGGTTGTCAGCAATTTTTTTCCATCTTACACTACAGTAGATTCTTCACTGCAGAAGAGTCCCTCTACCTAAACAAAGTTATTTCACACAGACCAGCTAGGAGACTTAGAGATGGTTCTAAATAGTTTACATTTGAAATGAAAAGCTGCTAATTACTTCAGTTCAGTAGATAGAACATGTGCAGTATCTCTTCACTCAAAGGTGAGGTGACTTTTCAGTATGAAGAACTTAGAATTCAATTAAGTCACTGGTTGCCATAAAACATCATTCATTTGCTCTGTAGGAGATGTCTGTTTGCTTTAAATGGATCCAAATAGAAATCTTTATAATACTACTTCCTTTTCTCTCAAGCAGTTACCTTACCTTACTAACAAGAGAAATGGGAGAACAATAAGGCAATATGTGTGCTGTGACTTTGTAGCACAAAATATGTGTGCAAATAATAACATCTGGGCTAAAAATCAAAAGCATTTTTGCGTAATTGTGAATGAAACTTGAAAGAATGAAGGGTTTCTTGAATGACAATAGCAGTAAGCAGATAAAAAAATCATCTGTTCTAGGCAGAAGTGGTACAGTCTGTTCCTGAAACGTATCAGAAAGTAGTTGTGATCTGGCTTGCTTAGAAGGCTGCTGATTGTTCTTCTCTACCATTCCTTACTTACAGTTTGATTACAATCCTCAGTTTGCTGACTGGTCAAGGGAAACCAGGGGAGTTCCCTTAAGCTGTGCAAAGCCTCTGGACAACTGGTTATTAATATACACACGGCGCAATTATGACTGTGCTAATGCCTTACTTCAAAGCCTGTTTAAAGTCACACCATCTATGGGAATCAAAATGAACAAGGCAACCATGTAAGTGTCTTCTAGAAGGCTGGTGGGAACATCTTTTTATACTCATCAAGGTCTGTGTGTTGGTTTGCTGAGGCTTTTAAATGGGGAGGTGGTATGGTATGCCACACCACTGACTTCCTGAGATCTTTAACAAAACACAGATGCTTTCAGTGTTCAGTTTCCTGTAGTGACTGCTGATGCTTATTTGTGAGAGCTCTCTCTGAGAGTTAAAACCAAACAATACGAGGCTTACAGCTGAGTAGCTCTATTTAATACAAGAAGGAATAAACATTTTCTGTCTGACTGAATGTATTCTGATTTGTTCTCCTTGAAGATATCTTCCTTTGAGTACCTGTGCTTGCTTTCAACTTTGAATTTATTTGCTTTTGGAAGCCTAAGTTGGAGATGGTTCCTCTTAATCTTTTAAATGTGTGAATATTGTAAACCTATTAGTAGCTCTAAATATTGTGTCATACAGTACCAGTGCATAATGGCATTTATGGTTTTGCTGAATATTCAGTAGATGTTTGGTTTTCTTCTATAAGCACTATTTCTCTTCCTTTTCAGGCTTGAAGTGGAGGATAGAGTAGAAGCTTATTTAAGGGCTTTACAGCAAGGTGTTACCCCTGACACAAACATAGTACGTGTTTGAATCCATGATTTCTACTCACATTCATCTTTGTAATTGCTGTTTTAAGACTAGTGGGATTAATCTCAGAAGTAAAATGCTCGGTGTCTGAATATTTGCCACGTGCCTACTCATACTCCTGTTTGAATCCCAGACTAGTTATGAGTATTTCTTGAAAAAACCCTTTGTACTTGGCTCTAAAGTAAAGACACTGAAACTTGACAGGCATTTCTTTTACTCTGAGCATGGGGTTATTTCTCTGGAGCATAAGAAACTCACAATGAACTGCAACAACTTCATAAAAACTGAGAGTGCAGTTTCTTAAAAAATCTCTTTTTGTTTTTTCCCCCCCCCTTTAAAGGTAGTTTGTATTTTGTCGAGTTCCCGAAAGGATAAATACGATGCTATCAAGAAATACTTATGCACAGATTGTCCCATTCCAAGTCAGTGTGTGCTTGCTCGCACTTTAAGCAAGCCTCAGACTGCGCTCGCAGTGGCAACAAAAATTGCCCTACAAATGAACTGTAAAATGGGTGGAGAACTTTGGACTGTGGAGATACCAGTAAGTGTTCTTTAAATTGTGACTATTTTCTTTATTTGATCTTTCTTTAAAAAGTAAGCATTTGTCCCCCCTCAAAGAAAATGGAGTATTCTTTGTGTAGTGTGCTTTGTCTGTGAGAAGAGGCATGAACTTAAATGACGTCTAGTTCAAGAATTCAGTGCTCATGGTTTCTTCAAGTGACCTGCAACCACGCAGCCTCTGTGATGATCTGGTTGTGGCATTGGAGGGAAGTGGTGGGTGCTTTGGCCTTTCTTCATGTAGTGATAAATGTTCTCTATTGATTCCTTTTAAGCTGAAGCATGTAATGATTGTGGGAATTGATTGTTATCATGACACATTATCTGGAAAGCGGTCAATTGCAGGATTTGTTGCTAGCCTGAATCAAACAATGTCACGGTAAGATTTGAATACAAAAACCAAAAAGAATCTTTATCTTTCCCTGAACTGAAAAATAGCTTGAATTTGGTGGGCCATCATGAAAGCATCCAAATGGATTAGCTTTATGTTGCCAATAATACCTACATATTGTCAATTATTTTGTCCACTGCATCCTTTGGGAGTAGTCTTGTCCTTCTTTGGCAGTGCTTTGGAATGGGGGCAAATGATGGGGCAAGGGCTGGGATGAACAGAGGGTGGCAGGTTCCTTTGCCCTTTCAGTTGACTTGTGTCAGTGTTTCATTGTGAGATGAATAGAACGTGATGCTAAGGTGTTAACCCCAGGGGCTTTATAAGCGAAATACTCTCATAGTACACTAACTTGCTTAACTGCCTTGACCCACAGTAGCCATGAAGACTAAGTGGTCATAGCCATTAAAAAAAGTAACTTCATCAAAGGAAGCCTGGGAAGTGCTTCAAGGGTCATCTTTTATTTTGTTCTTCACAGGTGGTTCTCCCGTTGTGTTTTTCAAGGTCATGGGCAAGAACTTGTGGATGGGCTCAAAGTCTGCTTCCGAAGTAAGGGCATGCTTTCTGCTCTTCTAGAGCCAGATCTAAGGAGTGTCACTTCAGCTTCCTCAAAACGCACCTGCTCAGTTGCCTTGATGGGAGGTGTTACTCACTTCCACTTAGATAAAAAGCAGTTTCAGAATACAGTTGTAAATGTAACAGCATTTTGCATACATTCTTTTGTTGGTTTCCCTATTTTTAACAGTAATTAAAAACTACTGAAAGGTTGTACTTCAACAGATGCTTTAAAAGAGCAGGGCTTAAAGGATAATGGCTCCTTGCTGTGGAGAGGCCAGCACAGTAGATATCTCCTTAGATTTTTTTCTGTTTGTGTCAGTACACAGGCAAATCAGAATTTGATGTGCAGGTAACACTATACTGTGATGCTTACTTGTTTCACCTTAGTAAAAGACTGAGGACCTCAGGTCTCCAAACTTACTGCTGTTTTCCAGTAATAAAAATTAATTCTTGCTTTGGAATGAATTTTCATTATAGCTAAGAGCTTTCACTGTTTTGTTTTTTCAAGCTGCTCTAAGAGACTGGTACAAGTGGAACAATTACTTGCCCTCTCGTATTATTGTGTATCGTGATGGTGTAGGAGATGGACAGCTAAGTGCTTTAGTTAGTTACGAGGTGCCTCAAATTCTGGACTGTTTGAAGAGTGTTGGTAAAGAGTATACGTAAGTGTCTTTCCACTAACCCCCTTTTTTTTAACCACACATGGGATACAGAAGGTGGCTACAGATTAAGACTGTGTTGTCTTTTCACCCTTTTTACTTGAGCGAAAGTAACTGCTTTTCTGTTGCTTCTTGATGTGATTTGAAACACTTAGATGGTAACAGAATAGAGTTTTTAGTGCATTCAGCATGCTAGCGTTCAGTGTACGCACACACACGCTTGCAAGCCTGCTGCACATGGTAATTCATGTTTTTTTCCCACTGACTTGAGTATTGCCTGATCACTCTCACAGGTCTGGTAGGTCCACTTTTTTTTCTCCTCTCCACTTCTGCAAGAAGTATTTATTATTTAGTCATGCTCTGCACAATTTTCAACATGATGCTTTAAAACTTAGCAGCTGCTGTGACTTGGTTTCTTTATCTGCTCTGAAAAATGAAAACATCTTCACGCTGCAGCAAGCAGAGCACAAAACAAGTTGTAGCTATTAGGAATCGAGGTGCTTCCTTCTCCTGTTTAGCTGCTGTTAGTGGCTTGCTCTTTACCAAACATAATATTAAAACACTGTTCTTACACAAAAAGATGGGGGAGAAAGACAGTAGAAATCAGATCTGGATTTAGATGGTCCCTTTTTGCATTGTTTTGCATCTCCCAGTGAAGTGAAATATAAACTGGATTGGTGAGAATTAGTACTAAAGTTGCTGTTGAAGCCAAAAATTAGAAGTTAAGAACAACATCCTATTTAAACCAGTGGATTACTGAAGACATACATATGAAATTAATGCCCTGGAAAACTCTGAAATTGCTTTTAATTTGAAACTTTAGAGACTCTTCTGGAGTGTTTTCAGTACAGTTGTTCAGAATAGTCCTGGTTTTTCTCACTTATTTTTAGTCCAAGACTTACTGTGATAGTTGTGAAGAAACGATTGAGTACCAGGTTCTTTGCACACAGCACCGGAGAACTTAAAAACCCACCCCCTGGGACCATTGTTGACGTGGAGGTTACCCGACCAGAATGGTAAGTTAGTTATGAGACTAGCACTTCAGTTGCTGGAGTACTTCTTCACTTGTGTCCTTTTGAGAAGTAATTACTGGTATGTAGATGAAAGAAATGGACAAGCTTAAATTTTATGGATGAATTACATGCTATTTGATGGTTACCAATATGCAATAGTTGTGCACATCAGGGTATTAAGTACACTTTGTGTGTGTGTCTGAGTTTTACTTTTTGTTGTTTTCTTGACTTTTTAAGGTTTAGTCGCCAGTGAGTGCTTGTTGACAGGATTGCCTGGCTATGCTTAACTGAAATGAAAATCTGGCTCTGGCTGGATATAGGTTTGCACACTAATAGTGTTACTGCAAGGGTTGCAGGTCATCAGCCAGTGTGGGAAGTATTCTTTGGTGGTTGGGAAGTGGCTAGAAGACTCAGAATTGTACAGGCATGTCTGTAGATCAAGCTTGGTTTCATGTGCTTACAATTCATATTGAACATATTTGCAAGTCCCACTCTGTGACACTCAGGTGAGGTGTGTGGGAAGGGCAGAGCACATTCTGTGACCAAAGTCACAGGCACATTGTGGGGTTTACTCAATATGCATAAGTGGCTGGAACAAATGGCTGTTTTCTCAGGAATGCCATTCTTTATGTATCTGACTTCTGGAGCTCTGTGTTTTCTGTTACAGGTATGATTTCTACATTGTGAGTCAGGCAGTGAGAAATGGTTGTGTTTCACCCACTCATTATAACGTTATATATGACACTAGCAAACTGAAACCAGATCATATGCAACGTTTAACCTACAAACTTTGCCATCTGTACTATAACTGGCAGGTAAGTCTTTCCTCTGGTAAGTGATAATGTTTTTCTTAGATTGTGCAGCTCTGTGCAGTCACAACCCACAGGATGGTAGAAATGTATCTCTGGGACACCTGTGCAGATCCAAAAGCCTGCAAGTTTGCCTCTTCACCTAGAAGGGTGGTTTGAGACCTGGGTGTGTTGCAACTACATGATCTCTGAAGAATAAAGTAATCTTCGATCTCACTGGAAAGTACTTACTGTTTTGACTGTTCCTCCCAGATTCTGTGTGTCAAAGGCAAAACCTGAAACGGTTATTTCTTGTTTCACGTGACTTGCCTGTGTCCCTTCTGCTTTCACATCCACCATCAAATGCCAACCTGAGGCTCTGCAGGAGTGAGAAGGGAATGGAGTTGGGAAGTGTTTTGCGCCTTTTGTTCTCTAAAACGCGTTTCTAGTGTGGTCACTGTATGTTACAACACTTCACCAATCAGCATGAACTCGGAGTGTAAAACTGCCTATATCCAGCCTCTTGAATTGCCGTTCAGTGACTACATGGCAGTTCAGTGAATGTTTGCTTGTTGAAATGACTTGGAAATAATTCCGATGTAATTATTCTATTTTTTTTGTTTTTTTGCAGGGTGTTATCAGAGTACCTGCTCCTTGCCAGTATGCTCATAAGCTGGCTTTCCTTGTCGGTCAGAGCATTCACAAAGAACCAAACCTGCTGCTTTCAGACAGACTTTTCTATCTTTGAAGCTGTTACTAGCAAAAAAAGTGTAGCTCCTTTCAAGGGGGTGTAAAGCTGTCTGGGGTTTTGTGTTGTGTTGGGTTCTTAAGACACCTGCTGGTAGGATAACAAGTATGTGCAGTTGTGGAATTCTGTTTTCATTGTAGCAGGAAAAAGCTTGAGCTAGCAGATGTGCATTTCAAGTATGTATCTCCTTGCTGCAAAATCTAAAGAATTTTAATTATTTTTCAATAATTCCTTATCCAGTTGCTTCTGGGATTCTTCAGAAAGGTTTGTGTTCTGCAGACCCACCTCCCAAACTTCTCCAGCTGGCACACCACACTGTGTTTTCCAAATGCAATTGCTTCACTGAGTTGGCTTTTTTTGGTTGTTAAGGGCAAAATTTAGTCTCCTAATCTATTTCATGCGTTAAGAGGAGGCTGTCAGATGTTCTCAGTTATCAAGATGTCAGGATTCCTTAGTGCTGCAAAACTTTAGGGTTTGTAATGTTTGCCCTTGTAAGTGCAGACTCTCTAGAAGCTGGTCTTGTGTCTGCTCTCCCTTGTGGGAAGTGAAGTGTGATTTTTCTCAAGACAACATAGCTGAGGAGGAAGGTTTGTGTGTGACAGTTTCAGGTGGGAGTGTCAGAGGCAAGATAATTTATCTTGTCATAACTGCAGGAACACCTTTATGATCTAAGATCCAAAGAAAGGGTTGGCTTTGACAGAACTGAAGTGTTGGCTCAGTATGGCCTGAGTATGCCAGCTCCCAGTGAGAATAAAGTAGATTTGTTGTTGGCATTGTTTAACTGCATGCTTGTTAAATGGGAGAAAATTTTCCATCAAAGAGCAATGATGTCCATAAAAAAAGTAGGCTCGCTGGTCACAGTTGGTTTTGGATGGTTTTTGGGGTTATTTGTGCAGTTGCAGCTAATGGGAATTGCTGAGGCTTTGCTTTGTTTCTCAGCAGGAGTAACTTTACAAATTCAGTTAATCACAGTTGTGTGGATGGAAGTTTATTTCAGATTTTTGCATTATGAGGCACATGTTCAAACTAGCACACACAGAAGAACCTGGGTTAGTGCTCTTTTATTTGATAACTTGTGAATCTTGTTCCTATTCTTTATGAGATTTCAATAAATCTTGTTGCTGTTACCATTCCTCGTTTGATGGTGTCAGATGTGTTTGTGTGCATACTTTGAGACTGGGCTGTGGACTTAATACATGACAGATGCTTCATAATTTACTGACCCTTCTTCACTTCTGGGAAGCTCCTGGGTTCTTGGTTTAATTGAGCTTTTACAGTAAACTTCAGTAGCTGTGGACAGCTCTGAAAACCAAGAAAGCTCTGTAACTTCTTTGGTGCAGGTTTTTCTCTTTCCTAGGCTGAGAACCATACCAGCCTCTTCCTTCCACATGAAGTTTGTCACCAGGAGAGGCAGAGAGCAGTTTTTGGCAAATAGTGTGGTGTTTGCTGTGTTGTATAGTGGTAGCTTTCCTTGTTTCCTGTGTCACTTGGCTGTCCCTGTCATGGGTGTGTGTGCTGAACTATATTTGAGGTCAGTGGAGAAGGTGCTAGTGCTGCTGCTTTCTTGGTCATTTCGAGGAGGGTGGGAAATTGTTGCTGTGGGCTGTTCCTTCCCTGGTGGTTTATGGTGGTTGGATGTGTAGAGGTCAGACTGTTTACCCAGTGTGGTGTCACCAATCTCTGTGTATCTTACCATTTGTGTCCAATCCTGGGGAGAGGACTGACACCATGATCGAGCAGCTGGAACAGTAGAGTCATGAAACATACTGCACTTTACAAAATATCAAAGTATTTATTTATATAAAATATAATACACAACAGTTGTACACATGCACACACCCACACAGTACTGTACCACAAATGTAGGCCAGATATTTTCTTTAATTAATGTTGTACTCTAGCACACAGTATCTTACAGTAATTTACATTATTATTTGAAGACACAATGGGGAAGCTTCGAGCATTCATTTATAAACCTTCCATCAATTACAAAAAGAAAGGCAGTCTGAAAAGTATGTATAAACAGTAAAAACAATTTACAAATGGACAAGAATTACAAAATAGTAACAGCCAATGACTGCCATCAATCAATCAATGTGTAAGGTTGGTTTTCTTGAGATGCCAATATCACGGTTACTATTCGATTGATTATCGCCTCTTGCAGCCTTAGTACTGGCTGGGGCTGGTGTCAGAGACACAGCTGATCACTTTTTACTTTAGACATGCACTTTGACTGGATTCTGACATCAGCAGAATGAAAATGCCTTAAAGGTTGGACTGAACCTCCACAGGAAACAAGGTGGGGGAGTAAAGGGTTTGTGCTGTGGAGGTTTTTGTTGTGTTGGGGGTTTTTTTGGTGTGTGGTTGAGGTTTTTTTCCTCCCTGGTAATTTAAAAGTGACTGGGACCTCCAAACCTGGAGGTTATATGGCTGAAACTGGGTGAGTCTGACTGACACTGTGTCTGGTAGCAGAAGTGTTGAGAAAAGAATCGGATTTAGGTTTATGAAAAAAAAGAGAAGCAAAAAAAACAAACCCCGAAAGCAAGCATTTTGCACAGCACTTTCAAACTCCCAGGATTTACATCAGACATTGGATGGAGTTAGTAACATAGTACTTGATCTTAAATTACCATGTTCTGGGGAAGATGAAGACAGTTGAACACACAGTACATACAAAGAATACGCTGTATAGTTAGACAGTACAAATCATTGTGCATTAATAAGGCAAAACATCAAGGCTGATTAAACTAGGAGTTTCAAGACCATTCGTTTTTGTGATAGATAGATAGATACAGGGGGGTGATTCTGAACCAAGAATCAATGGACTGAGTTTCCTTCCCCCCCGACTCCATGGTTAAAGGAGACTAAAGGCTGAGATGTATCCAATGGAGTTGCAGGTGTGGATATGACTTCAAACAAAACCATGTTCTTCTGGCCTTAATCCCGCAAAATTTTTATGGTAATGTTTTTAAAGAAAAAAAATTTGCAACAACAAATCCACTTACTTAGGTTTTTCTTGCTGTTCTGGCAAAGCAATTCCCATGATTCTATTGATGTCAGAGTTAGAAATGCACGGGTTTGGTACGGCTGTACTGCATAGTCATGAAAGCCCTAGTTTGGACGTTTGGAAAAAAAAAAACCAACAAAAATACACAGACTGGAAGCTTTACAAGTTGTCCAGGAGCACATGAATCATTTCACTGCACCAAGCTTTTTCAGCAGTTTCTTGCCTTTGGAAAGCAGCCCCTTTTTCTTTTTCGAGGACATATCCCTGCCTCTCCCGGGACTACCAGAACCCATAGGTGACGTAGGTGACCCAGAATGGAGATGAACTGTGGGGGATGGTGCTCTCCGTGATGTACCTGTATTCTCAGGAGGAACCTATTAGGTACATTGTTATAATTTATTGAATGTTTGAAAGCTTAAACGCTATTATCATCAAGAAAGTTGGTAACATCCCATTACCCACTTAAACAAAAGGGCTGATTCCTTTCTTTGTGGCTTAAAATACCATATGGACTTACTGCAAAGACATAGGCTTTGAGAAAAACAAGCACTAGGGAACTCGCCAATCAGCCCGGTTCGGTTATACTTTTTTAAAGACTTAAGTGATTTACTTTTTTACTCTTGTTTTGCCATGGTTCTGGCCACAAAAGCCACGCAACTGGCTTTGGTTTTCATTTCAGTACTCTGATGGTACCAAAATGAAGAGGGAGGCTTTTAGCTACAGATTTAAGAAAAATAAAGGTGTTAATTAATTACAGCAGATTAGCAATCTAGAGAAGCCAAACTTTTCAGAAGAAATTACTTAAAATGTTGTGTGACTGCTTGTTTCATAATGTCCTGTAAATGCCTGTTAGAATTGGCTAGCAAACTTTATGTACATATTTGAGAAGATGGCACACTGGCTTAAAAACAAACAAACAAAGAAAAATTAAAACAAAAAAAAGGAGGAAAAAGAAAAAGCTAAAATGAACCTTAATCGCAATCAAAGGAAGCTTAAAGACCCTGACTGCTTGATACGTATGCTGCAGCTATGAGGTTGCTGAATGAGAGTGAGTACTTGTACGATAGATGACAACATTCCTAAATATTTTAAACAGCTATTTAATTGAATTTTTAAACTTGTTTCAATCATCAAAAGCACTTGAATGAAAATGCTAAAACTACTGCTACTCAGCCTACTCTAACTACAGTGCTCGGCTGACAGAAGGTGACGCTATCCTTTAAGATGGTGTTACAGTAGAATCCGTGCCGAGGGACTCCTGTTAGCTCGTCGGTCAAGTTAAAATATCAGCAATTTACTGGCTTGTGCAACAGTGAGTTAAGCAAAGGGGCTTCAAGCCAACTTTGATTTTAAATCAAGGTCTGACTAATGAAAAAAATAAACCAAACCAACTTGGTAAAGCACCCACCGTACACCTGAAGATACCATGTACTTAGTCTAATGCATTCATCCAGTGAGCTGCATGTTTCATCGTGAGACTTGTATTGCATTGGTAAACCAAACAGTTGCTGATACTTCAAATGTGCACTTCTAGGAACAGCCGGCTCAGTTGGGCAATAGGAAGGGATTTCTTTTTTTTGTCAGAAATACTGAGTAGTTGGTCTTAGGCAAACCAGGGTAAAATCAATTATGGAAAACACATTTTAAGGCAGACAATTTGTAGCTGTGTTCAAGCGCAATGAGTTTCAGAACCAACTCTACCCATGTAAACTACCGTTACACATCAGCTTACGTTTCATTTGCTTTGCTTTTAAGGGACAAGGGTGTTGTGCTTTTTCTCTCGCTGTAGGAGTTGGGAGTTTTTAGATCCCGGGTTGGCTAACAATGCAATATGCAGCTTTTGTTTGTAGGGTCGTTAGACATCAAACTCCTCTCTATGTAAACATAAACACTTAGCTCATGAAGAAATATGTTCCAAGCATTGACCTTCATGCATAAAGTGAAGTCTGATTGACTTATTTATAAGGATTTATCTCCTTACAAAACTGCATTGACTCGACATGATATAGTAACGTGTGCAGCCTTTCTGCGGCCAAGGACTTTGGAGACATATTTCTTTTGTTCTATTTTCCCCCACAATTAAGTTTCAAGACTTGCATTAGATAGCCAGGTAGCTTTAATTGAACTCTCTATTGGTATCTTCAGTTGCTCACTTACGTGAAGGCTACATTGCCTTATTAAGGTGTGAAATGAACACTCTTCTTCTGTTTCCAAGCAGATGAGCAAAGAAATAAAAATATATATAAAATATATAATATAGAAAAGTATTGCAGTGACAAAACAAAACAAAAAGTGAGATACTCTAAACATGGTTAGTCTCTCACAAAAGGGAAGTCTCTGGGCTGTTAACTAAAGCCATTGGAAGAGAAGTTGTAACACTGTGGATCGGCTGTCAGTCATTTACGATTGGTATTGCACCAGTCTTTTGTCCAAAAGAAGTTTTGCTTTCGAGGAGATGGTGCAGGCACTAAGAGTAGGTAGGAAGCATTAGGAAGTAACTACTTTCATGGGGGGGAACAGCTGCCTGAACTCCAGTTCTGACTCAATGACTGCAGCCAGTGGTACACTTAGCTTCTTCATCTAGTACCGAGCTCTTGGAAGGCTCAGTGAAGTCATGTTTCTTTATGTTTTTGAATGTTTGAAAGTTAATTTAAAAATGGGAAATGGATTTAAAATGTTAAAAGTAATGACTAAATTAGAAATGAGACAGAACGAAATAGAAAAAGCTTAACATTTTCTTATTTGGTTGCTTACCCTTTTAGCTTTCGTACGTGTCGGTGTATCGTGAACGTATCGCACGGGTGCATCAGACAAATAGACTTCAACATCATCAGGCACTTCTTCAAGAAAGTTGGAAGGAACCAGCCCCTTTTGTCCATTAAGTTCACCCTGCAATGTGAGGAAAATTCTGTTGAGTGTTAAACTAAAACAAGTGTAGGGTCCCAACAAGGTGCAGAAGTATTTTCACTGTTTCAATGGCACCAAGGAAGAGGAGATACTCATCTAAGGCACTTGGAATTTTTTAGGTCACACACTTATCAAGGCTTGTAGGAAAGCAACAAGGGAGGCCAAGGCCCTCTTGGAACTGAAGCTGGCAAGGGAGGTAAAACAGAAC
>JAOXOE010000776.1:4267242-4307207 GCA_028565055.1 Phoeniculus purpureus | reverse complement strand
TGGATGAGGCTCTGGCCAGCCTTATCTAGGGTGGGATGTCCCTGCCCATGGCAGGGGGATTGGACCAGATGATCTTTCGAGGTCCCTTCCAATCCCTACTGATTCTATGATTCTATGTGTAAATGTCTGGGGCTGTGTAAATGATCTTCAAAATGAAGCATTTGCAAACACCTGCCCAGCTGTTGTGACTCTGAATAGAACCACCTGTAGATGACCAAACATGCCTGTCTCGTGATTAATATCCTGGATATAGGTGATTACTCCAGCTCTGCTGATGTCCTTACAGAAAACATGGATTAATGTATTTAAACAGCATGGAGAAGTAAATCCAAAATTCCTCGTAAATTCTAAAAGCTCAGTTAATTCATGAAGGCTACTAAGGACACACAGGCCTGGATAAAGAGGTGTGCTGGGCAAGAATCACCTTCTTAAGGCCAAACTGATGACTGAGTTTAGATTGGTTATTGTTTGGGTTAAATCAGTTGGTTTATTTCTTTAAAAACAAGAAAACTCCAAACTAATCCTTTCGGTTCAAACCTGAGTCAAGTATTCTTAGCTGGCCATTTGTGACTGTTGAATTGCCTCCACTTTCTAGAGCAGGAGCTTTTTTCAATCGCAATGTATTCGTGGCTGACCTGGCACCACCACACAGCACATGTGTGACCATAACACACCCACGGGACAGGCTTCAGACTGGAACTGACCCCTCCACATCCCACTGCTCAGGCAATGGACGGAAAGGGTTTTGAGAATGAAAACTCCAAACGCAGACACCGCTTTGATAAGAAATGCCAAGCAGCAGCTCACCCAGCCATCACCGTGCTCCCAAAGACGAAATAAACGTCAGTGAGAGCTGATACCTGACGTGGGGCCTCTCTAGCCTGTTCAGTGCCAAACCTGCACATGTTTGTGATGGAGTAATTGAAACGCCTGAGTGAAACGAACATTCTTGCCAGGAACAACAAGCTCGTAGGCAAGTGCTGTGTTGGCGGCGTGTATCTTACATGGCGTAAGGAGGTGAGCGAATTATCTAACGAGTATTTAGCAGTGAAGAAACTGTGATTCAGGATATGAACATTTGTGCTGGGTTCCATGCACCACAGCAGAAGGCAGTCAGATTCTAACAGCTGAAGTCACAGTTTTGTCTCTGGAATGGGGAGGGGGTAACAAGAGAGTCTGTATTAGTTTCAGGTTCTGTTTCAGATCACACTTAAACCTGTTACCTCTGGACTACCAGCAGCTGCTCCTGTGCCTTTCCCAGTGCTGCCCATTTTGCACCAGATCCGTTAGATACGAGGCTGCAGGAGGGGAAGACTCTGTTTGCTGATTCAACAGAAAAATCTGCTGGCTTTAAAAACTCGGGTCAGCAAAGTGAACAGATTTGCCTTGCAGGTGCACAACTATGCGGTGAGGCGGCTGGCTGAAAACATGGAGCACTTATGTGGAACCTCTACAGGAAAGACATCCCCTCTGAAGCAGCTTTTCCTGCAGGGCTTGTGGCAAAGGACATAGGGGCTGCAGAGCCTCAATTCTGGTCTTAGCACCTATGTCTCTAGTTGAGCCTGGCCCCAACAATCTGGCAAGTCTATGACTTTTGCCCATTACCTCATTATCTCTAAGCCTTTATACCAGTCTTAGGTTCCAAATCCAGTGAGGTTTACAGCCTGAATATCTGGAGGAACAACCAAACCCTTGGGCTCTAACCACAGAAGTTACTTTCTCCCCAGGGAACAAAGGAGACCTTGTTTGTAAAAGTGAGCCCTTAGTTCCCTTTCGCTTCAGAGCCCACCTTAATGATCTGTCCTTCTTTAAATGGCAGCTCTTCTTCAGCAGCATCAGGGTTTGGGGACATTGTCAGCGGATCGTAGTCAAAGAGAGCAACAAATATTCGGGTAGGAATATCTTCGGTGCCAGGATCTGTTTCTGATTCTTCATAGATATCTGGAGAAAGACGGTCATGACCACCATAGCCATCTATGGAAATAAATTCAGAGAAGAACAATTCAGTAACACAAGTCAGCCTCATCCTTCAACTAGTCCAGTTGTCACTTGAGAAATGTTTGACATTTCAGTGAGGAAACCCCAGTAACTTAAGGCCTGTCCTCTCAAGCTTGGTGCTTTGGGTGTTTTTAATTAGCAAGCTGTTACTTGTGAAGCACATACACTCCGCATGCACTGACTGTGGTGCTGATCTACACCACAAGGACGTTCGCACACATGAATACAGCTCAGGTCAGAAAGCAGTTTGTGTTAGGTTTACTGGAGTTGTCATCAGTTAGTGAAGCATGGGAAGTGACACAATGCTGGGCCAGACAGGTTTTCTCATCATTGCAAAACTAACCCTGCTTTGGATCCACCTGCTTTCCAGCACAGCTGCTTCTGCTTTTCACGGACACAAGAAAGCACATCCCAGCTGTGCCGACACACCACGTTCTAGGTGCCAGGTTTAAAACGTGGTCGTCACCTCCTCTCTCCTGTCAGGCAGGAAGAACTGCACTGCCTGTGATTTTATCTAAACGCAGTCAATAGTCATCAGGGCTGGCAGCGCCCCGAACACTGACAACGAGTGTTCAAACCCAGAACTGGTTGGCTATGACTGAATTTAACCATAAGCTCTTTGAGAAAGACCATCCACGGCTACCAAGGCACTTGACGCTGCACTGAACTGTGTCCACTGCTGGTACCAAATCAACTAGGACGTAAGCAATGAGAACTGACATTTTTACCTCGCATGCCTTGCACACTTTGCAAACGACCGGAAGAATGTGTTTAGTCCACGGTTCAACAACTTACTTAAGGATGGACTTCATTAAAACTGAATTAGCAAAGGAGGCCGAAATGGCTAACGCTGAGTGTTTTGATTGACAGGTTTCAAAGGCTTTTAACTGTGATTTGAAAGATCATGTGAGAGCCTTTTCCCAAAACCCAGGCTCTTTTAAAACATGCGAAATGGAATTCCCAATAAATAAATAAAGCCCTCAAAACCACAAGCCACCTCTGAAAATCTGGGGTCATTTCGCAAGCCCCACTAACTTCAGCAGGGTTCACGTACTTTTGCTGAACCATCAATTATGACCCAGTTTACAAGATCCTTCACAATGAATAAATTGGTTAAGTGATGTTATGAGTTATGATGAAATGCAGTTCAGCTCCAGCAAAATTCTTCTGTGCAAATTTCACACTAAGAGCATTTTTTTTTTACTGTAACCACCTCTTACAAATTGTGGCAGTACTTTGAAGATTCAACACGGAACATTTGAGGTGCAATTCCTCTTTTTGCCTCTGTGCCAGATGCATTTTATTCAACAGCTGACATTTTTAAACTCCCAGAAAAATTTTAGAGGGTCACAGCAATAAGGGAACAGCAACTACCTTGGGTCCAGAGTGCAAGAACGAATGTGAATAGGGGGGGAAATGCAGAGCAGCGAAAGAGCAGGGAAAACTTCCAGCCAAGAAGCTTTAGGCGGGCACAAAGCACAGGAAAGAAGTGTGGGAAAAGGGCACGCGTGGGACAGAAAGCAATGGGACACAAAGAATGGAATTCTGCTCCGCTCTCTTCTCCTCCCACCGTCAGGTTGCAGTCATTCTGTGGTTCAAACTCGGGCCCACCAGGCAATGTAAAACGGGTGGGTTAAGGGGTGTTTTGTTTTGTATTTTACATTAAAAATACTGATTTTGGCATCCAACTGCAACTGCAGTCAGTGGGGGTTAGGTGTGAACATGGGTTGAAGCCAGATGTATCTCTGTTAAAAGCACTGACCTGGAACCATCTGACTCAGGAGAGTCATGTTTGCTTCAGTGAACCAGACCGCAAACGATCTCTTGGTTAGCTCATTAACCGCTCGTTCTTGCCGGAGGTCTGTACATACTTCACACGCACACACGACCGTGTATGTAAAATCTGGGTGTTTGGACACAGCCAGCTAGACTCCCAGCTGATGCGGCTGTGTTGAGCTCACTCACTGTGTGTAGATACTCACGAGCTGACCACCCGGTTTGTTGTCAGTCACGTTTGCTTTGAAACTCAATGTTAAATTTTGATTCACCTAAACTTTTATCTCATGTCAGGGATCAACAAAATCCTAACATACCTCTTAGCTCTATATATGGCCTGGGCTGCTTTCATGGGCTAAGCATCAGACACTTCCGTCTACCCCGTTGTGAACTATGAAAACTGAGGTGTTGACCATGTGATGATTGCTGAGTTGATGAGCAACAAGCACTATCAGTGGTGCGTGTAGCTGCTGTACTCGTACCGTACAAGTTTGTCATTATGGTGTCAGTATTCCTAAAAAGAAGAGCAATTTCTGTCTTCGCCAAGCGATTCAGCCAAATTCCTGTGTGGTCACTGAAAAGCTCCCAAACGTTCGTTTAGCCCAAGCTGTAAATCAGAGCAGCGGTTGGTAACTCCTCCCTAGGCTGGGAGGTTGGGTTGTGATGTAGCACCTACTGTTTGTCCCTGTCCAGTCCAGTCCAGTCCATTCTACATGAATCCGGAGGGAATGTTCTGATGAATGGTTGCTTGGGTGTGTACAGTAAATACTGACTGGCGTTAGTAGCAGCACAGCTTCACAGAGGTTCATGCAACGCAGTGTGCTTGGACTCGGTCAGTATGGAGAGGGGGCTGCACAGCAGTTTCAGGACAGAGGACTAAGGGCTGCTTGTCCCTTGCAGCTAAGCTGGAGAGACTTACCTGAGAGCAGACAGGACTTAAGAGCTATTCCCCTGGCATTCTGCATTGCATGCAATGTTGTCATACAGAACCCGCACGTGTTAACACGCAGCTCTAAAACGTGTCTGTCACAAAGGAGGAATAATGTTGGTCATACCGTATCTATATTCAGAGGCCATGGTACGCTGCTGAGGCCATTTCTTGTGTCCACCAATGCTGCGATAATAAGCTTCTTCTTTTACAGGTGAAATATTTCCCTCACTACCTGACCGAGACCGACCGCCTTCACTGTTACTGTCCATTGTAATTTCTAAGGAGAAAAAGGGAACGATCTATTAAAACATTTTGTATAGTTGCCTTTGCGGAGGCTCCTGCGGGCAGGCTGTGCCTACCTTTGCTCTGCTTGTATATAGTTGGAAGGCTAAACCCTGTGTAAGCTTTGCCAGACGTCTCAGCTTCTGGAAGTCCTTCTTCAGGCAGGGATCACAGAAACGTGTATCTCCTTCTCTCGGAGAATTTTGTGGTTCTTAAAATTCATGCAGTGTAAATACTGTTTCTTAGATCTTTGGACAGGAATCGTCTCTTATTATGATGTTTAAACAACCCTACCTGCCAGATCTGCAAGGCCAAGAGCACTGTAAACTCTGTCTCACCTTCTTAAGTATCAACCTAAAGACAAAAATTAATTAATGCACTTAAATCCTACCTTGAAGAAGATACTAATCACAAGTATTTATAGCTTAATGGAGAAAACATCTCAAAGAATTTGAATTCTGGAACATTTTGGGGAAAGGTTTTATCACTGGAATCCTAAGAACATTTCATTTTGAAGGTCCAATTAATTACACTGTGATTTTGATTAATTACTCACTAGTTTAACCTCCCAGAGCTGAAGAACTTTCTGTCTCTAAGGTGACTCTCTAGCTGAATAACTTAGTAAAAACTCCAAGCATACACGAAAGGGAATGAGCTGCTGCCAAGAATTTGGAACGCACAGTTTTGAGCTGTACGCTGAGGCCAGCAAGATTTCCGTGCACTTAAGCAGTCTAAACTTTGGCTGAGGTGTGGTTACCTGGCTCTGCTTTTCACTGTTTGAGCTACTGACTGTAATGACACAGCTATAACAACTCGCTTCTTCAGATACCGCACTGGCAGCCCTGATTCGTGGGAAAAGTCCTCTGTCAGTGGGAGATCTGAACAGTGGGTTCAAGTTTACACAAAGTCCTACTACTTGCTTTTGGATGCCCTTCTTTTACCACATTTTATGTATTTGAACTCTCGATACAGCTCATACCTTCTAGGTGGTTTTTTCCAGCAGGCTTACAGGAAGCAACTTCTCTGCAGAGTTTTATCAAGGGTTTCTCGTTGCTCCGCTTTATCCTCAAAGTGATTCATTACGAGCGTGATGCTGCAAGAGCATCTATATGACATGCACGTCTTTCAGCAATTTTAACCACTAGTCTCTTAGCCAGAAAAACCAGTCTGGAACTCTAAACCACATAACTTAAGGCCTTTCAACAGCTTCACAGCAGATCTTTTTCTGGTCAGACACTGTACATCACGGTCAATGTTTGCTTGTTACCAGCATTAGACAATATTGCAATTTATTCTTAATAGAACTTCCTCGAAGAGCATTTGTGAATTTAACAGAGTGCAAAACACCCTCATTCATTCTTTAAGCTACACTGAAAAGGAGTAACACCTGAGATGTTATTTTCTATTGAATTATCTGTTTTAGTGCAGATCAACTACCGGAGATTAATTTCTTTGCCTGATTACTAAGCTGTGGCTACTGAACTACTGACCAGCAAAAATCATTACGTGGTGGTTTCCGTGTTCTGACTTTGCAGACAGAAAGTGAGTTTTGATAAATTCAATCACTTCCCTCATGAAATGAATATGAAAAAGAAGCCCAAAGGATTAATTCAAACAAACCTCTCTATTGTCCCACTACTCAGAAAAAAATGTTTTGGCAGATAATACAAGTGAAAGAATTTAGACACTAAACTTGCTCTAAGTAGTCCAAGCAGAATCTTTACTCCCGAGAAAAAAAGCTGGTTTCAGAGAGAAGGGACATGAAAATCTAACTGTCTTCCAACATCTCCTGGAAGATATTTCGTTCAGCTAACCATAACCTGTCCAGAGAAGTGCAAGAGCCTCCCTGGAGCTGAATTTCCTCCACACCATTTTCATACCAGTGTAATTCCATTGACATCTCTGAAGATTATCCTGGTTTACACCAGGATGTGGAGCAAGAATCAGCCTCTGGCCAGTCACGCTATCCTGAAAACACTAAGAGATTCGTGGACTGTATGTTTTCTGATCTACAATCTTCCATAAAAATGACTGTCTACTGGGTACCAAGATAACTGTGGCCACTAGGGGGACTTGACTTTTCATTTACAGTCCAGGCATCTTAGTTTGATTCTGTTAAAAGGGATAAATTTTTAGTATTTAAAAACAAAAACCCTCCTCAGTGATCAGTCTCTTTCCTTCTGATAATTCCCATTTGTGATGTCCTTTATTCACGTGACTGTCAAGTGAGAACTATTTGACACTGCTTCTTTCTCCCCTGGATGATGCCTACAGCACTCAGAAATTAAAATCCAGGTTAGGGACAGAAAGTGGACTGACTTTACATCGTGATGGAGTAAAGCTCTGCTAATAGATCACACAACTCTTTCTGCACTTGTTTTGCATGTTTTTCCTGATTGTCAGTGTGACTCTCTCTTATTTGTCAGAGTAGTTTTAACAGATACATATTTGTCCACAGTGTCTTCATTCCATTATCTTTTCTGCACTACTTTTTGGATTTTCTGGTATGCTCCAGCATGTGGTTCAAGTCGTAATTATACCAGGATAGGGATGATTCTGTGAGAAATATGAAATCTTGTAAATATAGACAAGTTCTACTGACTTGTTACATTTAACAGCTTCCATTTTTCCTCTAAATTCCAAAAAGTAGTCAAGAAAATGGAAAGTGAGTGCAAGATGGTGGTTGATGAATGGAAAGATGGATGGCTGAATGGATGGCTGAACAGGTACATTGATTTCACTGATCATACAGTAGCCTGCCTGCAAACTTCTTCTCAGGTCAGATCTAACAGTATCCGAGCTCAACCAAGCTTAGAGCAAACCTCAAATACCCACTAAACACAATGGAGAGACTCCCAGTGATGTTGATGACTACTGATTCGGCCCCCTGTGAGACACCAGCACATTTGTATTTAGATGGAGAAGTTCTTAGTTCCATTGCATCCCATTTCAGCTACGACTAACCACGGTTCAGTACGAGCGTTGCTTCTTTTTTAAGGACCACCTTCCCAACTCTGAGGCTGCAAAGAACAGAAATGCACCAATCTGTCCAACTAACCAATGGAAGGGACCAACATTGGTCGAGACCTTTGTGGCACTGCACTGCCATGAGAGGACCTTCGCCCTGCATGCTCCGCCCTTTCAGGCCGTCCTGCAGATGCTGGGTTACCTAAAAGCTAAAAGAAACAACAACAGAAAAACAGGTTTGTAAGTACATGCATGGTAAACATCGTGGTTACATGGTCGGACATTAATCAGGTCAATCGCGTTTGGAAGCACAAGCTCTAAAGGCAACTAAACTTAGTTTTTAACTGAAAGGTTAGCTGAAAAGTAAATACTCTTGCCTGGCAAACCTGCAAAAGAAAAAATGGTTCCCTGATTCATGGCAGAGCTTTGCAACCAGCAGTCACACATCGGAACAAAAAGAAAAGAAAAGAATAATTTTTTGAAATATTCTTTTGCCTTTGTTGTTGCTGCTAGGATGACGGTACAGTCTTCTGAGGAGTGGTACAACCAGTCATGAGAGCTGTGGCGATCGGGCTGCTCTGAAAAGGCTGTGTGTGTTCAGCTGTACAGCTTTGTCCAGGCTGCAGCAGGGGAAGAAGCGTACGTCCTCCTGTCTGTGGGCACGCTGCGCTTCTATACTGGCCATCGCTTGCTAAAGCCTTCTAAGGGTCATTGAAACAGAAGACAGGAATGTAGACACACTTCGTCTCACATCACAGCTGGCTCTCTTGTTCACTACCCTTGCGGAAAACGCTGCTATTTTAATAACTAAGTGGTGTTATTCTAATGCTCTCCAGAGTTTATCATGTGGTCATGGAGATTAATAGAGCTTGGGCACCAATTTTAACGGGAGAAAATTTTAAGGATCATTTCAGCACAAACTGCTGGGTTAGAAGAGCAGGCAGCTGATTTCAGCTCTTAGTCAAACATTAGGTTTGAGGTTTCCACGCTGGACCGTTGCAGGCTGAGAGCGTAAGGAACTTGCTTTGGCCTCTGGGGAGCAGGGAAGCCTACGGATGCATCTGTCAAAGCGTGGAGGCTCTGCTATAGATTAATGGACAGAAATGCAAAAGGCACGATCACGCCGAGGAGTCCTTGAAAGATATGGAATGGCCCTGGCCTCTCCCTTTGGAAGAAGCTGATTGCCTGCATTCTCACGCAGAGATGCAGTCTGCAACTTCAAAGGCAAGAAGAGATGGTCTAAAAGTCGTGGCAGTGGAGAGATGAGGTAGAAAATGGAAATATGATGAAACCTGTGACTCCATAAATCTGGGTCACTGTCACACTGGGGCACGATCTTGGTTGTTGTCTGGAGATGTTTCATGACAAAGAGCATATCCTGAAAATTCTGGGAATGGGTTCGATCAAAACAACATGATGAAATGATTTTCTTGACACAGGAAAATAATAAAAGTAAAAATCACTGATGACATATTTTTCCAGTTGAAATGCAGTGGGGTATTTTTTTAAGCAACATTTAGATGGGCAAAATAAAGAAAGAAAAACAATCTTTTGGAAAAATTATAGTTCAGCTAACCCTTAATTAAAATTTAGATTCAGTTGTCCTTTAATAAAAGCAGCCATTATTGTAATTTGTTCTGTGGGAAAATCATTGTAAAGCAAATCAAATTGGTTTTAGCGTGACACAGAAGAGGACTATAAAGGAAAATGCAGAACAAGAAACAAAAATGAATGGGGAGGAAAAATAAAAAGGGGTGGGGGAAATGCACCAGATAGGTCCAAAGGATGGACTCTAAAAGTTAACTTGGGGAAAAAAAACAAGAGAACCACAACCAAGAAAGAACAAAAGAGAGAAAACAGATTGATTTGGCAAGCAGATGTTAGAAGGAAGATTTATTTCACACACCAGAGAGTCTTCTGCATCTCTGTGGGATGGCTTTGCAAGTAGACCAGCTGCCCTAGAGTCAGCCATTTTTAAGTCGGTCTTCCAGCCTCCCTGAACATCTTCATTAGACAAATTATCTGTTCTATTACATTTCTGAGTCTCATACTTTTTCTCGTAACTGGGCTTGACCTGTTCACTCCTGGGCTCCACAAAGGAAGGACCCAGGTCACCAAAATCTTCTTCGATGCTGGTTTGTCTGGTTAAAGTTTTCCTGCGAGCAAGCAATGGCCTCATGCTTTTCCTGCAGGAACAGTTAGCGGTCTCTGCACAGCAGCTAGAAGCCACGTTGGCAGAAACTGAATCGCAAGTATATCTGAAATTAAACCGGGATTCTTCTTCTTCACTTCCACAGTCTAGTCCACTGTCTGGGCTTCTCGATAAGGACCGGCTATATTTATATCCTTTGTCGTCTGCGGCAAAATCCTCCATGCCTGAAATTCTGTGCTTGGCTTGGCACCAGATGCAGTGCTGCTGGTCTTGATTGTAGGGCCTAGGTGGTCTAGAGCCTCTAGCTATTTTGGGATTCTTTTTATAGGTCATACCTAAACCCTGCTTGTACAGCAGTTCAGAGTATTCACCATCCTCTTCAGCTACTTCTGGAATACTGAAAAGCTTTTTACTGTGATGTATCTGCTGTGAAAAGTCAGGCTGTTCCAAAAAAGTGGCTTCAGTGGTCTTATTCTTATTGCACTCCTTAAGATTATGTAATGTTAAAAACCAAGAGAGGGAACAAAGAGTGTGTGACAAAAATAAAATGGGAGGGAAAAGGGAGAAGAAAAGAAAAATAAAGACAGAATTAGTTTTAGAGCAATGGCAAACATAAGACATGCAGCTTATTCAGTGAAAAGGATGTCATGCTTTGAACGAGAATCTGTGAAAAATAAAGACGTGATCAAGAAATTGCTGGGTGTCAGATACAACATGAGGGGTCAGTACAAACAGCTGAGTGATGCCCTTAACAAGAATAAACCCATGCACTTAAAACAAAGCAACAAAAGCTGCATACAGGTTCCAGCATGGTGAATGGGAATGGCATTAAAACACAGGACTGATGCTGAATATGTTCCTCGCCCCGTGCCAAATTGCTGTTTAATTTTGCTTCGTAACCAGAACCCGTATCTGAGCATGAGAATTCTGATTTTGTGAGCTTTCTTGCTTTGCATCTGTTAAAGCATCCTGTCTGGATAGCAGATACTCCTGAACCTCATGCCAGAGCAGAGAGGTTCTGCAGGCATCATTAAAGGAATTCTAGTTTGCTTTGCACAACTGTAAAAAACACCAGCCCCCTTTTTAAAAAACACCAGCCATTTCCTCTATGATGCCACTTGGTCTCCACTGTCATCGAATCCCTCATCGTCATCTCATATTTGCTTGATAAAAATGACATTTGGAAATCAGCCTATTAGGAGCAGACTGTAAAAGTCTCTGTTCAGATAAAGACTATCCCAGCCTGGATAAAATGAACACTCTGAACATGACAGAGACATTTTGCACTTGTTCTATCATATTTACACAGAACACGTGTTTTATTGCAAAACACAGGTTGGTGACAGAGGAATCCTGGGCAGTGTCTTGGACAATGAGAAGAGACAAGAGAATAATGATACAGGAGGTGCTGGTTTTGACTGACATGGTTTATAGATTCCACATCACAGAGATCACCTCTCCTTGTGCTTTCATCAGTGCCCAGATAGACCCAGCTAGGTCTCTGGACACAAGAGCACCCATAAAGAACATCAGGATCACCCTGGAGACTTCAGCAATCCCTCTCTGAGCATGTTAAACTGAACTGTGTTTTGGATGTCTTCCACTCTTTATCTGTCTCACTTGTTTTAATTCATTTTAAAAATGAGCACTACTCTTGTGAAACTTCGGAGATCGGTTGCCATAAAAGCAGAGAAGAGTCAATCACTACAAACAAGGATAGCTTTAATTTGAGCTCCGATGTCCCACATTTTAGAATGCTTAGATCAGGTAAGCGAGTTGAATCTTCCCTTGATCACCTGTGTCAGCCTTTGCTGTGTAGGGAACCGTTGGAAGGAATAATCAATCCCCCAATAAAGCAAATATCTGCGTGCAAAATGGTGGTTACTTGGGGGCATCTGTTAACTTGTGAGGGAGCGCTCAGGCAGAGCTGCAAGAGCATGGCTGGCACACTTTCAGATGCAAGAGGAACAGGAATACGATTAGATAATGAAAGGTCAGTAAATATGTTTTTCACTGTTTTGTTAGGTACTGACATTATGAAGTGGAATCGGATCTAGCGAAAGAGGGGGAAATTATTGGGCGCAGGCTCTGACTTGCATTTTATATCACAAACCTTATCAGCATGGGGGGCCATACTGTCCAAATGAGACTCAGACACCAGCGAGTCCTTCCCCAGGAATTACTCAGAGTGAATTCCACTTCTGCAGGATGAGTCAACCCACCGCACCCTCCACATGCACTACTACTACACAAGAGACGTACGCCTGCAGACTTTAACAGCGCTAACGTGATTTAATGCACCCATCAGGGGTTTGGGCCTTTCCTTTTAAATATCAGCATTGGCAACACAAATTTAAAAGCAAGAAGTAAACGTACTATCTGATGCACAAAGAACAAGAATAGCCTTGGGGTAATTTGCCTTTTCCCAGAGGAAAGGGGCAGAAGCAGCATGCAGAAGCATTTCAGTTTCAACCTTTTGTTAACAGAATAACAGAAACACTATTATATTTTCTTTTGAAAAAGCACCTGGATCATTCCAGGTCTTATCAGATTAACAGGACTGAATCTACACTACATGACAGCCGCTACAAGAACGGTCAAAAGTCTTGTGTGCATGAGACAACAGTGTTGGGGTTTAGTTAAATGACAGCACGCTGGAAGGAAAACCAGTCAGTGGTTTTCCCTGTCATTCCAGTTATCAATCTTTCCAAGAAAACACACTTTAGAGGAATTGCTGGACACACAAAAAGCCAACACCATTTACATGTACCAACGTGCCAGAAGAAATACACACTGGGTATTAGGTAGGTTGAACACTCTATGTGTGCTTTGATTGTTATCCTGAGGTGGTCTTTTATGGTGAATATCCCTGTGCAGTGTCAAAGCAATATTTGTGATAGTAATTTCCTACTGTTCCTGCTGATCCCTAAACAATCAAAGCACGAGGCTTTCTGATGATGTATTTGTCAAACAACTCCCTTCCTCACAAGGATGCTTTAAAGCCTGTGGAAGACGAAAAGCACTGGACACAGGAATAAATAACTCTGACATGAAAAGCCTTAGATTATGGGAGTTTTTTTGTATAAATCTGTACGTTGATACAAATGTCTTTGCTCGGAAAGCACTCGTCTGGGTAGCCCATGCACTGAACTGTTGCATAAACATGGGAAAGGTCCCCTGTTAAAGAGTAGAGATTGCAACTTCTACAGTTACAAGCAGGAAAACAGTCGGTTAGTTAAGGATTAACTATCAAATAATAGAAAAAATAAATAAATTAATAAACATATATTAAAGTAGCTTTGACATCATAAATAATGCTCACCCAGTTCCAGGTGTGGACAACAGGGTGAGTTTTAATGGTCTGCAAAATCTGTAACTGACTAAAACAAATGCTTTGAGGGAAGAGTCAAAATACGGAGGGGCTCTCAGGGTTTCTCAGCAGGCACTTACCTTAAGTGCATTGTGTGAAGTCACACTAACTCGTCTCCTTCCTCCATCCTCAAGCTGCATTTCGGAGTACAGCTCTTCCTCATCTTCTTCCATGATATCAGACAAGTCAGAACCTCTGCTGCTTTCTGTATGGTACTCTTCACCATGGCAATAGTGAGGCTAAGTGACAGGGCATGAGAGAAAAATCTTTACTGACTTTAAGCTTGAAAATCCTTGTGTAACACCAACGAGGACTAGAGCATCTCCAGGTTTGAGCATTGTGCTAATAAGCGCACACAAATAAATAAATAAATAAATCAAATCATTGCAGGTTGCTGCTCTGTTCTAGTGGAGAGATGATTTATAAATTTTGTTTGGCCATTTATGTTCCCAGTAAAGAAATCCAATCTTATATCCCAGGGTTGACACAACAGAGGATGTCTGCATTCAGACCACGTCTTGATTTAGCCTTGATTAAGTTCCCTTGATTTAAAGAGGTCCTTCACGCATCAGTGGACTTGCTGACCAAATTTTAAAAGCCCTAGGATAATTCACATATCATCTGTTCTTCACAGCTGTTTGTTACATCACATTATAATTTAAAAGTGATCAGCATTTAATTCCTGCAGGATGCTACCACTGTGTGATATAGCTAGCTGGTGGAACTTGAAGCTATGATTCTCTTAACCATTGTGGGAAAACACTGGCTAAAACTACAATTGTTTTAAAAATTAGTCTAAATATTTCAAGCTATTGTAAGTTTCAATTATTTGGAAGATAAGGAGGAAAACCTATGTCCTACTGAATTATTGATGTCAAATAGGAGTGGCCTTTGTTAAACATCACGGCCAACAAATCAGATGATAAATAAAACTCGTTGTATTTCCAAGGACAAAGTTTCAAATGGAGTCATCTGACTGCCAGATTGCACTGGAACGTTTGAAGTACTAGAATGTTAGGAATTCCCCAACTCCTCTCCTGCAGCAATACTAATGAAGGAATCGTTTCTGTGGTACCACACCAATTCCCATGGCTACGCAACACGCTGGTATCAATCAAGCCCAGCAGCGAGGAGAAAATGTCACAATAAGCAATCCATCCCAAGTGAATATGGATTTGCCCTCCAAACACAAGAGATAATGTTTTTGCTTAAAAACCATTAACATCACCCCCACTGCCTTGCAGATTTTTGCCCTTATCTGAGGAGCAAAGCAAGTCAAAGACCTCTGATAGGGAATCGACACACAGAACAGCAGTTGCTTCTGGATGATACCAGCAGCACATGAACATTATAATGGAATTAGCAAACTGATAATTTCTTAAGGAGAAAACCAGCACAGATTAGGTTCCTCCAAATTTCTCCAATTATTTCTTCACTAAGTGAGCGGTAGAAGCGATCATCTTTCATAAACAATGCAAACGAGCAAAATAACTAGAAGCAGGTACAGCTCTGAAGCGAGGAGATGAACATTTAAATAGCAGATTTACCCTCAGCGCACCGTGCCGCCTGTTTTGCCAGACCTCATTGAGCTGCTATTTCTCAAAGCGCATTTTTTTCATATAGCGTTTTAAAGCAATAAGGAATGTTCAGTGAAAACTAAATTTCAAACCTAATCAGATACAAGAATGCTTGCAGCCAGAGAGATTTCAAATCTACCTTTGAGGATATTCCTTGTAGATAACAGAGCTTAATCTTTTTAGGCTCCAAGAAATACAATTGTAAGGGTTCCCAGCATTCAATGTTCACGTTCAAACCTTCTGTTTGGTAGAGCTTGGGGAGCAGACACACTCCAAACCACCCTTTAATGGTCTGAGGTAACAAATCCTCACGGAACAGCACTGAAGTCCCGTGATAAATACCCCCACATTTATTTGCCAAGTTTAAATATGAAGGAGAGTCACCAGAAAAATGAAGTTGATCTGCAAACTTACAAACACTAAACTTTCTACACTGGACCTTCTTAATAAGATTTCTGGTCCCATCAGCAAATCTTGGCCTCTTTGTGGTCAGAACAATTGAAATGGTACAGAAGCATCTCACTCCCAGGCACACTCTGTAAGCACAGGCACATTATACAGGTCTGATTTTTTCAGTTCCAGGTTTTTTTTTTGTTTCTAGTGCTTAAGACTGCTGCAAGGGAGAACCATCTATAGATGCACACTGCTGGGCACGCAGTTCCCATTAGAGAGTGCTGTGCTCCAGTAGCAGGACATTGATCTGCCTTCTCACAGCTAGCTGCTTGTATGGTTTACCAGGATGGCAGCAATAATCAGAGGGTGACCCCAGAACCGCGGAGCTCCCTAGATGACTTGTTTCGTGCTGGACACCTGACACAAGAACAAGACCAGGCTACTTACTTGCTTTCCAAGTTCTGACCCTTTCAGGAAATCATCAACTGAAGCCCCTCTTCTTTTGACATGAGGAGAATCATAACCATCTTCTTCATCGTCCGAGTTGGCGTAGTGGGCTGCACTACTCCTCTCACTAAAAACGCTCCTCCTCTCCATCTAGCAAAGCAACAGAAAATGGGAAATTGTGAAGCAGGCTTGTTCCTGCAACCAGTGGAAGAAACGGCAAAAAGAAGACGTAAGGACCCAAGGACAGAACATTTGAATGCACTCATGGTTTCAAGCACTGTTAGCTTCCCCGACTGTAACCCTTCATGAGTTCATAGAATCATTAGGGATAGGGATTGGGAGGGACTTCGAAAGGTCATCTAGTCCAATCCCCCTGCCACAGCGAGTTCTCAAGAATTTTTGCTTGTCATATTACTCTCACTCTTAAATAATGACACGCTTTCATGTGACCATCAGCCCAGCTCCTGGCTTCCTTCCTGGCACCGCTTACATCAACATTTTCAGACAAATGCCTACCTCTCGGCCTTAACCCACCCTTTACCGCTTTGGTCTCTTTCACAATACTCTGGTACTTGGCACAGAATCTCAGCACACTGCTTTTGCTGAGACTACAGGTTTTCAGGGCTCAGGAATGATTAGCTGTTATTTAAAGTATATGGTGACAATGTTCTTTGATGGAAAGGGTGACAATGAAAAAAAGGTGGCCAAAAAAGCCTTAAGAAAGTTTGCCTGTACCCTGTTGCTCTCTGCAACTCGTTGTGCAGCTTCTCTGGCCATGGCTTTTGCAACAGTGTTAGGGACAGGTGTGCCTTGAGGTTGAGGGAGTATTCGGTTAGGTGATGGAGACCTCCTCCCCTGAAGTGAGCTGTGAAAGTTGGGAACAGGTGGCTCAAGCATGTGTCCATGAACAGGAGATGCTGAACGAGTCTGCTCCCATGACTCATCCATTTTTAAATGTGGACCTAAATGTTCTTCTTTGGTTTCTGGGGCTCCGGCACTTGCTAATGGCTTAGATTTGGGAGCAGTTCTGGGGTGAGGGGTTGGAGGCACCAGTAGGTCAGATGGAATGGCAGCAATAGAAGAGTCCACTGATTCCCCTTGTGCAGAGAGCGTTCGAACAGTAACTTCCTTTGCTTCCAAATTCCTTAGTCTCATCAGCTCCACCAGTGTGTTCTCTGCTGTTGGAAAGATCACCTCTGCCACCTGCATACAAAAAGAAACAACTTACTGGCACGAAGACTTCTGGTTCCCTCTCCTCAACCCTACTGAAGTACAACCTTCATAGTCTTAACATGGAGTGAATTATTGCCACAGACTCATTGAGGCTGGAAAAGACCTCTAAAAGGTCATCAAGTCCAGCCTAGCCAACACAGAACAGGTGGCAAGAGCCCACATTAGGGATCCACACCAGTTGTTACTCTACACCAGTTATCACCAGTGGTCTTTAATCCTTTCAATCCATTTGTCCAAAAGCTTAAGTGCAATCTCCTGTAGCTAACAGAAGGAAGCTAATGAACAAATTAGGCACAAACAGAAGAGCAGGTTCTGGTGAAAGCTGAGAACACCCTGCACACACTCAAGTGCTGTCATGAGCTTATCATTGCCTTTACCTGCCAGCTGAAATTCACCTAATGTAGACAGATGGTCACTGGAATGCGAACTCACCCGTTGACCTTTCGCATAAACACCATAGCCTGTGACATTGGCGCCATGGGAGGTCCCTGTTGCTGACAGAGTTGGTGGCTTCCAGCACACCTGTATCGTTGCAGGAGTGGACCCAGCTCGTACAGTAACATCTTGAGGCGGAGCTGGAGGACCTAGGACAGACAAGACTGGTCACTGTTGAGGCTTAGATCAGAAGTGTATGTGTCAGCTGACATATTTGCAAGCGGGAACCTACAGGGCTCACAGCACTTAAGAAAAAGTATTTTAAGAAAAAATATCCTTATTGCAGTTATTGTGTGAAAACAGAAGCAAAGGCTCAGCAGGTGCTGGAGCCAGGAACTGATTCTCAGCTTACAGGCTTTAATTTTCTTTGCAGGATGGTCCATACCTGCAGCTTTCTCTGGACCTATTTCTATTCCTCCCGGCTACGTAACTACTACTTAACTCTGAATGCAGAAGACGTTAACAGAAGAAAGCAGGGAGAAAAAAAGCCCAGGACTGGCTCTGTTGGTGGTAAAACCGCTGCAGGTCACAGCAAGTGGCTTTTTGGTACAAACCTGTGCACTGAACGCACGCTACACACCCAGAGTACTACCTGCTGAGAAACAACTTTCGAATCCTCTCTCCCTGGACCATCAGTGGCTCCAAGTCACGATTTACGCAGCAGAAGCACACTGACACTAAGGTGCAATATAGGCTGCAGGCTGAGACATCAACCTTTTCACCCAGCCGCACGCTGGTTTAAGGACAATCAGACTCTCCTAAGGCGTTTGCAGTATTGCTTGTATAATAGCATCCTGAATTAAAAGACATTATTGCTCTACTATAAATAGCTCTACTTTGGACAGCAAATGAAAGTTAAAATACCGTAGAGATTATCCATTCAGTTAGGCATCTTGTGTTTATTTAACATTTAAGCCCCGAGCAGTGTTTCACACTAACACATTCAGAAGAGGGTTCAGCTATAGCCACCTCTGCGTAATCGCCAGGAGAACACAGACCTTGGCTGCTGCCAGTTGGGTTTTGCCAGTGAACTAGACACAACAAATATTTCAACTGTGTGCATTCATTGCTACCAAACAGATCGTGATACAAGTGCAAACATCACCCAGCCTCCCAATACGCTGGCAAACAGTCAGTGCACTTCAGTAGGCTGCTGTTGCTGAATTTCATCTTCTAGTGGGCATGGAAATGAAATTGTGGTCATGTCCAGGACACGGAAGGCACAACATGAGAATGCTGCCTATACCATCCCTTGCATCTACAGTGTATTTTTAACTCTCAAGGCTGAAGCATGCAAACCGACCTTACGCTATTCTTGGCCGAGATGTAAATTTTAATTTAGGATTGGATTTCGGCTCCCCTGGCCATCCTATTTTATTGACAGGAGCACTACCAATTCAGCAAAGATCCTCAGCTTACAAGAAAGAGTGCATCTGAGCTAGTGCAGCACCCTGTCAACAACAATGACATTAATTTGCTCCTGCAAGAGAAGTCACCAGGGAGTCTATCTTGACCTCTACAGGCTGTAGCACACACAGGTTTAATAAACTGTGACGCCCACGGCTTGGTACAGCTTCTGTATCCTCTCATCATTAAATGGGAAATTACTCTTGATGGCTTTTGATGGTCTTGGTCATCAGCATGAATGCTTGATTTCAGGGTTCTGCTGCTACAGTTTGGTCTTCATTAATTTATTACCTAAATTACTTCAAAAACTGGAACAGTTCTGTCCTGCTCCTGTCAATATTTATGTCTATTTTTAGATATGAGCACCCAAAAAAGAACTACTTCTATTTTAACTTCAGCAGCCCTCATGCTTTGATGAATCACTAAAAGGAGTTCAACTGCTCAGCAGCTAAGGAGCTGTCACTCAGCTGTGGTCCAGTGTGAAGCAATGTCTTTGCAAGTATAAACCTTCAAAACATGGTCAAGGAGAGACAACATTGCCAAGGTGACCTCTAACTGTCCTGTACCTTTCATGCAGCTGTGTCCTCCAGCTTTAAAATGCAGGCAGTTATCTCAAGTTCATTTGTACCTAATGTTTTCCTAAGAATCCCCTCAGACAGATACAGTGAAAACTCTAAATTAATTTATTTGCATCACTGAACCTGCTAGTAACGATAAAGTGAGCACACGTGTTCATTCGTGACAGCTTAGAAAACTGTTGGTACAAACCTCAGCAGCTGCCTGTGGCCACTTGCAGTGGCCTGTCTACTAAACCTGACGTGCACCACAGCTAAAGGCTCCTGTGATGCCGCTCACCCCAAGCATCTTGCAGGAAAGCACAACAGAGGATTCCCTTCACACAGAAACCGATATCGCGCTCTGACCATACTCTGAGACCATCTCTGACATGCGTCCCTATCAATGTTGATTGACTGAAGGTATTTAAGGTACTAAAATAATCTGACGTCAGAGAAAAACCCAGTGTTAGTCACATTAAAATCACTGGTTTTTTCTTGTAAGTCGAGTTGGGAAGAAAAAAAAATGTGATTCCTCAAAGCCAGTAATATTTGCAAGACGAAAACAAACCACACAGCGATGGTAACTCCCTCTAATCACTTCTATTTTCAGATAGCAAAGCTGCTATTTTATTCTCCTCTCCACGACAGTGAGACGCTGATGTGCTTTTGTAAAAATGCTCCATCTGAAATGACATGGTGGGGAAGCTTCCCTGCTTTCCTGCTCCTCCACAGAGAAGAGCTCGTTCACTGCTTCACATCCTTCAGCAACTAGGGGGAGATACTGCACGTTGTTTGGCCTCAGAAAACCTCACTCGAAAGGCCCTTCCCAAATAGCAGAGAAGCCAAAATGTCTAGTAAGTTCAAGCCACCCCCTTGGCAGGCTCTCTTGACTCCCACAGAACATACTCAAAGTCTACAATGTCCCCGTCCCTCCCAGCAGACTCTGTAACACCACGAGCACTCATCTCACTGAGACGATTGATAGAAGAGTGGACGCCTGGGCTGAGGATGGTTCTACTGGGACTACAAAGCAGCAGCAGCAAAAGCAGTGGACATACAGGCTGGCTACTCAGCCAGCATTACTGCCCTGTGTGTCTCCTACATACAAGTCACACAAGCCAAGGAAGAGACCAGAACTAATTCCTGCCCCTTTGCTGGAGTCAAATCCCAGTAGGGAGTCAATTAAGCCCCAGCATGGTACTTGCTGTTGAAATGTCACTGCCAGGAGTCACTTGTACTCTGCTGCAGAGACATTCGGAAAGGCTGAACATATAAGGAGTCTTCTATTTGTCCTTGATTAGATGCCCTTAGTTAGATGGATCTGTAGGCAGAGATGTTCAAAATGTTCAGATTATGGGGGTGTGTAGGTACTGCTCATAGTGATGAGTGATCCTTTAAATGCACCACTTTGTTCTTGCTCTAGTTTTCAGCACCACTTTACTCTCCTTAAGTAGTGGGGAATGACTGCTAACACTGTCTGACATTCCCAGCGTAAAACCTTGGACTTTCCAAAACACAAACCACTTGCTATGTCTGCAAATCTAAATTGTACAATGTGAAGACAACTTCACAATCAAAACACAATGTCCATGGTGTTTCTCACACAGGAAAAGGGATGCATCATCTGTGTGACACAAAGACATTGTATAAATAACACGTCAGAAGTAGTAACTTGTTTTTTCCCCAGTGTTGTTCACATCAACGACAATAAATCACTGTCAGAAATACTACAACAGGATAAATTAAATACAACTGGAGAGGAATCTGATAAAACACTTAGTGAGTGAGCTGTGATGATGACAAATATGGCTTTCCCCAGTTTATCTCCCCAAAATGCTCCAGTCTTTACCCAGAAACAAAGACGACAATAACACAGGACGGGAATTAATTTTAGATACCAGAAAGTAATCTAATAATCCCCAGTCTGCTCATGAAAGTGGCAGGGATTACAGCATAAAGCTAAAGATTAGATTAATTTATCTAGTATTTTCAGGGAAACTTAACTGGAGAGTCTCGGGGTAGGGAGAAAAATATCCAACCTGCTGGCAACGTAGAAAATTCCACAAAGGCTTCCTTTTTCTCTCGCTGTTCCAGGGGAAGCTGCCAGGGCATCTGATGGGGCTTTGCCATGACCTTCACCTTGTAGGCCATATTGGGCTTCAAATTAAAAAAATGGTACTTGTAGCTAGCAGCCTTGACAATGTCAAATTCTTCTTCATTAAGAAAGATCACATGACTGTAATTACTATTTGTAGGGAGCCAGGACAGCTCAGCAGAAATCTGGGTTATATTGTCCACTTTGAGATTAGAGGGGGCTACTATGACATCCTTCCCAACTAACAAAGTGCACTGCAGTTCATCCGAGTTACCCTTGTTGGTAATACTCTGAACTGATATTCGGTAAGTACAAGTAGAAATGTTAAGCTTCTCTATAAGGGCTTTAGTTCTGCTTCCCAAGGCTATGTTCATCCGTACTTCTTTGTCAACCAGAACATTGTAGCTGCTAATGGTTCCCCATCCGGGTGGCACTACTGGTGGCTCCCAGCCCACAATGACACTTTTGGCTAGTTGTTTAATAAGGGTGATTTTTCTAGGATAAGGCACAATGTCTTCTCCAATTTCATCAATGTTCACATCCAGAGTCCCTGCGCCATTGCTGATTACACTGGAGTCTATGTGACTCGGCGGACTTATCTCCAAGAGATCCCCTTCCAGAGCAGGACCTGAATGGTTGATAAAATTCTGATCTTGTTCACTGCTTAATGTGCTTGATAACCGTGTCTCATTGTCTTGAACAAAATCCACAAAATTTGAAGGTACTAGTCCTCTTTGTCCATCTAGAAGTTCCCCTGGTGAGAAAGAACAACGCCATTAAAATACTCGAGGGATCATACATCCTACATGTCAGTGCCTTGCCAGTGGACAAGATAAGAAAGGAGATCAAGTGAAAACTGCACATAAAAACCACTCACAGTTTGAGAACACAAAGGCTCTGTGAGGCAAAAACCAGAACTGCCAGTAAGCTTTTCGCGTCAACTTAAATCTTGCCAGCAGGAAAAGCTGACAATATAAAGTATCTTATAATTAGCTTTGCCTGCAAGGAATGGCTTTGCTGGTGCAGAAACTCTGTTAATTAACAAAATGATGATGGGGTAATTTTAGCAACTGATTCGCTATTAGATGAAGGAAAGAACTGGGAGCCTGTCTGACAGATGAACTGATTAGAATGTTCATGAATTAGCAGGAATTCACAGATTAAAAAAAGTACCTTCATAAAAGCCATCTTCATCCATATCTCCATAGACATAGAGGTACTTTCCTGCCGTGAGAGGGAGCTCTGCCTCTGGATTTTCATTTGGTCCATCAAAAGGGTTGTAGCTGCAATGGAAAACATGTGCGCTCACCTTCAGCCATCAACAACAGGCTCTAACCAGGCAAAGTGTATCATAGAATCATTAGGGATTGGAAGGGACCTCGAAAGATCATCTACTCCAATCCCCCTGCCACAGCAGGGTCACCTAGACCAAGTCACACAGGAACACATCCAGGCGGGACTTAAACATCCCCAGTGAAGAGACTCCACAACTCCCCTGGGCAGTCTGTTCCACTGCTCTGTCACCCGAGTGTATAATTCTAAAGCTGCACAGCAAGGCAGCTCCTCAGTTCAATCTTTTTACTTCTCTTCTGAAGCATAATCTGAGTGGAATCTAGGCCAGTTTGTTGTGAACTGCATCAGCAGGCTGCTACGAAAGGCAACCTATTCATTTAAGCACGATACCCGTAACCCACAGCCCGTTCTGTGCAAGTTTCACAGACACATTGCTCACTTAGGTCTCTCTGAAAACACAGGCCAAAACCTTCTTTATTTTTATAAAGTGAATTAAAGCAAACTCAGCTGTGGAGCTCTTCTCCAGTCTGCATATTCCTTTTGTTTTATGTGACAGCCTTTCACACAAGTTTATTAACTTCAACAGGGGAATATTAAATAAAAAAATGAAATCAATGAGCTACAGCTCAAACCAGGTGCTCATAGAAAAAACACCTTATAAAATATTGAAATCTATATCCATCTTGAAAGGAATTGTTAGTCAGAGACATTTTTATCATGATGGTACTTTGTACCCGAAATTTTACCGCGCAAAGCCAAGACGTGAGAAACTTCTAAATCTTTCTTGCTTTGATGAAAAAGCAATTTATAAGGAGAGTCTGAAACATCCTCTGTAAAGTAGTACATACACGTTCCCACCTCATTTAGTCGTTAAAGGCTGGAAACACAGTTATTGACAAGAGCCATTCCATGCTAAAACTCCTCTGACCGTCAAAGCATATGGAAATGGCATCATTTTGCAGCGTGCAGGATCACACAGAACCACAGAACGTTAGGGACTGGAAGGGACCTTGAAAGATCATCCAGTCTCCCAGTCCCAGTCATCCCTGCCCTGACAGAGCAGGATCTTCTAGATCAAGTCACAGAATCATAGAATCACAGAATATTAGGGATTGGAAGGACCTTGAAAGACCATCCAGCCCAATCCCCCCAGCCACAGCAGGATCACTTAGACCAAGTTGCACAGGAACATATCCAGGCGGGTTTTAAATGTCTGCAGACAAGAAGACTTCACAATCCCCCTGCCCAGCCTGTTCCAGTGCTCTGTCATCCACACTGGGAAGAAGTTCCTTCTCACATTCGTGTGGAAACTCCTAAGTTCCAGCTGACACCCATTGCCCCTTGTCCTATCATTGGATGCCACTGAGCAGAGCCTGGCTCCATCCTCCTGACACCCGCCTTTTCCATATTTATAAACATTAATGAGGTCACCCCTCAGTCTCCTTTTCTTCAAGATAAAGAGACTCATCTCCCTCAGCCTTTCCTCATCAGGAAGGTCTTACACTCCCTTTATCATCTGCATTGCTCTGTGCTGGACTCGCTCCAGCAGCTCTGTGTCCTTCTTGAACTGAGGGGCCCAGAACTGGAGAAACTGTTCCAGATGAACAAACCCAAATGCTGACTATTACACGTGTTACATCTATAAGGAGCTGTTTCTTTTACCTATAGCGGGCAATACAAAGATGGACTTTCCCAGAATATCTCTGCTTTGAGGTATTGGAATTCTGATCATTATCCATCTGTAGAGAAAAAGACAACAAGACAAGACTGTGATTTTAAAAAATGCTTGCACTGCTCTCCTGACAGTCCATACCAATCAGACAGTGAACACACAACATTTACATAAAAATATCCGAATTTGAACGCAGAAGAGAAAGGGTCAATTTCACTTGGAGGGCCAGAGCCTAAAAAGGAAGAGCAATTCAGATTCTAAATTTCTTGAGCAAATTCCTTGATGTCTTGCTAGAGATTCAGATCACCTGTGCGAAACCGGATGTTGGTTCTCAAAAGCTTTCCAAATTGACAAAGCAGTGGCAGGTCGGTACTTTGTCATCTGGTCAGCAGAGGTGGCTGAAGAAGATGTGATAAGGAACCACACCACTCCCCGCTTCATGTCAGCTCTGAGGTATTCTGCCCAGGCAAAACTGCAAGGGTTATCATTCCAAAACCTTTCCATGGGCATGTCACAAAGAGTTTAGATTCTACTCATCTGCTCTCCCCCTGGGTCTGGGTGCCGTTAGAAAAGAACGGCGCTCATTTCTGTGAGCACACGTAACGCAAGTAGGAATCACACAATTACACTCGAAAAGGCACACAGCAAGCAGTCCTGCAAAAGAGAGCTTGACATTCTCAGTGAGAGATAACTCAAAAATAATAGAAAAGGGGAATTAAATTTGACATGCATTTCTTCTGCTCCTTGCTGTTAGTTCTAGTTCCCTAAGTCCTGTTGCTATGCTGTTTTTTTTCTGGTTTGACTACCCTGGGCTGTTTTTTCTGTGGCCCCTTCAAAAAGCAGTGAGTGTTTGCACTTTTCGTTAGTGCTTCTACCCTTACATATACACATCTATTTACTTGGTGTCAGTGCTCAGATGTGCAGGTGGAATTCCTACGATACAACGATCTAGTACTTTACCGAATATCCTAGACCGTACTCAGACTTGTGATCTGTTTACAAACCTTTAGATTTTATCAGCATTCAGGGCTTCAGGAGCAATTACTATGAGATAGAAAACAGGCACCCAGTTTTGATTTCTTTACTTCTGTAAAGGTTAAGGGTGGGATTCGGTTCTATATGGTGAAGAGTAAAATCTAAAGATTGTTTCTCCGTGGTTGTTTTCTCTTATAAAACAGGCTTTGGGTAGTTAATTGAAAGTAATACCCTTATGTACAGCCTTCAAAATGTGCCGTAAAGCTCCTTATATTTAATGTTTGTTTTACAGGCCAGCAACCACCTTGCTATGGCACCTTGGGGAAAGCTCTGTTGAGCTTCTCATTGTCTACTAGAATTTTACTGAAAACCAGAAAATGTTTCTAATAAGGGAAGATCAGAACCTTTCAAAGGCACAATTAAAACACATGTTGGAAAGTTGGATCAGCCTGCATCAGTCCCCTGGAGAAGAGAAGTCTTGGCCCCGTAACATACGTTTTCACAACAAGTTTTAAAAGACTCACGTCTGAATCAAATCTGCATCTTGGGGTACCAGATCTCGACTTGGACAGGAATGTAGGTTTGACAGACAATTGTTCTGGTTTGTCTCCAGATATTTGAAGGGGTCGTATGAACTCTGAAATCACACAACGACTTCCAGAAGGACTTTCATGACCTGGTAGTGAACAAAATACAAACAACGATAGGTATAAGAGCAAAAAAAGCATAAGAGTAACCAGTTCCACAGCCTTTCAGTGACAGGATAAGCAACCATGCAAAGGCACGTAACGTAGAAAGTGAAGGTATTTTAATTAAAAATATGGGAAAGACAAAAAGAACTCCACCATTCTTCTGAGCACCTTGATAGGTTTGGAGAAGTTATCTGACATGCTCAGCATTGAAAAACCACAGTTGAAACCCTTCTATTTCCTTCGGGGACCCTGTCACATACTGGAAGGTAGAATCAAGTTGAGTATTTCTCTTCTAAGAAAGCAACTGAAATGCTAAGAGAAGTAAGAAGAACAAGTCTATCAAGGTTGCAGAAGAGACTAATGAAGTGTAAGATAAAATACTCCTACTTTTTTTCCTTTTACTGTCAGTTCAGTCCCCAAACCACATGAAAACAAACAGGAAATTGCAAACTGAGCCTAACTGTACTTGCAGCGTCAGCAGAAGTTATAGCAAAGCACGGAGGCTAGGGTGTTGCTGACACAATCAGATAGGCAGAGTGCCTTCTCCTTTCTTTCTCTCTCATTAACATAATGAACCTATGCTCTAATTTTTCAGGCCCTGGATATATGTACATTCAGCATTTCCTCTCCATTTCTGCCCGGAGCAGGGAAGAAATGTTTTTCTATTGAAGTGCAAGATTCCCAGACACGCGTCACCGGGAATTATCAGTGGAACCTCTTTACTCATATTGCAGAGGAGAAAAGGCTCAAAAATATATCATCAGAGGGCTTTCTGGTGTGCTCCTTAGTCCAACATGATTAATTTTCTCTGCATCACTGTAATTTACAGCAGGACAGCTTAAGCACATTGACAGCAGAGAAATGCACAAGTCATCATACAAAAGATTAATTACAACCGGCCTCGCTTAGAGCAATCCCCAGGCTGGAAAAGGGCACATTTTTTATTCTTGGAACCTTTCTTACATGTATAACAGAAAAGTCATCCCTGTTCAGCAACCTTTAGCCAATTTAGCTCCTTCTGTTTGCTGTTACTGTGCTTGCCATATCAGTGTGTCAGCGCCAAGCCTGTAAATAATTGGTCCAACTGTGATTATTCATTCAAAGGAAACTGCTGTTTTGTCTCACCTCCTGGAGTTTTCAGGCTTTTTTATTAGATTAGTTCCATTCCACACAAAATATGGAGAAAGATGCTTAGACAATATAACCTTTGCTTTGCACATGTATAGGACGGTAACCAGGACAGGAACACACATTGTCAAAAACTCCAGGGATATTGAGACCCTGGAAGATACTCAACTGTCTTATTTTTTGCACTTGTAAAACAGGGTAAAGTTTACCTTGAGCCCCTAAGTCCTTTAATTCTTAAATGGTGCAGCAGTTGCAATTGTATCGTGTGACTGGACACATCTATGGTTCTAGATGGTGCTCATAACTAGATACCTGAGCCTGCTCAGGTACCTCACTTTCACCAGAGTAAGTCCATATCTACGTGCATCAGTGTATGTCGAGATAGAGCTTCTACCCCAAGTCTAGCAATGCAAAATGGATCTGTCTTCCTAACTGGACTTACTGCTGCATTCAGTATCCTCTGTTTCTCTAGTCATTTGGCATCACAGAGTGTAACGTCTCCCTGCCCAATAAAATCTGCGCTGGGTGCCATCAACTCCTGGCTCATTATGAAAAACTGTTTGAAATAACAGAATCTGATCCTCTCAGGCTCTCTCCCATGCTATGGGGCTGCCTTTACCTGGGACCACTAAATGATCAGTTTGTTAAAGCTGCTTAAAAATGACAGCATTTTCAAGGTATTCTTGCATTGATGATCAACTGGGGGGAACAGATTTTGGGCCAGCCGTATCACACAACACTAGCAGTGAGCTCCTGTGCATTCTGGACAGGAGACTGTTTTAAATCACAGAATCACAGAACATTAGGGTTTGGAAGGGACCTCGAAAGATCATCTAGTCCAATCCCCCTGCCACAGCAGGATCACCTAGACCAAGTCACACAGGAACATGTCCAGGTGGGTTTTAAACATCTCCAGAGAAGGAGACTCCACAACTCCCCTGGGCAGCCCGTTCCAAGGTCATGAGATGTTTAAATAATACATGTAAATTCATGCTGATTCATCCTGCATGTAGAGCTGCAGTAGGATTAAAAAGAAACAAGCACCATCAAGTGATGCCTTTGCAAAAAGCGAAATTGAGATTCACTGTGCATGAAGCAGACTCCTGCAGAAACCCCCTGTCTCTGTAATCTCCCGATCATTTCCACACAGGATGTCTAGTTGTGCAGATTGTGAATGCATGAGGCTTATAAAGACTACTTTTTTCTTCTCTAAATACTCAGAGAAGAACCTTATTAAGCCACAAGGCTTTTGCCCATAAAGTCTCCTAAAATTGATCCACACATGCTCAAAACAGCCTTTGTTTTCCTACGACTGGCGAACATCTGTTAAGGAAGTGTGAAGAGCACTCTTTCAAGGAAATAGGCAAGGAAGAGTGCCGGGCTTAGTTTGAAACGTCTCAGCAGAATTCAGGCTGGCCATACGTGTTGTACAATTAGAGTCTCCATTTAATTTATTAGAGCTGCTGATACATTATCTAGAAAGGCCATTTAAATGAGTCTTTTATCTGATAAATAATAAATCCTAAGGTTTCTATATCTGATTGTGACATTATTATGTGTTTAGAGTGAACTTTTTATGTTCTAATCTATTCTGGTGAGGTTTATTTCATTTCCTGATACATTCAAACGTCACCAATTAAGGCAAAGCAGCTGGTCATAAACTGATCTCATTTGCTTCGCTTTGAAAGCTGTCCTCGTGTTCCCTCTTGTGTTCTTTCTTCCTCACACATAATAAAAGTAATTACACTTCAGGGTTGAAGAACTTGCTGTAGCATCACCGTCGTTATGGGCAATGGTAGATTTCAGTAATTAGAGACCCTGCCCCCTAGCTCAAACCTCACTTTATTGTTACCAGCGCTTTCAAACTGAGAGAGAGAGCGTTGTCCAAGGATTTCTGACTCTTACACACTGGTGCTGCACCCTGAATTCTAAGTCACGTGAAAATCAACAGGTTATGAGTAAGGTCTTCCAGAGCAAGACCTTACAGTGACTTCAGTACCGACCCAGCTGTGTTTGCTGTGCTTGTAGTCAAGGACTTCTTGGAAGGTTCCAGTTTGTTATGTTTTGAAGGTTTGTTTTCTTTTAAATGCTCTTCCCACGAGTATTTTAAGAAAAAATATAAGTTAGTTGAGAGAGTTTGAGTGAGGGCATAAAGAAGTTTATTTTCATTTGAAGATTGGGGCCTATTTGGATCCGTTCCAGAGGTACAGACTGGACCTTCACTAGCTGTCTAAAGGACAAGGCATAATTGTCTTTACTTAGGACAATGTATAATTATCTTTACTTAGGACAATGAATGATTATCTTTAATTCAGAATTAACTGTTGCTTTGAAAATCCCGTCCTTGGAGACAGGAGTAGCTAATCCTGTTGATAGTAAGGAAATTTCTACTATTCCTACAGCTATCAGGCAATGCTTTCCGAATTCTCCCTTTAGTGTATTTTCATATCCACTTAGGGAAGACTTCCCCATGCAGAAAAGCTTATGAACTAATTTGCTCTGCAGAGGGCAAGGCTGCAAACAGCTCGCATTTTGTGTTCAAAACCCAAGGCATACAAAGTGCAAAGTTACTGAAGTGAAATGAAGGAAGGATGTAACCTTGGTTCCTTTTGACTAGGTTTCACGTTGAGTTTACCACTCTTCACTGAAAATAACTGCTCATCTGAAACAACGGGGAAATTATTTGTGATTTCTAGGCTCTACGCCTCAGAATTTCTCTAGATGCTAAGGAACATGAAATAGAAAAGTCAAGACCATTTAGTTTTTCCCAGTGCCTTTTCATACTTATTTTTAAAACAGCTTTGGGGGAATCTGTAAGCGATGGAAATTACCTGGCAAGTGCTCCTTTGCAGAACAAGGAGTTAAAGACACTCTAGCATGGGTGATACTGAGCTGGCAAGCACCTCCTCAGCCTTGATAACAACATCGCTGTAATCCACAATCCGCACTCTAGTACCCTCTTGCCTTGATCTTTGCTATTGTTTTATGAATGAAGATTCGTTAACAAGGTTGTGTACTTAGGAGGAGCAGTTGCCTCTGGCAACAGGAGATGATCTGGTGAAAGTTCAACACAGACCTTATAAAGCACATACTGTGCTGAAGATACTAAACACTAGAAGTGTGAGCAGCCCAATACAGATGCAGATTTATTTTGTCACTTTGCGTTCTCCATTTCTTTCGAAATTCAAACCAACAATAATTTTTGGTGACTTTCCAGTTCCTAAAGCACCTGGCATGTGCATGTTCAAGTATGATTTTAAACGCGGTATAAGATTTAAGCAGACCTTTGTACAGTGTGGTGAGCAACAGCAGATACTCAGTTCTGTTAAAATACCTCCCATGAAACTTCTTTCCAACCAAACCGACCTTGTGTCAGCATTTGTGTTTTTGTCGACAGTGTTTGCTTCCACTTGGTATATTTTGTACTGTTTTACTTCCCATTTTTATGGAGAAGTGCCGTGTTTTCCGTGGAAGAAATGCGACTGAACCCAAAACACTTTCATGTTTGTCAAAACATTCCATTCAGCTTTCCTGTTTTTTCACCCAGCTCTGTGTGCAAGTTTCTTTTCTGGAATGGCTCCCACAGCGTGGGGGGGCTCTGCACTTTCTTTCCCCATGAACAAGGCAGCAGACCTTCCAGCAGGATGGCAGACCTGCTCGTGTATCTGCAGTCCTGAAGGTTTTACAACAAAGCCTCTATAAGCAGACCTTTTTTTCTTCTCCTGACAGCAGTAGGTGTTTACCGATGGAACACATCCCTGTGGCTCTGAACAGGTTTCTTATCGCTACACCCAGCAACAGTTAGTGAGGATTCTGCTCACAGCAGAACTGGAACAACCTCAGTGAAGGCTGAAGAGATACTCTGATACTTAAACAAGCTACTAAACAGGGACAGGATGACATTCTCCATTTGAACAATCAAACTCTATTTAGATTGGGTTGAATTTAAAACCTGCAGGGCAGAACAGACACCTACAATTAATTGAAATGCTGGTCCTTACCTTTGCCTATAGACGTGGCTATTCCATTCATTAACTGGGATAGAGATTTAGCCGGAGAACCAGAGAAATCTGAGGATGCCACTGAGTTACTGGTCAAGAGATCAATCTTCCCCGCTTGCTGTCGAAACTTCTCCAGCTCTCTGGACAAGAGGTTAAACTGTTCGCTCTGCGTCCGACATTTCTCTTCCAGCTCTCGGACCTTGGCCTGCACAAGCAAGACACAACACAGGCATCGGACTGAGACCAGCGCCTGCATCGGGTTTTTATAAATCACCAGGAAACCAGGATGGGCAAACCAGTTGGGGTAAGCAGGCCGACAGTCACACTTTCCTGCCCCTAAATTCTCACCCAGATTGAGAACAAAAGCCCTCAGCAGCCCTGTAGTACTGAGGCGAGTACTGCTTTCAGCCTCGATTCCAGGGGGGAATTTCCTCATAGCATTCTCCCAGCAGTGTCACATCATTGCCAGGAACCCCAGCAAACAGATCCTACAGCTCTGTGACTTCTCCACACATCCAAGCATCACTTTTGTGCGCTTTTCCAAGATATATTTTTGAGGTTTGCCTATCCACTGCTATGAAGTTGAAGCCTCCTGAATGGCTAGATCAGCATTTATGGATTAAATCCCCCACCCCACCAAAACCCCCACAGTGGTTCATGCAGCTCGGGGGCCTAGCTGCTGCCTGAACTCCCTTTCAAAAATAATGTTCCTCGCTGTAGATGACAAACCACACAGAAGTCATTCGCACCCCAGTCAAAGGGAGATGGCAAGCTTGTGAGATGGATCCAAATGCCATTGCTAACAAACACTCTTGTTTTAGTTCTGAGACATCAGGCTTTAACAAAACAGAACTTGAAAGATAAACTTCTGTGCTGACTTGGGAAATCTGCCTGCACACAGTTCATGAATTTGTGATGTGAGAAAACGGATGAGCTGATGGAAAGGAAACCTTCCCTGAGTTGAAAGGAACGAAAGAGTGCACAGGAATTCAGGATTTCTCCTACAGCTTTTACTTCAAACATACGTGATAGGGAAGGCACTAAAGCATGGAATCACCCTTTATCCATATCTGCACGTTCATTGTACCAGCTAAAGTACGGGAATGATAACTTTTTCAATCTAATACATTTAAATTTCAATCTGCACTTATCAGCAGCCAGTGTATCTGCTTGCATACACTATGAGATATTCATGAAGACAAATCAACAAACCTTGAGTGCCCAGAGAGTTAGGAAAGAGCGTACTGACACCTGGTGCAAAGACTGAAGGATCAGCAAAGAGCCTGAGAATCTCTTTAGTGAGGTCTGATTTCACGTGGGGGGCCCATAACTAATGGCAAGGTGCCATTTGGGATCTGGGGAGCACTAGTGCCTGTGTGCTGTGACTCAAACGCTGCAAGCAGAAGTAGCTTGACAAAGGCAGTAATATAGGCTCCTCATATGAAACTCTAACGCATTCTACCCTAATTTGGTGCTTTATGATGAACAAACATCACTTTCCCTCATTAAAAAGCCCTATATTGCGTATGCCTAGTTAAGCAACCACACTAACAAAGGAAGTCTGGGAATCAATTAGAGTCATTCAGCTGTACTAAAGCTTTCTTTTTCTTCCAAGAGAAAAACGTTCTCCGTTCACATAAGAAGAAGTCACGTTACATATCGAGAAATGCCACGCACTACATACCACTGCTACAAAGCACAGCTGCAGGTGAACAAAACACAGCTCCCAGAAGCAAACAAAAGTCCAAATTTCCTACTACAGAAGGTGGCACCATTTGCTCCTTTTTTTTGGTAATAAATACATGTCAAATCTACATGTGAGGATATAATTTCTTTTGTGTTCATAAAACACAAATTAATTTAGTTCTGCTAAAGAAGTCTCAGGGCATCTATCTGACTGATTATGAAACAGGAAACTAAGATACAATGTGGGAGTTTTACACAAAAACTAGTGCATTGAGTTTTGCTTTTTGTTATCTTTTCACTGTGGTTTTGAGCAATCAGTATGTGAGCCTTTGTTTCTTGTTAGTTTGCTGCATGAATGAGGCATTTATGGACAGTCTTAAAGAACATTAAAGGAACAAAGCGGCAAAGAGGTTTAGGTTTTAGGTCCTCTGTCACCAACAGGAAGTTTAAGGATGAACTATTCAACTCTCCAAGAACACGTGCTGACCTTTCCACATGCAGTTATGGGAACTTCAGCAAAACCCAAAAGTATCACCATCCAGACCCCAATAAGGTACTAATTGCTGCCTTAAAAATATTTGTGGAAAAAACATTACTTTAAGGTATTATTATTTATGAATTTAAAACGTATTTGCCACCTTTGACTATTCTTTATGTACTTAGTTTCTACTGAAGTATCTAGAATCTCGATGTGACTCTCTCACAACATTGAGGAACCTGGAAGAAAAATGTCCTTACTAGAGATTGTTAGTGCAGCGAACACAAAGCTGGTAATACACAAAGAAAAGACTGCTGTAAGATCCACCACAGTACTAGTAGGAGGCATGCCCTATTAGATTAGAGCAATCCTTGGGTTTTTGACTTCAGACAGGTGGTGGGTCGCTGCTAACTGGCCAGACTCACCTCACTGTAGAAAATCTACATCTCCAGCTATGTCACTGCTGAGCAAGGCACGTGCTTACGCTCTCAGAAGTACTGAGTTGTCATTCTGCGTCAGGGTTCTGCCCATACTGCCTACCCCAGGAGCGACAGTGCGCAAGTGCCAGGTCTGCCAGATCTCCCTAAAACTGGATCTGCCTATAGCAGTGGTTGTGTAAGACGTTCCCTGCTGCAGACCATATTGAACGTATAGCACTTGGGTCTTGCCAAGTTCCTCGCACAAAATGCAGTGCTTTTTCTAAATTTGAAACAGCTGCTTAAATGGAAAATGAAGCAGACTTCATCCGTTTCAAGACAGACACTGTTCACACAAGACAGATGAGATGACGAGCAGCTTTCCAGGTGGAGAGACTTGAATTCAGACTGGTAATCAGCTCACATATTCTGCTACAGAAATATAATTTCATAGCCTAACTGTTTAGGTGGCAGCAATGGTTTTCAGTAGGTGGCTCAGTAAATTGCCCTCGGGTGGAAATACCACATAAAATTAACTCTGCATTAACAAAGAAACAGTCTGAATTCGGGTACAATCCACACACCCAGAAAGCTTCAGAGCAGAATAAACTACCCAACCATTCTTACTGGGCATGCTCATAAGAAATTACCTTTCCAAAACAGCTTCTGGGTCCTCATTAGATCATGCCATGTTTGAGTACTCACCAAAAATTCTGATTCTGGTGACTTGGTGTTAGGCAAATAAATGCCAAGCATGCTTGCATAACAATGGTTGCAGCACACATCCCCATGCAAGGGTAGGTAGGACTGTCGCACTCATTTTAAAGGGAAAATTGCAGGATTCAGGACAGAGAAAGGAGAATTTATGCCCTAAAATACCTGCATGCTGTCCAGGGTGTTCTGGATGAGGTGCAAAGCAATAAATTCCAAACAAGACACAGTAAACAAAGAGATGTGAAATAAGCAAAGAAATAAAAACAGTTTCAAACACTTGTACATTTCAAAGCAAAATATACTAGAACAGTAAACACATCTAAAAACATGCATTAACACAAACCACACTGTAGAACACTTCCAGAATCAGTGTCACTGTTGATCTTAAATTGCAAAGGGCAGATTAAATAAAATGCTAAAAATAAATGGGCTTATGGCAATAAAAAGCAAAAGCTTAGGAAGCCTTGATAGGGTTATGCAAATCAGAGGTTGCAGACAAATCAGCTAAATAGAAATTTTTATTAGCTTGAGGGTGGTAAACAATTGCTTGCCTGCTTTGTTTCTGCCTCTGTCTTCTTGCCTCATACACATTCCACCAGGCATTAAGTAATGTAATCTGGTATTCATAAAGGCAAAACAAATCTCTTGTATATGACAGCTAACGAATGCCTATGTGTAAAACAACTCCTGGGAGAATATTAACTGTTATAGATACAAATAAGCAGTTGATAGGTTTTTATTTTACTTCCATAAGATGACCAAAGCATCAGAAGAACCACCTTGCATCAATGCAGGACCAGTAAGTATGCAGATAGGAGAACAACTGCGAGAAGGTAAGAAGACTGGTAATCACCTTTCGCTATCACCAAAGTATTGACAGTGCCCTTGCTATAATCCATCCCTGCTATTCCTTATGATGCGCACATGAAGACTTAATAACCATTTAATGCCTTTCATTTTCTTCAGGCAGAAAAGCTATTTTGGTAGTTATCAGTGAAAACCTATTTTGCATGAAAAAACGAAGAATAAAAAAGGGGAAAAGGAAATCTGGATGCAACAACTATGCTATATACTCGTGCATCTATGTTTTCTGACACTTTGCCTTATTCAAGTAGATCAAACAGTATGATTGGAACGTAAAGGATCTGTTGAGTCTAGTTTTGAACAACCAGGGAGGAACTGTTTGCATTAGGAACCTTCTTACAGGAGATATAACATCTATGACGTATTGGTGTCATTTGCCCCATCTGGCACAACTGTGTGGGTCAGCCTGCACTTCTAAACAGCTGTCAGCAAGGAGTATAAAACAATTTGTCAGCACCAGGCAGATACTCAAGTGTATGAATTTATTTCAATTCTCTTCTGATTTTTTGTGGTGTCATGTGTAGTTTAACCGTAACTGTGTGCATCCATTATAAAACTATCATTATTAGAAGAGTCTCAGATAAATACCTTAAACATTTTAATCCACATTAAGTCAAAGAGGTTTGGCCAAACTTGTTCTATTCCAATAAAACTGACAGCAAATGTTTTGAATGGGAATAAGAATTTGCTCCTATTCTTCATGTCACTTCTATATAGGAAATAGACTAAATTACTGTTCTTTTTGGTTTAGGTTTCCTGACTGGAACAAAGGCTTAAAGTGTGATGCAAAGTCCGTACACGCATCTACAAATGAGTTTACAGGTATTGCCCTCTGCCAAAGCCACAACTGCTGTGAGCGATTGCCAATGAAAATGCTAAGGTTTTTTTGATGCATCTTTAGGGATGAGATTGCCTTTACTGATGATGTCTGTGTGTTCAGGCATTTAGTGCCTTAAAAGTTAGTAAATCAGATCATCTGAATACTCTCTCAAAATTTAATTTATTTAACAGTGTTTACTGACTAAATTCAACAGTCATGGGCAAATTCTGAAACCATATTGGCTTGGTAAATGCTAAGAAAGGTCACTGCTGGTCAAACAGCAATAGGATTAGAGGCAATGGACATGGGTAGCATCCAGAGGAAAATTCTGTCAGGATACAAGAATAATATTCTTCATAATGACAGTGCTCTAAGACTGAAAGAGACTGCCTTGGTCCTGTCTCCATTCCCAGAGCTATTTAGAAGTGGACTGGGCAAAACCTTGAGCTTCCTACACTAATTTTGAGGAGGGTCTTTCTTTGAGCAGGGAGTTGGACTGGGTAGCTAGAGTTCCCTTCCAAACAGAACTATTCCATATTTCTAATTAGAAGCTTGAATACATTTCTGGTGCCCTTGATTTTCAAAAGCCCTGTTCAGACTACCTTGCAAAGCTCTAGTGTTCCAACAAAAAGAACGAAGTGTCTACTCTCTACCACACCCTTTGAAGGATTTTTGAAGTATCCAAATTCTTTCATTAGGTTTAAAAATTCAGCAAGTTGCATTATATTTACTTTTTTATTTAAAAAGCAGCTACATTTCCCACCTAAATGATAATAATTCTCACAAGTAATGATTTTATTTTCATACATCTAGTAGTATTTTACAAATTATGGCATTAAAATTTCCATTCTAAACAAAGAGAATCTGAGGCACGCAAATAACTTGCAACAGCTCAGCTTAATGCACTCCCATCTGTATTATCATCTTAAAGGACGCAATTAGATTAGAAGAGAAAAATAAATCCTATTTGCCTCTATATTACTTGCAACCTTCAGAAGTGAAGATGCTCTAAATCTATTGCATTCAGAATTGAAACTCCACGAGCAAAGGTAATACAAAGGGTATCTTCTCACCTCTAGCAATTGAACTGCTCCTTCATGTTCCTTCTTAGCTTCAACCTGAGCCTTGTTTTTAGAAAATAAAAAGGAAAAGGAAAGAAAAGAATGAAAATCAATTAGTCATGCCACATTTAGGATGCTTAACCGCATAAAGTAGCAAACTGTATATTCAAATCCAAAGCCAATTACAGCCTTGAAGGGATGGCTCTGCCAGAATTACTACAGTGCTTTGGTTCCGAGCCACTGAAGTAGCTGCTTATTTTTAGGAGACTGAGTCTCAGTGAAGCTTGATAGCATTGGTATTTTGTCGGACCAAAGTAAGCATGCCTCACACGCTGCAAGAACACATCGGAACTAGCTCTGAAACCTTCTAAATTAATACTGAAAAATTAGCTTGTTCTTCATCATTGCAGTGAGTTCATGGCGTAGAAACCTACCACACCAGCTGGGAGAGAGCAACACAAGCGTTAAGCTCATTCTTTACAAGCAGCAACGGTTTTATCGTCTAAGTAAACTGCTCACAAAACACTTTGAGTCAACCACAAGAAAGGTTGTCTGTAAACAGGAGCACGACAATTAGGGTCCAACGAGTGAGTCAAAGATAAAAGAGAGTCAATAAGAGCAGACAAGTGTGTTTTATGTAATTCAAAATGCAGTTATGAAATTAGTCAGGAAATGTCTAAACCACAAAAAAAGCACTCAGTAACTCTGTGTAATTCTCGCTTCATTTCCATTTCAGTTGTCACTCTTCTTCACTGAAGCTTGCCCAAGATGGGCAAACCTTTTAATTAACTGTTGTACCAGCCTGATGCACTAACGTTGCCTCTTAGCTCCTTATTACTGTAACCCTGTCCACATTCTACACATTTCTCGCCAGAGAAAAGCCTTAAACCCCTCAGTTTTAGCAGAGGCAGACACCCCACTGAGTTTCCAATGTAATGGGCCAGACACTCCCATGACAGACACCAGTAGAGCTATGTTAACTTCATTTTCCTCATCTGTGAGCGACACCCTATTCCACTGCTGATGTCAGTGGAGGCAGTCAGGCTGTAAAGTCAGGACTAAAACCGTGCACCCAAGCTGCACTTCACTGCCATGCACGGTAACAAAGTCTCCCTCACTCCTGAAACGCAGTCATATTTCTTCCTCTACCGCAGTAACAAGTCTTAGTGCCAGCACTGATACAGTATTGACTCCACAAGCATCACCAAACATGTGATGACAGGTGAATAAAGCCTTGTGTTATCCATCACTGCAAGTTTAATAAAATCTACCCAGACTATGAGTTCTTGATAAATGATTAGAAAACCTGAATCAATAGCCATCTCTCTTTTTCACATCAAACTGTCCTGTATTAAGGCTTTCTTGGAGATCACGAGCATCTGATTCCCTATCAACACAACACCTGAATGAACAATATCATCTTCTTTCTTTTAGGCTGAATATCTGATCAGCCTGTACATATATTAAAAACACAATTAAATTTTACGTATAATATCAAAATGTGACCGTAAACATATCAGGTTGTGCCAGTAACTCGCTTCATTGTGACTTGCACATTGCTGTGGTTCAGCAGCAGCTTTACAACAGCAGCAAGATGTGCTCTGAGACATCAGCCTGCCACTGCCTGCAGTTACTCTTTAATTTCATGGTACTTTTTCGAGTAATTAGATTACTAATAAAAAAAGTCACAAAGAATTTAACACACACGTTCTAAATACATTGCGAGGTCAGCTCTGAATAAAATGTGAGCCAGTAATTCCTGTTTAATGATGGAAGCAAAGTATTGTAGCTACATAGGTAACACATGCTACTTGATCTGGGGTGTCCTGCTGTGGCGGGGGGATAGGACTGGATGATCTTTTGTGGTCCCTTCCAATCCCTAACGTTCTGTGGTTCTGTGATTCTGACTTTGTCTAGGTGATCCTGCTGTGGCAGGGGGATTGGACTGGATGATTTTTCGAGTTCATTTCCAATCCCTAATGGTTCTATGATTCTATGAAATTATTTATTTGCCAATACAAACTGCATGTTGAAAGTAAGGTATGTTGAGTGCAACCAGTCCAGAGGCTTAAAGCACAACAGATCTCAACCAAACTGGGATTCCAGCATGTCCCTATGGAAAGGAATCTGAGCTTGGAAGGATTGAAAATCAAAATTAAAAGAAAAAGCTTTTTACTTTTTGAGTTGTATGTAGAATGAACATCACATGCAGACTTTGTCAAGAGATGTGATGGCAGAATGCTCACTTAAGTTCACAAAATCACAGAACATCTACTCCAATCCCCCTGCCACATCCTCCTTACACTCACCCCTCAAATATTTATAGAATTAATGAGGTCACCCCTCAGTCTCCTCTTCTCCAAGCTGAAGAGACCCAGCTCTCTCAGCTTCCTCATAAGGGAGGTGCTCCACTTCCTTCATCATCCTCATCATTCTACGCTGGACTCCTTCCAGCAGTTCTGTGTCTTTCTTGAACTGAGGGGCCCAGAACTGGACACAATGCTCCAGATGTGGTCTCACCAGGGCAGAGTAGAGGGGCAGAAGA
>JAOXOE010000776.1:4230788-4267142 GCA_028565055.1 Phoeniculus purpureus | reverse complement strand
AGCTTTATGTCATCAGCAAACTTGCTGACAGTGCACCCTAATCCCTCATCCAAGTCATTAATGAATAGATTGAATAGGTCTGGTCCCAGTACTGGACCCAGGACTTCACTAGATACAGCCCTCCAACTAGGCTTTGTGCCATTGACCACTACTCTCTGATTCTTATTAAGTTGTCATAGGTTCTTAACATGAAAGAATTGGAGATTTCATGATGAAAGTGACCGTGCAAAGTCCTAGGAGGGATGTTTCAGGCTAATGAATGAAGTCAGTAAGAAGGATGAACAATTCCTTAAATGCTGCTAAGTAATGCACAGATGAATTGTTACAATGGATTTTCATATAGGAAGGCTGAGATAAAATTCTGGTGGAACTTAGTGGTAAATGATTATTAAATAATAATTTTAAACATAAACAATCTTGCATTCAATGCTGCTTCAGGTCCACTGAACAAGAATTTAATCAACCAGCTACAGCTGCTGAGCAAGTTACATTGAGTAAAATACCAAATACAACCCATTTGTGCTTCAAGTCTATCATGCTACAGCTTAGCAAAAATGACTGGAGAAAACAGCATTACAGAGATTTGTCTGCTATTGCCAATCTGTACCAAAAAGACCCATGGAACATGGATTTAGTGAAAGGATGTATCAAAAAAATAGCAAGAAGAAAAGCTCTACCTTTCTTAGCTTTCTTGGCTTTGCCAAGTAATTTAAGTCTAAAATTTATGTGGACGTTTAAATGGAAACAGCTGAATATAACTAGAAGCGACATTTTGAAAGATGTCGAAATAGTTCAGTTGCAAAAGGCTAAAAGAAAATTAACTGGAAGATTTCATTTGGCCAAGTGAAGCTTTCTATTTCAAACAAACAATATTAGATCCATCTTTCTATTCTGCTGAAAATGTCCCTCCATGCCAATTGCCTACCAAATTATCATTATCGTTATTATTTCAGTGGCTTTATCTAGTCAAACAACTGGAAAAATCAAGGTTAGTGCTGAGACAATTGCAGCTTTAAGTGGCTTTGGTAAGATTGAGACTCAGTATAACGTTTTTCCATCAGAATGAACACTGAGAATTTGCAGTGTGGAAAAAAAAGCCTCAAAGTGAATTAGAGAATGAGCTTGGGAATTAGGCACTTGAACCTCTGTTTTGCTCATGAAAAACAAGATCAACTGTGATGTGTAAGTATGTTGACAAGGACTTTAATCTAATTTAGTGGAAAAACGTTGTAGGGATTGCCAGTGTCTGGAAGAGGAAGCCAAAGACATCCTCACAAAACATTTGTGTGTGTGCGTGTGATTGATTAACTGTTCCAGCAAACTGACAAGGAAATGGTGGATTCCTCACATATTTATTATCATGAAATTTAGACCGGCTTCCTTCCTGACATTTAAGCAACACACTAATATTCCTGGGACCGACACAGATGGAAGCAATGGAAAAACAAAGGATATATATGCACTTGTGTCCGTTCCCGTTGGGATGCGTGAGGACGTACATATACTGGTCAGGTTAAGCTTCACTGTCATAAACGTTTATAAATCACTTAGAACCATCACGTAAATCAGAGAATAAATATCTACTTGTCACCACTGCCTCAGCAATCATGTAGAACACTCCAGAACAGGAGCCACTTCGGTGGTTGTGGTTAAAGTTCTTTAAACCAGGAGACCCATTGCGCTCTGTGCCAGCAGTTTGCTATTTCACTTGACTTCCTTCTCTTACCTTCTGCAGGAGCTCAATTTCCTGCTGTTTGGCGTTGAGAACAGCCAAGGCTTGCTCATGCTCCAACTCCAGCTGTTGCCGCCGTTCAGCAGCCTCTCGCATATGCTGTTTCAGAGGAAGCAGAAAAGCTATCAGGAGACTTTAACACATTCTACCTGCAGCCAAGCACTCTGCCATCCCCGGGCATGCAGACGTTCATCTCAATACAAAAGTTCCTTGGTACCGCTGATAGGCAAGCAGGAAACAGACAGGAGTCTAATTTGGTCAGTACTTAGAGACATAGTGCCAACTCAGGCATTTTGACAGCCATCTCCCAGGATATCGCTGGCAATGTGGTCCCTGCGATGCGCGTGTGAACACTACCCGTTTATCCAGCAGGCACGGGTTTACGCATGCCGTTGTGCTGAGAAATCAAAGCTTGGGAAAAATTAGCTTGACAATTCCCTAAATGCCTCTTTATCTAGGATAGGGTTTTGTGATTTGTTTTGCAAATGATGACCCAAAAGAAATAGCTTACCTTCCCTGATCTCTGCCCATTATTTATAGCCACTTAGACAGAGCAAGCTAACACGGTGCATTTGGGCTAAAGTGGCTATACAGCTCTTGAAAACAACTTCTTCTGTACAGTTAGTGCTAATGGCCCAAAGCAGTAGGAGAAAGGTTCTTGGGAAGAGCACAAGCTGAACAATGTCAAGATACCCTTTGCAGATAGCAATCTTTTTCATTACAGGTTAATATTATTCTCCCAGTATCATTATAACTTTCAAGCACCCTGCTAATAAATGGGAGTTAAGAAATATCTCTTTATAGATTGGGATCTCTTCTCTGGTGAAACCTGTATTAAAGATTTTTCTTTTCCCAATTACATATTATCCCCATAATACTCCGAGAGCAGGGGCACAATGTCTTATCTGCAGCACCATGAGTTATTACACACAGACCTATTAGGAATCAGCACCTGGAAACACAAATGCTTGGCTAAAATTGACAAGCACGGTCCAAAATATCTTCTGTTGTGTACACGAGAAAATCTTGTCAAGCATATTGCTAACCTGTAATGAGCTGTTATTCTCTGCTTCATGATGCTCACAACAAAGAGGGACAGCACAGTGTGGCTGACCTCTCTCAATCTGGATACATTTGCAAAGAAAGCAGAAACGTCTCTAAAAATTAATTCAGCTTCTACTTGTGATTTATTTATTTTCATTTAATGTGTTGATTAACAATAACAACAACAAAAAGAAGCAGCAAAGATTGCTTCAGCTCATCAGTTTTGACTCTCAGCTATGACTTGTCTTCTAGGAGTTTTGAGAGGATCCAGGATCCTGACTGTATGCTTTTCTGAACTGTGCATATTGTACAAAAGCAAAATGGATCTGTTCATGGGTAACACCTACCCTCGGTATCTAATGAAGAGCAAAAAGAATGACTCCAATTCTCATCTCACGTGAGTGAACAGCACCCATTTTGCTAACCTGTATTATTCATGTTTTAGATTAGCATGAAGCTACATTTACTTAGCTCAGCAGCTTCCATAAAGTCTTATGTAAAACTTAACCTCGATGGAGCACCAGCACGTTTCTTGTATTGAAGAAATGGCAAGGTGACCAAGTCATTCTCTCACCTTTGATTATCAGAAAAACAACAATGGTGGTGACAAAGGTCACTTCACTCTCTCAAGACCAGATTTGGTACAGCAAGTTTTGATACCGTTAAGTACTTACTACTTTTACAAAAGCTACTGCAGAACATTTCTATTCCTTTGGAGAAATGAATAAATAATTAATACTGTGTCCATGCAGTGAATCTATAAAACATCGTAAGGAAACAGATGGTGATACACAATCCATGATTCTCACCAGCTATTAATTTATCTGTTTCCTAAACTGTAGATTTAATGATCTACAGGATTCTAAGTTCAGAAAAGACTGAACCTATGTTAACCTAAAAGTATCTCTCAGTCACTTTCGTATTAGCTACTCAGTATGTAAAGCAGCGAGGATCTCCTCACCCCGGAATCCATCGTTCTCCTTGCATAGCAATAAAATTTCTCCCAAACCAGAAGCAATTCCTCCTCTCCTACTCTGCAGTTTTGTCTTGTGCTTCCTATCTCACATTAGTTGCTGACATTTCTTCTTCCAACCCTGAGGGGAACAGGTTAGTAGAGGAGGACTGCAGAGGTCACTAGAAGAATGGCAGGTAGAAAGCTCTAAGTGGCTGAATTCTTTCTGCATCTTCCTTCAGGGCCAACTTCCAATGACATTATTGCCATGGTTTGTGTAGGTGGTGGCCATCCATTTTTCCTTGCTGTTGCTGTCCTTACGTGGGGCACGTTAGGATTCCTAAGCACACGACTTTGCACTTCCTGTCATGCACACTTTCTAGATGCCTAATAATAACATCAGAAAGGAAACCCACATCTAAGAGAGCATTCAAAAAAACACACTAAGAACTTCATCTTTCAAAACAATCAGAAAATAGCAACCTCTCCTTCAAAGCCAGTGTGAAGAAGGCACCTTTTCAGTGCATCTTTCAGATCAAAGGCAAGAATCCTGCTAGGCAGCAGGGAATGAACTGGGGACATTGAGCATGTCTCAGTTTTCTCTCAAACTACAGAGCCAGGCTGCTGTACAGTACAAACTCTTCCTGAAGTAGCACTTAAGGGCTCTGCTCAAGCAGTTCTTGTTTTTCCAGCTTTCCCAAGGGCAGCAGAGGGACTGGTAATCCTAACTCCAACCATTTCAGTGGTTGTGCTCTGTTACCTACAGCTGCAGATAAAGGAGAAACCCACCCTGTCCTATAGCAGTGACTTCTACAGTTCTAAAACGTGCAACTGGTTAGTCCTAGCACAAATTCAAATGGCTTTCAAGTCCTAAAGTCTTGTTTATGAGAGCAAACTCATAAGTGATGCTGAATGGGGAGTAAACGTAATTCTCACCCGAGTACTCTTAACAAAGGACTTCTCATCTGCGCGTGCAGATGGGCGGGCACCAGTACAGTGGGTTGAATGGGAAAAGCTGGCTGAACACGTCAGAAAACGAGGACTGTTCTGTGTGAGAGGCACTGTGAAGACTCTCAGAAGTTAGCTAATTCAGCAGTTCCTCGTCTTCCCTTTTCTGCTCTGTTGACACATCCCAAAGATCTCGAAAGAGAAAGAGAATTTCTCTTTTGTCACGGAAACTGGGCTAACTATTTCACAGAACTTTCCAATGGCTGGAAGGCTGTAAACCATTTTTCCAAACTGCTCATTTCCCAAACCTGTGAAGACACCCATGAAATACACCATTAACTGCATCTGCTTGGACACGGATTAGTGCTTAAAAGGAAATTTAGGGTTCCAAGTCTGTTCAGGGTACTCTGCCAGCCCAGAAGTGTTTTGTTTTAAGGAGTGAACTACTGAACGTGAGAAGTCAGGATCTCTGTATCCACCAGACAGTTTTTGTTTCAGTGAAGAAAAACTTTTGAAGCGGTTTTTAAGCAGAATGTTTTTTCTCCATCTGTTAGAAGTACTACTGCAGTAGAAGTTAAGCAAACTCGGACAAATATCCAGATTCAGCTCCTCTACAGAAGAAACCTGGAGGCATCAGTAGTGCTAGCAGTAGCCCAATTAAGAGTGGAGATATTAACATTGTCGATATGACCAAAGAAGAAAGTAGGCTCTTTAATTTGTTTTAAGAAACTAAAACACAGACCATTGTTAGAGAAGTTTCAGGTGTTCAAACACATACAAGCCTAGCAAAATCAGCATCTGAACAGGGAATATGAAATTAGTTTTATTGCTCATGGAAGAGGGGTTTTTTAGCACAATAAGGGTCTAGCCAATAATACTTTGTATTTTGATTTGATGACATGAAAATTAATGCAAATTTACTTAGAGGAAAGTCAAATTCAAAGTTGTTTTATGAGCCATAAATTCACAGTTCATTTCTTTTCTAGACTTATTTCCCCTTATCTTCCTTCCATGTGCTCCTTGAAGAAGTCAATTTCTGCAGTTATCAAGCTGGAATCCTGCAATCATTATACAGAGAGCACAGGCAAGGCACAGCTCTTGAAATAGCTTCTAGGTGTTGGTTCTACTTTCTACAGGTACCAGCACACGGTTCAGAGCAAAAGAGCCAATTAGTGATAAAGGTGCGGAACTGCCAGTTTTGCAGAAGGAAGGAAAAAGTAGAAAAAGTAAATTATCTTCCATTGCTACAGAAAACCTTCCTGCTTGTTTCTGGGGCAAGTTGTACTAGTCTAAAGACAGATAACGGCATATCACTCCTCTATTTAATTAAGCAGCTTAATTTTCCTTTCTCAGTGGAACTATTTGCTTTTTGTACTTAATTCTAGATTTATTCCATCAGTGCTACCTATTGACTGGTAAATAGGACATTGAGAACTCACTGCACAGCATCACACATAACAGTTAGCTCCTCTTGGCATTGTCTACTGTATGATTTCAATAGCTCATGCTTCCAGAAGCTGCTGGAATAAGTTGATTTATGGAGCTATCAGCTCTTGATAGCTGCAGTCTTTCAGAGGCTCAGCAAGACAGACATAACTTATAACCACCTTTTGTTTCCATCTGTAGCTGCAAAACATTCTGCTCACCTCGTGAAAATGTTCTAAATTACAAAAAAAAAGAGGGTTTCAACAATGTACTTACCAGTGAAACAAGCTAAAAGTGAAACAGCAAGTTTTTCAACCCTGTCCTGACAATGGAATGAACTCTGCACAGGCAACACGAGCTGGTAGCAGCAGCTTGTTTCACAAAGCAACAACAACATTTTGCATCAAGTTAAACTGATAGGCATTGCTCTCTTTAAAGTAAAATATCACGGCAGTTGTTCATATTTCCTCCATCGACATGGTCCCTTCTCATCTTGACTTACCTCAAACAACAGTACAGTGAAACCCTACATCCAGTTATTTATAACTTGTCAGACAAAGACCTCTAAAGATGTCTCTCCTCTGATAGTCTGAGATCCCTCGTAGGTACAGAATGCTCAGGGACAGGGTTGAATTGCCATCCCTAGATGTGTTTAAAAGTCATGCAAGACTGGAGCTTAGGGACATGGTTTAGTGGTGGCCTTGGGACAGTTGTGATAATGGTGAGACTCAATAATCTTGATGGTTTTCCAACCTGGACAATTTTGTGATACTGCACTTGGTCTATTGTACTCCATACATTTTATGATAACTAATAGGGACACTCAGTTACCTACTTTGCAGTGCACTGTGCTTCTGTGACACACTGAATGAACATCAGAAATATTAAACAAACAATAGAAGTACTGGATTGTTGGACTTTATGGGACTATACACACCTTTAGGACCTGCTCTAAGTTCTCCAGCTTGGCTTGGAGCTGGTGTTTTCCCTTTACAGCCAAATCTCGTTCTTTGGTCACTCTGAGAAGGGTTTCTCTAAGATGGTCATAGTCCGATTTTACCTAGAAAAAAGAAAGTGTGATTATTCATAAAGGCAAAACTATGTCTGACACAAGCCTTCCTCTGTGTTAAAGTACAAGAAGAAATACCAGTTTGAATGTTCACCAAGGAAACACGCATGAAGTATTTTCTTTCAAGGACTACAGTCTGGCAACCAAAGTGTAAGTTAAGCAAACTCAAATAAATATATTGTATAATCCACAATATAAATGACAATTAAACCATTCCTAATTTCTCTGTATCCCAGAGGCATGAGAGATGCATGTGCTATGTAAAGAGAAGTAGACCTTACATAGATATAGAAATACAACTCACGTCTACATTTTTCAGGACTATTCTTTACTACAAATTGACTTCACCATAATCCCAAATATACATGACCAGCTTAACCATTTTGGTTATGACAAAGTCTTTTTATACAGGATTTTGTGAATCATCAGTGACAGTGACAACTTCATGAACAGGCACAGCAAGTAAGACAGTCTACCATTAAACTTCTCTTCCTGACATGGAGAATTTCTTTCTTTTATTCAGATCCCTGAAAAATTGATTTCTTAGCCCTAAACATTTTATGACTTTACGTCCTGTACTGATGTATGGCAGCAGAATTGTTGCAGCTCATGTATCAGAAAAGGCAATTCTTACATTAAGAATGAAAACCCACCAGCAATAAACACCCGAGCAAGAAAATACACAATGTTCACACACTATTTTCACTTCCCTGCAATGTTATGACTTTTTTAGTGAACAGTATTCCGAGAAGCATTTGTTTGTTAACAGAAGCATCGGCAGCACAGGCTGGAGCACTGGCCAAGGAAAGGCAGAGCAATAGACAGCATTGGGATATGAAATAAGTGTTGCTGCAGCTCAAGTTTCGTTCTAATGTCAGTAAAAGAAGTGACACATTCTTCTTTTTCCCATGTAATTTCTTGGTTCTTTTAAAGAACGAACAGCATTAAGCAATCTCTGACATGGATATCTCCAAGAAATTTTCTAAAGACGATGTTTTGGGATCTGATTCAGCCTTTCCATTTGCCTTCTGGCTCCAGTTTGTTAACTTGCAAATTTTGCCATGGACCAAACAACCTAAACGGTTGCAGCCAGCCCTCGTACTCGTCTTTGCAAGAGGGCTCTTTAGAGTGCACTGGACTAGAAAAAAGAAAGAGGAAAACGGAACAAATCATGTTTTCCACAAGAACTGATGCAATTATTGTCAACCTCGAGATTTTTTTTTTTCTCTGTGCACAGATTATTCTTTTCCTCTCCTCTCATTTCTTTATAACTAAGGAAACAAACAACGGATTTTCAGAACCTATTAATTTCCTGTACCCCCTGCATTGTTTTCGGTTGCTCAGATCGGTCAGCGCACGTTGTTCAAGAATAATGGAGCGGACAAAGGAAGCAATGAGGTGTCACTATCAGCAACGTAATTTTGTTATAGTCTGTGATTCTTAGTTAATCTACTGGGGACGAAAGACACACAGTATTTCAAACATAAAATGTTGTTTTCTTCAGGTTTCAGTTTTTCCTGTCTCTGGGACAACTGAAAGCAAATTTGTGAAGAATTTTGCTGGCCATGACAGTCTGACTCTTTTTGGGACCTAGTGAGCATGGAACCTTCCCACTATGTGTCTCTCCCTGTTGGCAGTGACGGGGCTATCAGAACAAATGGTACCTGATTAGGCTGTTAGTGTAATTTTTGAGATTAATGAGAGATGGTTAGAACTGCAGATATTTTACATATCCTAGGATCATTCATTTAGGATCTCAAAGCACATACATAAATCAGTTGAAGTTTAGATCCTGCTAATTTATCTCCTTTCCCTTTCAATGGTGTTCTGTGCATATTCTCAATTTGCAGGTTGGAAAGAACACAACCAATTCTACCAACCACCTTCCCATAATTACTCGTGTTACTTCCAGCAGCACTAATATCTTTTAATGCTTCTGCAGGGTATTCTTACCAGGACTTTCTGCCCTGAAGGCTTCATATAACACAGAATGCTGTGACACACACCTTTATATACCCCATAGGGCAGTATAAAATTAACCAGTCTATCACTTGCTTTTTTTTCCCCCTCTTCTCACAACATTTGTTCCTGATAACTGTAAAGCTGTACCCAAGCAGGCTGTTTAAGATACCATGGGATATCCATGAACTTGAATCATACACAGAGCACACCAAAACATCAGTGTTCCCAGTGGCAAAAACAGTTGACCTAAAAAGAGTGCCATCACAGACAGTTCTAATTTCACCACAGAATCAGGGAACATTTTGATCTGTGATGTTTCTCTGTTCAAGGCATCGACAATTTTATGTTTCATCCCATACCTTCACACTTCCTAAATGTATCCTCATTTGAGTTGGCCACGGAGGCCAGGATACTGCTAAAATGTCTTCCACTTCCTGAGCACATAAAGAGGGACTAGTTACTGAAAACCAGCCCACCAAAATGAGCCAGCAGTTTATTTCATTGGTGAAAAGCCCTATCAGGTTTGTAATCTAGCAGTTGCCTTAATTCTAGACTTTAGAGACCTGCCAATTCCTCAAGCAACTGGCATTGTTAACAAAACCTTATTCAGAAGCTACCATGAAAACGGTTATGATTTCAGGTATTGTGAAGATAACTGCTGACTGCATAATCCCTATTCTTCTCTTACACAAACCCACTGGCCCATATATATTCAGATCAGCAAGAAAACAGTCAGAGCGCAGTGTCACAGCACTCCAAGGGACACAAAACCTTTCCACCAGTACTGCGCTCCAGGAACGCAATGTGGTTGCTCTCATGCAGAGTGCCAACAGTAGATTATGCAAGTTATGCACCATTTTAGCTTTATTTTGTGGATTTGAAGGCAAACAGCGTCCTGCTTCTTTCTAGGGTCAAGTTTCAACAACAGTGTCGTGCAAGAATGAGCAGCAGCTCTGTCCGTGCTACAGAACAGAATGCACAAACACTCCTCCAGCCCCGCTTGCTTGGATAACGTTGGCCTGTTTTTCAGGCCAGCTCTCAAGGGTGAAAGAGAATAAATTATTTTAGGCAGGTTTTCCCTTCAGGGCTGAGCCCTAACTCTGTTAGAATTCTGCTGCAACCTCCACATCCAAAGCTGTACAGGTTCACACTTTCTGAATAGTAAAATAAACCGCACGATCTGTCTTCAACTTCATTGTGTGTCACCAAAAAACCCTCAAACAAACAAACAAACAAAGAAGCCGAAGTAGTTCCCTAAGAAAATCTGTTATGCAATGAGGAGGAAAGCAGAAGGTTTGTTAAAGCCATTAAAAGCGAGAGGGTGCACTTAAAGGAACCCTTTGATCCCACTGAGGCTGCGATACAAAAGCAGCAGTGCGGGCACGCAGCACTGTTGCACTGTGCCTTCCGCAGTATTTAATAGGTACGACAATGAAGTTATGTACTTAATACGTTTGGTAGCACAGCACGACAAATTCTGCCACTGCAGTAGTACCGGCTGATTGTATTATTAACTCAGTAGCTGATGTGTCAAAGGCTGACGTTTTGCCTTGATATTTTAAAATTGCTTTTACTAGGTTTTCCAGAGTACCTCGAGCTTTTCGCTGTAAGAGACAAACATCACCTGCAGTAAAGCACCATTAGGCACACAGTTCTTCCCTTTACGGTCGTAAGAGGGCCAACAGTTTTAGTGTCACCAATGTAGAGCCTTCACTGCATTAATGCTGCGTGCCACTCCTGTGTCGGCTAGAATATAAAACTGCCTGACTAAGACTTTATGTGCCGGTGAAGTAAAGATTAAAGGCAATGGGTAAACAACAATAAAAAGAAGAGAAAAATAATGAGAAAGGGATAATTTCTAGACAGATTGATGAATATAATTAAGTGATGCTATGATACACATAGCTTTCTGCTATCATAAAGTGTCTTTTCATTACACTGTCTTTTCATATAAAACCAATTTAATTCCTCAGTGACAGGAAATTTCAGGTCTGATTCGATACCAGGTGCTATATAGAAAATGTAGAGTACATACAGAGCCATGTCTACGCTTTAGCAATCTCAGGTTGTTAATCAGACCTCCCTCAGTTTGGAAATTCAGCAGTGGGCTGTTCTGTGACACATGCATGTCAGAGATATCAAAGCATGCAGCTACCACAGTTTGGCAAGCTTTGAGGTTGGGCTTTCATCACAGCCAATGTAAGTTACTGTTCTTCTGATATGAATGAGGTTGCTGAGCAACTCACTTAAGCCCTGTAGAAATCCCATATTGGAGTTTTATTTTTAGCTAAATGTAGCCCTGTGAAGTGGCTGGTTCATGATGTTTCTTCCCCTGAATGCATATGTGGTGAGGTGGGATACATTAGCTTCTCCCATGCCAGTCACGCCATGCAGTACTTCCCATAGACATAATCACACTGAAAGCACTGAGACTTTTTTTTGTCCCATAATAGGCACAAAAACGAATAGAAGGCAAATAATTATTACCAGAACAGTTTTTTGTACCAGGATCTGAAATTGCTGAGACTATGCCATGTACTATGGTGCAGGTCAAATAGCAACTGCTAAGCAGTTTTGGACACTTGTTGCCGGACAAGAGCTTTCCAACATGTTACTGTGAGGTTGAAAAAAGCAAAAAAAAAGTGCAAAAGGGTAGGAAGAACCCTGCTAGATGGCGATTATTTCTACCAGTAATTCCAGAAAAAAAAGATGATAATTTTTCAATCAAGTCTCATCACAATTAAGTGAAAGCATCTTTATACCAAAGCATAATGCTTATTTATAACACTAAGCAAACATGTATCAGAGGAACAATGTACCTCTCTAAAGCCTATCAATTTCTCTCAAATTTTCATGTGAAAATAACATTTGGTCATAAAATAGGTTTTTGTAATTTATTTCAAAGTAACATTTATTTTATGTTCTGAAGTAGAAGCACGTAACTATGAAAAAACCACTAAACAATCCCCTGCGTAGCCCAATTTCTGTAGTAAACAAATGTCTGAGGCGTGTGCTCATGGGGTTACCTGGTCATATTGCAGTGCTTTGTGGGACACATTTGCATACTGAAGGCTCAGGCGATTCTTTTCTTGAACAGCATCCTTCAGTTCATTTTCCTAAAACACAAGCAAAGAGCGTTATCGACCATTTGTCTCCATTACAGTACATCCTATTAAGTGCTTAAGGAAGCAATGTTTTTGCACTATTTGGTATTAACAAACTATTAAGAGTAATATCAGGCTCAGAGCCAAAGGCACTGAAGGTGCAGGAGCAGCAGATTAGATTGCAGTTACAGTAGGCTCTACAGTAAACCCGTATGTTTTCAGTAGATGATCTGATTAAAGAAGTGCAAGCAAAGAGACCCGACTTCACACGCCTGGTGTCTGTACAAATAAGAATAACAATAAAAATCTCTCTGTGGATGTAACAAAGAGCTTAAACCTGGCTGCCTCGTTTAGAGCTGGGAAGGATTTGACTCTCTGGAAAAAAAAGAGTACAGCTATCACATTAGTTCCTCAGAAGGCATTTTAAGGGCAAAAGCCCAAACTGGAAGGTATATTCATGTGAACTCTGTGTTCAGTGAACAAAAGGTGTTAAACTCTTTATCTAAGTTGTTTCCTAAGCATCATTGTCTGGTCATCAGAACTAGTGGAGCTTTCAAATTTCTGCCTAAGGGCTGCCTGACTAATATGTAAGCAGGGGTGACATCTGCATGGAATTGAAACTAACCACTGGCTTCACAATGGATAGTCTGCTAAAGAAATGGTATGAGCGTGTGAGTAATCCGTTTTTCTGTAGAAAATTGGATGCAAATGTCAGTTTTATAAAATATCTCACACAGAAAAGGCCACTCTGAGTAGCAGTGACATCCACCTATCAGTCGCACGGAAGATGCTGCATTTCTGCCCACACCTCGAATGCCAGTCTTGAACATAAACAGAGGATAGTGAAAATTGGTTCAGCTTAAGTAAGGACATGTTACAGCACCACAGAAGCACCATCACCGTACAGTATCAGAACATCTCATCTGTGGGAAGCCGTTCACTTGACTAAGCATCAAGTGCTACTGCATCGAGGCAAACTAAGACGATCAAACACTGAATATTCAGGGTCTCCTGACTGCCCACATAGCTACCAGCTCGCACATAAGGAGCCCAGCAGTTACAGTTTCTCAGGTCTGTTAAATCAGAGTGCTGTTCAGGGTGCAATTAAAAGTGGCAGCCAGGCTCTGTGAGATGCTAGACAGTTCCAAGAGTCAAAACGAGGATTTCTTAGCTCATGTTGCATTTTCAAAGGTGTGAATTAAATCTGTAAATATTTTTATGGCATTAACAAACACACAGAACGTTTCCTTGGACACGCAAATACATCACTGCTGAAAAATCACTTATAAAGGACTGTGTGTCTGTTCTACACGTCACAAGGTGAAAAGGAGCTGCACTGCCTGCCCTGAAACTCTTCTGACTGCAGACTTTTGTCAAGTCAGATTTGACTCTGGCTTTATCTGATCAACCTGCACTAGTTACAAATCATTGCTGCTCATCTGACTTCAGCGAGGAACAAGTGTCAATGAGGCACCAGGTTTTAACACTGCTATTACAAGGAATTAAAGGGGGGTTGGAGGTAGGTGGTGGGGGAAGGAGGAGAGGAAGAGTAATTGCTGGCAGTCTAGGCCAGCATCTTTCACACCCTACTTAAGTTCTCCACAATAGAGAACATCTGATGAGCGACAGCACGGCAACTGGGCTGGCTCTGAGTCCTACCTCAAGAAAACACACTTATTTGCGAGGATGAACAGAAGTAGGGCAGTAACTATCCCAGTTTCACTGGTCCTTAGTTACAAGCTTATTTCTGTTCAACATAGCAGTAATTTCTCTCAGTACCCTTTCCATTTGCCAGAATAAAGCCCAGCCGCCTTCCTCACACCAACTGAATCCATAAAGATCAAGAATCACCTGAAACAGTAGCAGGAATTGTTGGCACACTTCTAGCCTAAAAAACACCCAGCAACTACAACTGAGGTGCAAAATTTCCGCTTGCTGTACTTGCAACAAGGATAGAATATTTTTGATTGTATTATCTGTGTCTGGAAGTGACATGAGTACCTCCACACTTACCACATTTAGACTGCTTGTGATCATAAAAAGCATTAAAGAGCAAAGAATAAATGACTCAAGGGTCTCACAGCAACAGCAAGTGGGAAAAGCCAGAAACTGAACAAAAGTCTTGTAAATTTTAGCCAACAAAGGTCCTGTATTGGACTGTGCCTTCTGCAAATGAACCAAGTCATGATTACTGGAAACTCAGAAAATCCCACAATATTAGTTTCAATTCAATGCCTTGAGTCATCTCTCAACAACAGTGAACCCTTACAACAGGGGCTCTGACAGGAGAATTGCGGCAGATTCAGCAGCAGTAATGTTATCAGTCACATCGCTGAAAGTAACCCACGGTGTGGTTAACTGAAGCAGCACACAGTGCTCCCCAAAGGGGACACGAGCTAGTTCCTGCGTATCATACTGAACAGCACTTCAACAAACAGTCTCCTTCATGACTGGTTTCTCCAGTGTGGAATGTTTCCACATGATGCTGCTTGGAGGAACACACACAGCACTCACTATCCTTCTCCTCACTATTTCCTCCTGTGGTTGTGAAAGACCACCCGGATTTTTGCAAACGGTAGTTATGCATCACTGCAATTTGTGATTTTCTGTCCCAAACCCATCAGCTTCAATGATTCAGCCCCTTAACAGCATCTGCCTCCATATTTTCCAGAGTAGTTAAATATAAACCTTCAACAAAAAAAGATCAAAGTTAATCTCAGTTACTCCAGCACTAAACTTCAACCAACAGTCAATTAATACATTAAAATAAAATAAATCTAATTAATGTAGAAGAAAATGATGATTTTACTATTCTCCTCCGTGTACAAATCAGAGAACTCAAATTTCATCAAGAAATTCTCATTGGCCCACAATCAGCCTCTGAAAGGTGCTGGTCCATGGCTGCTTCTCCCTGGCGTATACGCCCATGTGGCTGGGGCCAGAGCAGCACACGCTCACACGTCTGAGAGAGAGGGAAACCTGCATATTTGATTGTCATTTTGCCACATCCTGAGTTGCATTCATGAGGATTTTATGGTTGGATCCTGAAAGAGCTTTGAAACTTCAAATTCCTTTTACGATTTTAAGGAAGTCAGACACCTTTTGAAAGCCCCAGCTTCTCACACATGATGGCTGCGCTTCCTTAAGAGGCTGAAATACTGAAACAGAGGATTTTTCCATTCTCCCTCCTTTACTTGGCAGCTAGAACCGAATGCATTAACAACAGGGCAACACTTCTCACTTTAGTTCCTACAACTGCCAATTCCAAGCAGAACTTCCAAGTCAACCGAAAGAGGGGGTCAACAAATACATCGGGCAGCCATCACAAATGCCAGACGTGCTGGCAATAGGCTGGCTATGTGCTTCTTGCCTGCAGCTTGTCTGTGAATGCCAGGCATTCTCCAGCACAGACTTCCTCACTTTCAGTGGAATAATGTCTACCAAGTTCTGAAGGGAACAAGCAAAAAGGCACCGGTCTGTTATCGCTTGGACCTATAAGGAGACACTGACATTTTGCAATTAATTTCAGGCCTCGACATGACTGAGACTTTTATATTTTTTTTACAACAAATCACCAGTCAGACCACAAAACAAACCTGTGGACAGCATTTCCAGGCACTATTTCTTCATATACAAGAGTTTTTATACAAGTAACTTCTGACTTCTTCTTTCACATTTTATGAGAGTTTTATCCCTTTTTGCCCTCTGCCCTCTCCCTGCTCTTCATTTATTGACTGTATGCGATGGTTCTGACAATTTAATTGTACCTTAGAAGCAGCACTTCACTACACTCACAGGAGTTCTGCCATTTAACCTATGCAATTCAACCCACTGCAGCTATTAATGAAGACAAGTAGAGTGAAGATTAAGAACTCATCAAGCCAGTTAGTCCGAGACACAGTATAAAGGCAAATGCTGACCAAATGTTAGCAGAGTAATGTGCAAGTGAAACAGAAGCTGTACTTCTTCCTTCCAAAAAAGTTTCTCACCAGTCTCCAGAGACTTGACATTGGGTCTCAGTTATTAGTTGACCAGTCTGCCGTGGCCCATTCTAATGATGTTTCTAAAAATCAAAGTTTTGAAGCAATTTAATTACTAGTCCAGCACACATCCAAAAATTTTACAACCAGAGAAATGGATGTGGAAAGTTAATGATGAGGAAAGACACAACAGAAGCTGCATGTAGAACCCTTTCACCTTCCCCCAGATAAAATGGGAAGTATTGTCACAGACCAGCAGTGATGAGCTCTAGAACAAACCAAGCCCCCACTGTTTCTAATGTATTTGGCAGAAGTCGTGCAGAGCTTAGATTGCTATTTTACCGAGTTAATTACAAAAAGCCTAAACCATACTTATTTGTCTTACATATGGTGTCGCGTGTCAGTTAAGCTGAATTCGTGTCAGGACCGTAAGTGGCAGAAATTGCAAGAAGAATCTGAAATGTCTTTAGCATGTCAGACAAGAGTCCGAACAGCAGAGATATTTCCTGCTGGATGTACGGACTGCTTCAGGCATTCGCAGCTCAGATGGGGTTTTCGATTTAAGAAAACAACACTAAGGTTGATCTTTTATGAATCTGTAAAGTAAACAGAATCAGAAAACTGACAGCCCTCCCAAATGGACACAAACACAAGCAGTCCTGCCCTGTGTGCTATTTTTAAAGGGGTGCCCAGAGCACTACATGGATTTAAAGACTCACACACCAGTACGTACTTCACAAAACATGAGATGGTTAATGGAGGAACATCCAGGAAAAAATTAAAAAGCAAGACATTAAAAATAAATTGGTTACCTTACGTATAAGCTGCATCTTTTTAAGTGCAGAAATGAATGCAAATATGTGTGTTTGTAACAGAGCAAAAGTAAAAATTCTCCTACGGATATGAGGGCTGGCTGTAAAAATTCATGGTAGGAGGATGACTTCTGCAGATTTAATACAATCTGACACCACTGTCTGGGTAACAAGGTTCTACATTGCCTGGAGAAAGGCATCTGTTGCCCTGTGTGCTAGTCTGCTCATCCGTCAATTATTTTTGTTTAAAAAAATACTCGATTCATTTATTTGTAGCTCTTTTTCTTTGAGACTTCTTTCTGCCCATACCCTGGAATGACTGCATCAGAGCACTCTGATTATAATCCCCTGTGATAGTTCTCTGTTTTGATGATACATTAATAGTACTAATCCAACAGAAGAGTGAAAACCTCTTGTCTACAGGTACTTAAAAAGGAAAAATGATGGATCTTCTGATCTTTTCTTGTGTATTTTTGCCCCACAAGTGACTCACTTCTAAGGTCAGGCTCATCACCAAGAATTCATTTTTTGCTGCTAGATTTTAAAGGCAAAGCTGACTCATCCTCAGTAGTACAGATTAGAACTATTTAAGAACCTCAACACGGACCAGCTAACAGAGCGAGGCTGAGGCACAGCCTGTACAACAAACTACCATTAAAACCTTTCAGATTTTCTCTTTGCAATTAGCATGTGGATTATGCAAGAATACAGGCTGTCCTGCATAATTCTAACAAGTAAACAATATAGCGCTGAGCAAAGTGGAACCAAAAGCAGCCAAATGGCTTTCACAAGAGCTGCTGCTCTTCCATTACTATTAGTCAACGTTCTGACACCATTTCTACTGTATCTGACAGCTTCGGATAATACGAGTAAGATAAAGTGAGACCAAAGCACCAAAAGGTGCTTGATGTCCCCTCCCTGTACAATTCTGGCCAGTACTGGCTTCCGCAGTCATCAATATTGATGCTTAGAAAGTTGCACTTCCAGTAAATTTCATATAGGCTAGTGGAAAACTATTAACCACAATGAAAAACTTGAGTCTATTTTTTGAGATATTTTACCTTTTCCATTTGATTCTTCCTCTCAGTGGTCATGATGATGGTGTATATGTTAGCAACTAGCAAAGAAGTCAGACAGACTGGCGTACATAAGAGGTTTTTTTCCACTAGGACTCTTAAGATGAAGGGAGATCTACTCAGGAGTCCTTGCATTTTAAATAAAATCACTTCAAAATTAGATTTCGTTAATTTTAAAAATAGGTCCTTCTCCATGCAAATTGCACTTTGTTCTAACAAAGGAAAACAAATGCAGCTTTACCCCTCTAATCAGCAGACTGAATTTAGCATAAGAAACACTGCTTAAAAATAGCACTTCTTAAAAAGCACTACTAAATAAAGAACACAGGAACTGTAGCAGTTTATTGGGCTTGGAAATCACCAGTGTCTTGGCACTACAGCAACCAGGACCAGATGTTACGGAGGAAGCACAAACAATTAATGCGTGGCATTATTTTCCACTCCAATAAGACTCTTTAGATAACAAGCTTTGTGCTACCAGCTCGCTTCATTGACACTCTCTTTGTCTTGCCTTTTGCAGTATTAGCTTTTTGTGCAACTGTTTCTCATAATTTGTCCACATCCTACCACCTCAAGTCCATCTTCCCTGTAAGAACAGATGGTAGTGTTCCCACTACCATGGTTTGCAGGATGCGAGAGGAAAAGGACAGAACAACATCAGAGTCACTTGAACTTCTGGAGGATTACCCTGCTTTAGAACTCCACAGAAGCACAGAGCGGTAGAGGTTGGAACCCTTGCATAGTGTGGAATCATATTTGATTTACTGTGGCTCAAACTATACCCCTCACTGAAGACTGTTCACCAGTTTCATCAGCTTCATCTTATTCACCTATGGCATATGATATGAACATGACAAGATTCTGTCATCAATTTTAGCAAAGAAAATAGGTAAAGTGATAACTTTGCATATATCTAATTGCAGTTGTCTTATTATAGACTCCATATTAATGAATAAATAGCAAAACAGGCTTTCTAGCTGCAGCTGTGTATTGTGAGTTATCAAATACATAAGTCCTCTTCTAGACATTACTTTTGGACTTGATACCCAGAGCGGCTGAAGTAAGTAAATGTGAAGGTACCATAAAGCAGACATTCCCAACAATGAATTTGGTATTGTGTTTGTATTTTATGATGCCTTCCTTCATCCATGAAGTGTGTAGAATGCATCATCCAGGCTCTACACAAAAGCAAAAGACCAAGACTTTGCACATTTCCAGTTCACAGCACAGAGGGAATGGAGCCTCTACCCGGCAGGAGGTGACATTACTTTTTTCCTTCTTAATTTCTGCACAAAGTCTCAAACACCAACCCAACAAACAAAGAGAGCAGTTGTATAACTGACATTTTCAGCATGGTCTTTTAGACCCTTCTCAGCACTTGCAATGAGGTGTTATTATTGAACAGCTGATTAATTCCTTAATGACAAAACCAAGCATAATCTTGTTGTGGAAAAGCAGTGTGGGAATGTATAGCCGGTAACTGAACTACCAATTCAAGGTAAGTTTAGGCCATCAACTTCAATCAAAAATAAGGTGGAAGGGGGAGGTCAAGTCTCATCAATAATCTGTACATGTTAACACTGTAATACTTGCAGTTAAATGCTGTTCCATTAACTAAAATTATGCATTATTGAAAACGCTTTCATCAGTGACTCTATGCAAATTATTTTGATAGACATAGGTTTTAATACAGGTTTTGTACCAAAACACACTGCCACCAGAGCTGTTCCTCGTTCAGCCTCCCAGGACTCCTACACAATGTGCTTTATTTAGCTTTTGTTCAGGCTGCCCTCCTGGAGACAGTCCATCACCTCTGTGTAGCCAAAGTTAGCTTAATATTTACTTTAAAAAACAAGCACTTTTCTGTTTTCTGTTTCACATTTTAAATAACACCCAGTTCCTGGGAACATAAACATAGACAAGGACACAGAAAAATGCTTTTCTGCAGCCTTTAGCAGTGAATTAAATTTCAAGTTAATATTACAGCAGCTTTTCCCTTTGGACAGTATTAGAAAGTTAATCAATGTGATTTGTGGACGGAAGTAAAATCAATATTTACTCAGGGCTTTTTCTTTCAATTATTTTTACACTCACTTCTCAATACAATAAATTTATCCATGTGTCTGAAAGACAGGGGGTCTCATTCTCATTTACCAAGGCACAGGTCTTGTTCCTTCAGGGACAACCTATACCTGAGGGAAAGAAAAATTATCCACTGTTAAGAGAAAAAGGAGAGAACAAGGTCCCTGGTCTTATATAAAGTCACAAAGGAAATAGAGCTTAAACATTAGCTCCATTTGAATGCTGGTATCAATTTGCCATGGTCTGAGGGGGACATTTCCTACCGTCCCTTAACAAATATTTCCTCTTTATTTTACCACCTACAATCTTATGTTTCACATCTCCAGGTGGCACTAAAACGTCCTTTTGCCTTGAATCCAGTGGATGTAACTTAGAATCATAGAATCATTAGGGATTGGAAGGGACCTCGAAAGATTATCCAGTCCAACATACCGGTGTAGGTCAACCTATATGCCTCCAAATATTTCAAAATAATTAAAACACACAGTGTGGGCTTAGTGGTTCCTGCACGTGCATGAATTTCCACTCACACTTGCACAAGGAACTTCCTAGCCACATTTTCCATTTACTCTGATTTCACTAGAGGTAGAACAAATAAAATACATCTACTAAAAAACATGAACCCTTGTTCTGATCAGTGCTGGAGCTCATTAGCGATAAAGCTGCAACAGAAAGCATCTATTCCATTATCTACTATGGCATTAAGTTTTCCATTTGCTGATAAACAGAACAGAGAAGCCTGCTGAACAGGGATGTGGACTGGGACCTGTCTCAGCAGAAAGCTTCACAGGATCTTCTAAAGACCACGTACGTTAGTATTCTGCTAGCACACCAGTTGCAGATGCTTTTATATAGGAGTAGCTGGTGAGGAGATCTTGCCAACTTTGATTAAAGTGTTGAGTTCATTGTGCTGTTTCTTATAATAGAGATTTCTTATTCTCACTGAATTACAGTTCTGTTTGCCCGATAATTAAAATGCAATTTGTTAGATCAGCTCTCACAAATATTTCTCAAGAAGCTTGCTTTTTCTGTCATGCACAAAGAGGATGGAATAGCAAACAAGATCAGCTGTTGTCATGGAAACATCATGCCCCAGCAGGTGAAAAACTGAGTCCTGTGGCACTAGAAAAGGATGAGATGTGCTGAACCTAAGCACAACTAAAGCTCAAGAAGAGAAACATTTTTTATAAAGCAGCATATTTTTATGCAATGCATTTAGAGAGGAAAATGTTAAAAATAAACTGGTGACAAAAGTAATTATTCGACTGTCTCAGTAATTTCATCTGGAAAAAAAAATTGCATGGATGTGGCAGGCAATGCTGCAAATCTCTGCGCAAAGTCCAGCACAAATTAAAAAAACTGTAAGTGACTTGAAAGCAGAAGATAATTTTTCATTTCAAGACAGCTATGAGAAAAATATGCTGAATAATGTCAAGGGTCAGATGCCAGAGGCATCATTCCAAAGCAGCTCCCCACGCTCCAAAGGTTTTCTGTCTTCGGAGCAGATAGTATTACAGCCTTCAAGTAAGACTGGACAGTCAATTTTTCATTTTCTGTTAGGCTAAGCTGGTAAACACAGACACTCAACAAATTAATGTGTTCACTGGAACAAGCATGATGTGCCACTGCTTTCCCTGGGTGATATTTTTAAGAAAAGCTGTACAAAACTGTGTGTTGGCCCTTCCGTGGTCCAACCAAATGTTCTTTAAGAAGAATCATTGCCATTTACAGACAGCAATGCTTTGCTTTCCTTCCTTAAGGAGGAATCTGCAGGTGAGGTGAGTTGTCTTTTCATCTGCGGAGGTATCAAACAATGGGAAACCATCATATTTCCATCTTACTCTAGCAATTAATACTGATTTCAAACCCTTTTCAGCACAATTTGAAAACAGGAATTGGTCTAGGTCGTCCTGCTCTGGCAGGGGGATTGGACTAGATGATCTTTCAAGATCCCTTCCAAGCCCTAATGTTCTGTGATTCTATTTTTTACATAAAATCTGAAGCAATTTACTCTAAGCAATAGAGATATTTACTCTACCCATTTAGCAAAATGGCATGACTTGAACAAACTTAATACCTTTACTTCGTGTGTATTTACAGCTGTTGAAACACACACAGACTATTTTTCTAAGAATTCACAAAACAATTTGTTTAAACAGTTTCCCAGTTTGGATTTGAAATTTACTCATCACTCACAGTCCTTGAGCAGCAGAGTGAATTGTGTGTTCATCCTTCCTAACAACAAAGAGAAGACAACTCAATCACCACACTAAAGCAACGTTGTTTAGCACCCTGCTACCCAGTATCTTCTCAAGTCCTCTTGCAAGGACTTCAAAGACAAGTACAACAGCTAGCAAATACTAGACACCAAAAATTATGACTTTTTTTTTCAAATTATATGTCATTATTTTATTAATTGAACTTCAGTTCATCCTTGAATGTCAGTAATGTACCCAACTCCATCCCAGAGACTACCCAATCAGGAGAAAGTCCTTTCCTATAAATATATAATATTTAATTTTTTAAAGAATAAGACAAAACAGGGGCTAGTAGCAAGTCAAATTAACACATAATTTTGAAGGCATGAGATCTGCATATGGAAAAAAGAAGGTAGCTATGCAGCTTTTAAACAGGAACTGCTTGAAGACACTTTGCAGCTCAGAGTTTCAAAACAGGTATGAAGTTATCTGACTGTGCAAATGAAGAGGATGAGAGCAACGTCTCCAAGAGAATAATACTGATCTATATTGATGTATAGATATATGCTGGGGAATGGCAATAGCTTGTACAGAAAACCTGGGAGAAATACAGGGTACCTGTTTTTCACAAAGAGAAACCCAGTAATTACAACCAAAAGGTCTTTGTTGATTTACGATTCCTCTGCTGGTTGTAGACATCCTTGAAAAACCAGGGCAGCCACCAGCAATGAGCATGTTGGAAATGTGGTTTTAGAAGTTTTGACTGGCACAGAACAGCAATATGAAAGCAGAGCCAGGGACAGATACTAACACAAAACCCTTCTGTGTATCACGGTCTACACAGACATGCAAGTCTTTAAGCCTTTAAGAACTATGACAACTCCTTATTTTGCTGTCATGAACCTGCTCTGCATCTCTGTAGTCTTATAAGGACAATTTTGCAGGCATTTTTTAAGGAGAGCAGAATACAGTCAAAATACTTTTTGCTAACATATCATAGGAGACAACACAAAGCCTAAGTGATGTGTCTGCCATGCCACTTTTCCTTGTCTTCCCTTTCCTAAATGTAATTAATGCTGCAGAAAGACACAGATACACTACTCTGCTTAGTATAAAGTCAAAAGAAAACTAAGTTATCAGGGCCCAAATCCAGGCAAGGGACTAAATGATTAAGAGCAGTGGAATATTGAAGCAATTTACCTGAGCCCTCTAGTATTTTCCCCTTCATTAAACTGTGACACAAACCCAAACAGAGTCCTGACTGCTTTCCACAGGGCAGAAAATCATCAGCTAGAAATCTGCATTAAAGGTACAATCAGACTTATTTCTTCACTATTTCCAGGTCCTAGCAAACATAATATTTGGCATGTCCAATTAATCGTATATTTGCCCCAACATGACTAATTAGGTGTATATTACCCTCAGTCTTAAACCATTAATTATTTCATTAGAATTACATGTGGTAGCAAGGAAATGTACCTCCATCCCCACTTACTCAGAATGCAGTCCTGTAGCAAGAGCATCCATCCTCCCTCCTTAATGGCAGAGGCAAACAGGGAGTCGGAGTTCCTTTCTGCTCATTCAAGCTGTACCGCATCATACTCTTAAATTAAAATTAATCTTCCTTGCTAGCTGAAGCTGACCTTTAGCCAGCTGCCTGGAAAGAGAACATCACTCCCCTGGGGCTGTTCAAGGGGAGGGTCCTCAGCCCTGACACCTCTCTGACACCAGATGAGACAAGGCAAAAGCGCATTAAAACAGGTAATTTGTAAGGTATGATTAATATTATTTATACATGGAAAGGCTGGTAAGCCGTGCTGAGCTTCCTGCTCCCTTAACTACCTGAGGCAGGGAAGCTTTTGGGGATCTGTATCATCAGTAAATATTTACATTTTCATTTATTCTTTAAAAGTTGATGATTAACTGCTTGAGGCTGAACAGAAAGACTCTGTAGCCTTTGCTGAGCCTCTGTATCCAGCTTGTACCACTACAACACTGAACCGCTCCAAGACTTGCTAGGACTTAAGGCGTCTGTATTCATTTAAATAACTGAACTTTACTCATAGCTCTTTCCAAGAGAAACCTTTGACACCTTAGGGAAATGCAGAGTTTATGTTTTTGCTACTTGCTCATTTATGAAATGAGATGTGTAAACTGGTTACAGAGCCCGGGAAAGGATTTTATCTCCCGTCACTCAAAACAATCTGAGCACTAAGAAATTCAATTTCTCTTTGCCAATAAAACCTTTCTAATACAAGCGAGCATAACTCATATCCTGAATGTAGCTTGAAAATCTCTTTCTCGCTGTCACTTTGCATAAAACGCACACTATTTTATGTCCTTCTTAAAAAATGTAGGCAGTTTGTTTTGATTTGTATGTTTGCTGGTATTTAATCAGATTTTTACATTTAAAATACAAACAACCTCAAACCAGCTCATAAGTCTGAACACCATTATGTTAACCAACCAGGAAGAACCTAATCACAGCTCAGAATGAGCCTTCTATATAAAAATACCAGTTCATTAGCAAATAATCTTACGTAAGGAAAGAAATGGGAGGATAAAGGATGCAAAATACTTTTGCATTTGTTAACTGATGGAAAATGAATCTTGACTTTAATGACATGTAAAGGGGAAACACTGAAAATTGTCTCTGGACCATAAAATTAACCCCAGTCAAGCAAATCTCTGAACATAGCGCGACAATGTAAAGGATTACTACTACTGGAGTACAGTATTCTACTTTACAAAATTAAGTGTTGAAAATTTCTCATGCTGAATTAAAGATCAAAAAGAAAATAATTCCAGTGCTAATAGTGTTTAGCTTTAGGGCTTGTCGTGTTCATTTTTACAGTTCATAAAATCAGTTGTTGTCAGGCTACAAATGTAAAGCTTTGTGGAAGTTCCCATGAAAAGCTCTGACGATAAGAAAAAGAAAGAAATACTGGAAAACAATAGTCACAAAGAACATCTCGCTTGCCCTGTCTCAAATTGCTCCTCACTACAACAACATGAAAAAATTAATTTTTCACTTTTGCATGTAAAAGCTTGCTTCTGAAGGTATTGTGACTTTAATCTCCTTGTACTCTAACTGAAAGAAACTGCCAACTAGAATATACTAACATATACGGTTCAAATAGCTGATGACACAAAGCTGGGTGGTGTCGCCGACACCCCAGCAGGCTGTGCTGCCATTCAGCGGGACTTGGACAGGCTGGAGAGCTGGGCAGGGAGAAATTTAATGAAGTATAACAAGGGTAAGTGCAGAGTTCTGCATCTGGGCAAGAACAACCCCAGGTACCAGTATAGGTTGGGGACTGACCTGTTGGAGAGCAGTGAAGGAGAAAGGGACCTGGGGGTCCTGGTGGACAGCAGGGTGACCATGAGGCAGCAAAGTGCTCTTGTGGCCAAGAGGGCCAACAACATCTCCTGAAACACCATGTCTGCCCCTTTCCTGAACCACTCTGGGAACGGTGCCTCAACCTCTTCCCTGGGCAATGTGTTCCAAAGCCTCACCACTCTTTCTGGGAAGAAGTTTTTCCTAAGATCCAATCTGAACCTCCTCTGGCGTAACTTGACTCAGTTTCTTCTTGTCCTATCACTAGTACCTTGTGCTGCTTACACCACCTATTTCCTTCTTTTTCCATTCACAGACATGCAAGGAGACAAACCCACCTGCAATGATGTCAGCCATCCCAAAACCTGAAGGAACATGAATTCGGTTTAAATTCTGGGGAGAAGCAGATTATTTCCAGTTTCATTTCACTTAAACTTGTTTTCACTTACATTTTCTGATCTTCACATGTTGAGCGTTATTGGTGCAACCGATGCAAACAATGAACAGAAGTGATTTATCCTTATCTAGTAAAGGGCAAAATGTGATTTCCCAGTGTTTCTTAATACTATCAAAATTATATTTTCTCCTTAGCAGAGAAAAAAATAGAGAAAAGACTATACTTGATTAAAATAAGCCTCATGTTTCATCTTTGCAGTGTCACCATAATTTCTGAATGCTCTCAACTCATCAATTAAAACCTAACCAAACCTGCAGCTGAAAATCTATTCGTGAAGTAAGAAATGGCCGTCTCGCAAGCTAATTATAATCCTCTATGCAAAACAAAACCTTGGAGAGCATTTAAAAACGACGCAAAAATTTCCAGCACTTTAGACTCAGTGTCTGACCAGACACTGTCAAGTATATTTGTCCCTGTCCATTATGAATTTCATTAACATTTTTTTAATTATTATTCATATTGGAGTAATTTTCAAGTATTTCTATTTTATTTCCTGATATATTCATTTATAACAAGGAGTGCTGAGAGATCTTCAGTCCTCAAACAAACTAATTAGCTCTAATAAAGCCAAAAAATTCAGTTTGGTAAATATCAACAGACAACTAATCTAAATGATGTTTCAGAACTGCAACAGGCTCAATTTCAAAAGAGAAGGTTAATCGAAAGGGAGGTTCAATTTTTCTCCCATTATAATTCTGACATTAGGCAGCACTTCTAGGCACATGAAGAAGTGAAAGAATTAGATTATCTGTGTTCACATGATGGCTAGGAGAAATCCTCAGGAAAAATAACAGTAGACCACATGATAGCAGGGATTATTGAGAAGAAAACAGCTTAGCTGCATTTCTGACCTCATTAATTCAAAGGTATCAATAATACCCGCTGAAGATCAATCTGCCCCCAGGCTTCCTCACAATGCGTGGTGGCTCATCTGTCAAGTTAATAAAGAAGTAAACGCAGCTAACTCCACTCTATGTTTTTAAAGCAGATGGTGACAAGCCCTGATGAGACCACATCTGGAATATTGTGTCCAGTTCTGGGCCCCTCGCTTCAAGAAGGACTCAGAGCTGCTGGAGAGAGTGAGGCACAGAGCAACGAAGATGACGAAAGATGTAGAACACCGCCCTTATGAGGAAAGGCTGAGGGAGCTGGGTCTCTTTAGCTTGGAGGAGACTGAGGGGTGACCTCATTAATGTTAATAAATACGTGAAGGGTGGGTGTCAGGAGGATGGAACCAGGCTTTTCTCAATGACATCTAATGATAGGATGAGTGGGAATGGGTGTAAGCTGGAACACAGGAGGTTCCATACAAATGTGAGAAGGAACTTCCTCACAGTGAGGGTGACAGGAAGGGGCTGCCCAGAGGGGTTATGGAGTCTCCTTTTCTGGAGACACTTAAAACCCACCTGGATGTGTTCCTGTGCTACTTGGTCTAGGTGATCCTGCTGTGGCAGGGGGTTGGACTAGATGATCTTTCGAGTCCCCTTCAGTCCCTAACATTCTGTGATTCTGCGAATAGTTACACGTGCAATCTAATTTGAAGTACAGGGGCGTCAAATGCAAATGACCTGAGATTCTTCTCTTCATGAGATCTAGATGAAATCTCATCACCACTGACAGTAGGTCTAAATGAAGTTGAGCATCACTGAATTCTCTCTGATACGGCTATCAGCAAAGTGAAGAATGAGACTGGAAATTAAAGATAGCCTCGGATGGCTGCACATTTATGAAGTTTTCTAAAACACTGATTTCATAGCACTGATCCTTTTCTTCCAACTGTCTACTGAAGAATGACACCTGCCTGCCAAAAAGTAATTACCAGGGATAACTGAGGTACCAGAGATCAGATGTCTTGACAGATCCCCCTGCTCCAGTGACAATCAGATTGTCTGTCATTCCAATAGACATACTAGCACAGGAAAGATTAATATTTCTCCTGAATCTCCTTATGCGGAATATACAGCTCCAGAACTGCTACTCCGAGTATTTCCATTGCCTCCGGCACTAAACTAACTTCCATTTTCACAAAAAACATTTTGACAGGAATCTACATCTTAGAGAACCATTTCTTAGCACTTTGCTGCAAATGATCCCTCTGATTATGAGGAGGCTGCCTTGTGGTGAGCTGTCACTTCAGCATGAATGTGCATTTAAAACGGAGGAACTGTGTGGTGGGCACTATGATGATCTACTGAAGGCTAACTCTCACAATCTTCTGAAGGAAAGGCGGTGGCTAAGCATGCTGCTTTTGATTAAATGTTTTACTTTTCATCATATATATTCAGTCCTGGTTTAACCTTCACAGATAAACTACTGATTTCAGCACCACTCTCCCAAACACAGGCTGTCACAGACACGTTATTTATGTCCATACATGAAAACGCTTTAAGAATTTACGACCCTAAACCGCCACCAAGAAAAGCAAACGGAAAGGTAGAGTTTAATTTGCTTGGTTCACTTGCATGTGAGAAAACTTATTACCATTTCCAGATGCCAAAAGGAAAAGCTTTGCTGGTGTGTTTTTAAACCTATATACAAAAGAAAGTACGTGACAGAAGGCAGTTCCAACATACAAACCCCAAATCTGCACTGTTGTCCTCTTCTGCTTTAACTTCACTTATTTCTGATTATTTCATACTATAGAAATCGTGGAATTGTAGAACCGTAGAGTGTATTTCAGAAAATCTGGGGCACGGTTTGTCCCACTGGTTCATGGTACAGTAGCAGAAAGTGCCATTTACAGTCTAAATAGACCTCCTACCCTGATGTTCCTTTTGCCAGTCTCCTTCCCCAGAAAAGAGAGCTCTGGGGAGAGCAGTATGTGTGTTTACCTAAAAACTATACCCACACACACGTGCTCCACTCAGAAAAGCAGAAATACACTACAACGAAAGGCAGCATCCTGCCAATTCCAGAGAGTTTATAGATGACTCTTAGAAGACTGCTGCCGATAAAAGAAACAATCACAGATATGAAGAATTTTCCTGTGTGTTGTCTTTTTATCGGTCAGTTGCCAAAAACATAGCCCAGACAGCTGGCCAGCTCTGGCATGACCTCTCCTTATCCAAAAACCCCACAATTTTGCTGTTTCTTTGAAAGTCTCTGTTGCTGTGACAGTCAGCCAATCTTTCACATCGTTAGAGGGTAACTTTGGACACTCCTGCCAAAGTTCCTTTCCCTGTTGCCAGTTTGGTGTGAAGCCTGTCTGATAGAAATCAAGGACAAGATGGAAACTAGGAATGCAAACTCAATTTTCCTGCTTGTAAAGACTAGCACCATTGATGTGAGCATAGAAGCCTTGTGCAAGCATTTTGCAAGTCTGACACACAAATTATTTTTGTAGAAGCTAGAAATAGATGAATTGCCTTTTTGGGATGCTCATGCGACTGACTTACCTTAAACAAAAAAGGAAAAGAGGTAAAACATGATCAGAGGTGGCAGGTCTCTCAAGGTACTACTAAAAAGAGCTTTATAACAGTTTGAAGATCTACCCTTGTATATATATCGTCACAGTACAGTCATAGTGATGTATCTGAAATCAGCAACATAAAACTCTGGGTCTTTACAGGACTTGACATAGCCAGTAGCAAGGTAACACCGGCAAGAAGACTTCTGCATTGTAGCACTAGCGAAAGAGCAAAGGAACAAACAAAAGGAACAAACATCACGGATCCACCAGCTCAAAGCATACTGTGGAACTTGCAGTTAAAGCCATTCTGGGAAAAACTAACAACAATTATGTTGTAAAATACATCATAAGCAAAGTTCAAACACCTGTCTCTACCAGCAGAATGAAACAGCAGAATAAAGGCGTCCCCTCGGTGAAGGACTCCAGGAAACCTTCTAGAGCGCAGGATGCAAATACAGGACCAATTGCTTCACTTATCATTTAGCTCAACAGCAGCGGCAGTGTTTTGACTTTCTCCTAAATCCAAAACCCCCTCATTAGCGATCCTCTGCATCCATTAGTGGTTTGCTGTTGTTCATTTTGTAAGCTTCCAGCAAATTAACACTAAATTGAATTCCACAGAAAAAGATGTTACAGGCTTTCTTCTCCATGCCTGATTTAATCACATTTTCTTCTTCAATTCACACTACATTTAATGGTGGAAATTATTTTCAAGATTGGTTTCTGATGATTATGCTTAGAATAGTCCAGGGGATTATTCTTCCTGTCTATCTTTGGTTAATTCTCAAAGAAAAGATTTGAGTTGGAACAACTTTCGAGGGCCAAATTTGCTTTTTACACAAAAGGCAATTCATTTTCTCTGCTACTTCCCCTTTACAGCCCTATATCCAGCACGTGCCAGAAGGCACAAAGGCCTCACATACCCCCCTCCTTTCACAAACAACACTAGCAATGGTGGAGAACGGGCAGGAGAAGCAGACAAAAATCAGTAGTATTCATTTGCATTACGGCCAGAATGAATTCTTCTCCCTATGGATGTAGCCTACCTATGGCCAAGCCTACACACAGACATTCCTTTGCTGATTTAAACCGCTCTGAAATTATTTGAAGAAAATAAAATTGTTATTTATTGGCCATGTGCCTTGAACTTTATAAAAAAACCCTCTGATAAAATTATTGCTTTCTAAGCCCCTATGGTTCAAATTGTTTGAAGTATGATAGCAGATTATCTGCCTAATCCATTTCTCTCACTCAGGCATTTCAGATTTCATGCAGCTATGCAGCCTAGTTCTGCTTAGCAGACCTGTGAAGCTCCTCACAAAGCAGAAAATGAGCCAGAGGAGAAAAATGTACAGCCTTTAGGGTGGTTAGAAAAAAGTGCAGTGAAATTGAACCCCGAGGGAGAAATTCTGCGTTAACGTCTCTTACGGCGGCTGTAACTAGCTGGAGAAGCCGTGCTACCTTTCACTTTTTATTTTCTGAGGCAAAGGGGGCAGCTGAAGGGAGCTTGTTAACTCCGTTTCTTTAGACTGTCAAAATGGAACCTGCCACTTGGTTGGGATCTTGCCTGAATGCAAACTACTGCGGCCCTCACTCGGGTGATGTTTTATTTATCCAGAGGAAATGACCCCCCCACGCCAGCATGTTTTGTATTCAGTTTCCATGCCTGATTTGGAGGATCAGAATCTGGCCCTTTTCTTTACTGATTCCTTTACCTTTTCGGCGTAATTCTGCATGATTCAGTCTTGGTGCTGCCAAGACTCTCTCACCTTAAATGGGCTTTAATGACATAATTAACAAAATGACTTAACATCACTTTGTTCTTGCTTGGAGAATGACTGGAGCTGAGTTACTGCTGTTTCCTTAATGCCATCTCCTTAAGGCAGGCTCTCAACTCCACCACATGCAGAAAACAAGAGCAGTTTTCCCTGAGGGTCTCCGATCTCCCAGAGCCAAGCGATCCGCCTCTGCAGAGTCAGGATGGCAAACTGAATGCTACAGCAATCTACAGCCCTGCTGCAGAAAGCCCCCAAATCCCTGTTTCTCTGGGCAGGTTGGAAAACAATCCAAACCGTGATCATTATGTCTCTGCCAGGCTGTCAAAGGCCATTATTTGTTCCTATGCGAGAAATGCGTGTTGAAAGTTGCTCAAACGCCAAAGTGTGTCTAATCCTACTATAATGTGGGAGAGAATAATTTCTAAATTTAGGAAGTAATTGCTTTCCTGTCCAGAGAAATCTACGCTAAAAAAACCAATCTGCTCGAGGCAAGTAATTTTTAACACTGATTCAGACTTCAGCGAGCACAAGCACTAAACCTTTGGAAACACAGCGGAACTCTACAATTCCATTGTTGCGGTTTGCTGTCTCCACTGGTGTTTCCTCTGGATCACAACACAATCCAAATAACATTAGTCAGTGCTTAGATGTCACCCAATAAGTAGCTGCAAAGTGCTTTGCAAACAGAACTCTACAGCTCTCTCGGGTAATAATCCTTTTTGCGGAGGATTTTGACTTCCCCAACTGTAGTTTTATTAGAATTTGGAACAAAAACTTGACATTTCTGACTTCTTTGTGCCAATGAAAGGAAGGAAAGGTTTCTCTTTTTAAACACAATCTACCTGACACTGCTGCCCTAGAGCAGTTCCCAGACAACTTGAATCTTGGGAGCACTAAGCCTTTGATTTCAGGAATTTCAGAAGGCTGAGTTCCTAGCTTCTAAGGTCATTAAGGACTGGAGTGAACAACTAAGCAAATGACATGGCCACAGAATATTTTGCCATTTGGCAACTTAATTTACTCTTTCATTAGCCCTACACTGTGTATATGAAACACAATGCCAAAATCTCACCAGTATTGTGCCTGACTTTAAGAAAGAATCACCAATGGTCTATTTATTGCACACAGGTTTTACCTTCCCATATGTTTGATATTCTATGAATTCATAGAGAGTAAAATGTTAAATGACAGGCGAAAGATGGAATAGTTCTAAAGTCACAGAATCACAGAACATTAGGGATTGGAAGGGACCTCCAAAGATCATCTAGTCCAATCCTCCCGGCAGAGAAGGATCCCCTAGATCAAGTCACACAGAAACATGTCCAGCCGAGTTTTAAATCTCTCTAGAGGAGGAGACTCCACAGCTACCCAGAGCAGCCCATTCCAGTGCTCTGTCACCCTCATTGTGGAGCCTCCTATGTTCCAGCAGATTTCCCCGTTCATAGGACTAGGCACTAGTCTCACCAGGTAAAAAAAAATCCAAAACCAGAGACCAAAACCACCAATAAATTTTCACACATGTTCAGCAAGGTGAAACCTGAATGCATTTGCAGAGACCCGTCTGTGAATAGACAAACTAAAGAGAGACAGAGGGTATCCCACCAACCAGTGGCAAGCAGAAGGCTCTGTGGAAAACAGAGAAAACTCTCAATGCATTTTGGTCACCCTCGAACACTGCCTGGTTAGGGGAAGGGGAGGAAACATTCCTGTTCATACTAGTGAGCACATGGACACTAGCTCTCACCTCCTACAACAAACCTCCTTGGTAGATTCACTAGCCTCTGGCAATAGATGACCCTGCTTTATACATGGTCAAGTTTTCAAAGGCAAAATGCTTTTTGCTGTGTTTGAGGTGTTGATGCATTCTCACTGAACACCAGAAAACTGCTAACAAACATATGGAAGAAAACCTCTAAGTCTCCAGCTGCGTCCTGCAGATTTAGAAATCCACTGTTGTTTCAAAGGATGATCATCTCCTATGGCAGTAAAGTGTCACCACAGATTAGAACGGTAGTAACTACACTTCCAGTGAGAATTCTTACTACATTGGACCAGAGCTTTCAACATTGCAGTGCATCATTTGCACTGCTTTAAACACTGGTTAGAGATCACTTATCTTGGAAGCCTAGGCAGCACATTGTCACACATGAGTGTCGGAAACAGTGGGGCCAGCACAGTGTAGGGAGGTGATTGTCCCCTTGTACTCAGCACTAATGAGGCTGCATCTCAAATACTGTGTTTAGTTCTGGGGAACACTGAAGTGCTGGAGTGTGTCCAGAGAAGGGCAAGGAGGCTTGTGAAGAGTCTGGAGCATAAGTCCTAAGAGGACCAGCAGCAGAGAGAACTGGTGTTGTTTAGCCTGGAGAAAAGGAGGCTGCAGGGAGACCTTAACATTCTCTATAGCTACCTGACAAGAGCTTGGAGTGAGGAGAGGGACAGCCTCTTCTCCCTGGTGGCAAGAGATAGGACCAGAGGAAATGGTTGCAAACTGCACCAGGGGAGGTTTAGGCTGGATGTTAGGAAGTATTTGTTCACCAAAATTGTTGTCAAATATTGGAACCAGCTGCCCAGGGCAGTGGTGGAGTCATCATCCCTGGAGGTATTTAAATGATATTAGGACTTAGTGCTTAGGGACACGGTTTAGTGGTGACCTGGCAGTGCTGAGTCAAAGGTTCGACTGGATGATGTCAAAGGTCTCTCTTCTGACCAAAGAGATTCGGTGACTCTGAGTATGAAGAATGACAAGCACCTATTAAGAATTTCTTCTTTGATCTTTCCAGTTTATCATGAAACTGGATTCTTTCAAAACTATAGCACAGAGCACACCTTTGTAGAAGTCTACTTTAAAAAAAATAAATTGAATAGAATCCATTTCTCCTCACAGCCAATGCAAATACGAGCACTTCTAAAACGATCCCCAGAACAAGTAAAATCCACTGTACACAGTGCTTCTGTATTAGGGAGTTCAACAGGTGTCACAGATAAATGCGAGAAAATACATTCCACAAAAGGGGATACGATCACACTTCTGCTTAACCATCACGTTATGTCTCTCTTCATTAGCTGAATTAACCCCATTTGCCATTTGAACCTGAAGTCTCACTGTTGGTCGCAGTAACCCCTGGAAGCCTGGGATCTAGTAACTTAATTTTTATGGCATCTTTCTGATGGACTGCAGAGGAGTCCACAAATGAAACGACACAGAAATTCAGTATTAAAATAAAAAAAGTGAAACCTCCATCTTTTTTCTTGGAATTCTTTTTTCACGGAACTACCCGAATTCTCAGAAGTGAGAATCTGTACAATCTTTCAAACTTCCTGTATTCTAAAAGCCAAATGACATGGACAGTGATGGATTTTTGAAGACTGCAAAAGAGAGGTTAGGCTGTAAATATGGCCCCAACTTCCTTACTAAATAATGCTGTTATAATATGGGAATGACCATTTCTAAACCTGTGAAGAGCGTAAGATGCCACAACCTGTAGGCTGCACTGAACTGTCGTCAGTGACTGTTCAGAAGAACAGATATAATAACAGCACCAGAGGGGCTTTCCCACTCTTCTGAAAAAGCTCTTCTGAAACGCGCTCAGTGCGTCTACGCTAGACAGTGGCAGGCACATACAAAAGCACAGAACAGCTTCTCTCTTCAACCAGGTGAGCTAAGATAACAGGACTTCTAAAAATAATTTGTTTTGTTCAGCAATGGCTTTCATGATTATTCTTCTTTTCACTAGTCCTGCAGTCTGTGAGGACGGCTAATTTTCCTTCACAGATCTCTGCAAGTGTTTGAACAGCTCAACCCAAGGCTCTGATTTTTCAGCTGGCTTAGGAACCAGGGGAGGCATTTTCAAGGTGAGAAACATTAATGTCACTTGAATCAAACCTTCTCCAGAACTTTTGTTGCCGTATTCAAAACAGGAATCACAAGGGAAGAAAACGAGAAAGAAAAACATTAAAGCTGTTGTTCACCAGCAGAAATAACTGCCTCGCTTTGATTCCCTAACTTGATGTTTGCAACTGAAGAAAAGAAGAACGGTCTCCATTCCTTCTAAGGCATCACTCAAAGGACAGTCTAGTCAGAAGTGGCAGTCATTCGTATCAAACGACTGTATTGCTCATGCCATTGACGGGCTGAGACTGTGGGCAAGCAACAGTTTCCCACAGGGTGAACCACAAGTCTCCAGCAGAACCCTGCTCATTCATTTACTGCTTTGTGGAATACCCAGCCCCCGGCCCCAGCTCCTGTGTGATCATTTGAGTCACAGTTGGATCAGATCTCTGCAGCTGCTGACCGGGACAGAAGCTCCCTTTGCCTTTATTGACAGATGCTCTCAGAAGCATGAGGTTTGGAGAGGGACACGGCTGATGGAAACCAGATGGAGAGATCAGCAACATGCCCAGAGGACTGCTAATGATTCACAGATCATAGTTAGCAACTTGGCCTTGAAAAACAACAATAAGCACATTAATACACACACGCAGGGCTTCTGTTTATTTCATCAGAGCGGTGGAGTTTTTTCAAAATAAATTTCATTTCTGAACTCGGTATCCATTAGCATAGAATTCCCAGAACATCATGTCTACTATTTGCAGTATACAAACAAAATTAAGCCCTTGAAGCACATTTTGATGGAAACCAGAATATTTTAAAAAATTATTTTTCAAGTTGAAGCAGTCGTTCTGAGTTCGCCTCAATGAAAATTTAAAACAACTGCTGCTCTTGGTCAAATTCATCACCACACATTTTTTCCAGCACTGACTGATTGACATCTAATACTTTAAATCATAGAATCATAGAATCATTAAGGATTGGAGGGACCTCAAAAGATCATGTAGTGCAATCCCCCTGACACAGCAGGATCACCTAGACTGTCACACAGGAACACACCCAGGCGGGTTTTAAACTTCTCCAGAGAAGGAGACTCCACAACCCCCCTGGGCAGCCTGTTCCAGTGCTCTGTCACCCTCACTGGGAAGAAGATCCTTCTC
>JAOXOE010000776.1:4207213-4223266 GCA_028565055.1 Phoeniculus purpureus | reverse complement strand
GGAACATAGGAGGTTCCATATAAATATGAGAAGGAACTTCTTCACAGTGAGGGTGACAGAGCACTGGAACAGGCTGTCCAGGGAGGTTGTGGAGTCTCCTTCACTGGAGACATTTAAAACCTGCCTGGACATGTTCCTGTGCGACATGTGATCCTGCTGTGGCAGGGGGATTGGACTAGATGATCTTTCGAGGTGCCTTCCAATCCCTAACGTTCTGTGATTCTGTAATACTTGGGTTAATGAATATGCTGTTGTGAGAACTCATGAACACAGCAAGGGTACAATGACCAGAAATCTGAACCACCAAACCAATCATCCTGCCAAAACCCCAAAGTGCACAGGCGTGGTGAACTCCATGCTAAGTGTAATACTGTGGGTGAAAGTTTGAGCAGCAATCACTTGTATAAAGTATTTTTTTAAACACAGGAGGTCAGCTGAAGAGAAGAACACACCTCCATAAAGAAAAAAAGGCCAAGCCCTAATTTACAGTTGTCACTCCTCAGAAGTCCCTCCCACAGCACACTTCTCAGCTGTTTACACACAATGTATGAATTGACAGCAAGTCCTTTAATGAGCACATTGAGAGTACTGCAACATGGAGTCAGATATCCAGCGACGTCTCATTAAGCATCTGACCACATCCATTGTAAAAGGAGAAAGTGATGAGAAAATTACTGTGTCTGTATGTAATTTAAAAGGCTAATTAGGTTTTATTTGTAAGACTGAGCTTTAATCCTCCTTTAACCCTTGCATCCACTGTACTCACCAGCTAATAATTTTCTTCACATCTGTACAGATCTCCAGAGTGCTGAGCCACCATTTTCTTAACAAACACATTGTACAGATAAATTCTACACCTGTGCTTTAATTAGTTATCTGCAACGACCTATTCCTCAGACTGTGAAAGCTTCCTCAGAAGCAAGAACAGTCTATTTTTCACGCAAGTTCTAGAGGGTTCCTGCACGTTCTACTTCAAGTTCCGTGAGTCACATATTAGAAGTTTGTTATCAAGTATTACAGCACTTATTCACTGAAATGTCTGCATGGGCTTGCCACCGAACACGGCTGGGAATACGTATTAAAACTCCAGCATCTTAACCTGTGAGTGCACAAACCATCAAAAAAGCAGAAAGTTCATCCCTAAAAAAACCTCACGTCTGTTTCACAGCATTCTAGCACTCTTCTGCCAACACAGCTCGCGCGCCACACTCTTCTAGAAACCGCCGGAGGTACGTGCAGCAATGACAGCAATGACCACTCCAGTGAGTTCCAGTTGTTAAAGCTATTCTAATACCCATCTCCCTGCCCATCATGATGCTCTTTGTGATTACAGTACTGAACTGAAAACAGCATCTCCTACCTCCTAAACTCCCCTTTGTCACCCCAGGCAGCACTTGATGGACCTAGGGAGGCCTGAAAATTCACTCCATGCATAGTGGCTCCAGTGCATGATCTAATGATGCTCTCCTCACTCACACACCAGCAGCCCAGATTGCTTCTCTTCTCCTCACAACGTGCCCTGCATTACATGTGTGCTGTATTGCCACAGATGATTTATTTGGACCCCGCCACAACAGAAAAACTGGATGTTTTCAAACCTTGTGTTTTTCTCAACCTTAATCTAAATTGTTAAACAGTCAGTTCTTTAAACACAACTCACGCTCTCTCAAATGAGTTTACACCACACTGGATTTTCTTTCAACACGAGAGAGCGGTAGGCATAGTGCTTTGCGTTGTAAATTCAAAACAGAATTTTCTTTCTGTGCAATCACGTTGAAATTCACACACCGAATTCCTCTCTCAGCAGCTGCAGAGGGCTGCTGAGAGCAGGCAAGAGCAAAGCCCGCCTCCATCTCAAGTGGGAAGTGAAGCTGCAAGCCATCAAAATGCCAAAGGCACAGAATAGCACGCTTGTCCCAATTTCTTCACGTTATTTTGGTGCACTTTAAAAAACACCAGCAACATATAACTCATTAATTATAACCTTTCAAAAGTGTTTTCCTCTCCCCAAACTGTTAAAATTTAGTAGAACTGCAGCCAAAGTTCTAATAAAACTATTTTTAGCCTTTGTCACGCAGAGAACATCATGAAGAGCCTCATCTTTCTATTAATGCAAATGTATTTAAGCAGTCAGTGCAGGCAACTTTAAAATATGCTAATCAGTGTTTCCTCAGTCTCTAATGCCTTTGCTGATGTGCATGTATCACAGCCAGGCTAAGGCACTCAAAGTGTCAATAAGCAAGTGTCAATAAGTATTCACAAGCCCATAAAGCGACAGCCATATGTCTATTTTATTGACACGTTTATATATTTCATAAATGCCCACATTCAGCACCCTTTTAACACACGATGTTTGTGTCTGCTGGTGCCTGAGCAGAACTGCCACAGTGTGTTATAAATGGAAATGCTTCTGATAATCGTATGCACTGTTTTTCTTTTTAAAGTGATTCAGTGCTGATGAAAGGGACCATATTGATGGCCTTGCAGATTGGAGCTCCCTGATAATCCACAAAGAAAACAAGGCACTGTTGGGGCAGTAGCTGGGCCAGTGTCTCTGCTAGCACTTCTCCATTTAAATCCATAAAAGAAAAAAAAACAAACAACCCAACAAACCTCTCACAAGCCTAAGTAACAGTCTGACTCTGCCTGTGCTCATATGCTTGGCCTTGCTCCTTATTTTTACAAGCAGAGAAAGTCGTCAAAGCAATGAATTTCTGTGATTTGACTGCTGGCCATGAGCTGCCTTGGAGCAGACATTTAAATCCAGCATATACTTCACTCCTGGGTCAGCACAGGCATCTTCGGTGTATAGTTAAAAGACTACATTAATTCTATTTCATAAAGCATTGAGGAAAAGTTACTGGGTGTTAGGTGGTTCCAGCAACCCTTTTCTGACAGCAAGTCATTCTCTCCTGTACTGGGTAGCCCTGTCCTCAAGCTCCATATCCATGGAAAGTTTAAACATGTCCAGGGATGGCAATTCAACCCCCATCCCTGACCAGTCTGTTCCAATGTCCTTGGTCTGTTCCAATGTCCAACCTAAACTTCCCCCGGTAAAAGTTGAGGCCATTTCTTCTTGTGCTATTGCTTGTTACTTGTGAGAAGAGACAAACAGCCACCTCTCCACAACCTCCCTTCAGGTAGAGCTGCCCCAGCACAGAGAGAGATGTTTAGAAAGAGACCTGTCCCCTTTCATCGTGCAGTGACATCTAAGATTCTAACGGCTTCCTCAGATATTGTCCTGCAACATTCAAATAAAACCCTGCCTGCCACAGGGAACTAAAGAACCATCAGGAAAGAGATAATAGGCCATCCTGTTCCTGACAGCTGTCTAGCCACACAGCTGTTTTCTTACCTCAATAAAACTTCATAAGTAACACTACCCTTGGATTTCTGTAAAAGATCAAATCCCATTGAAATGAACCCTCGAGTCTTCCTTTGAAGCTTGGTTGTGTCTGGAACTGCATTTTATCTTGTGTTAACTAAAGTGATGCAGCTGCTAGAGTACTTTTCAAGTGTTTGCATTCATTTTTTCCTCCAGGTGAAGATGCCTGTGCCATACTGTTTCTCGAAGTTCAACTGTCAGATCTGCGAGTCTTTATGGCAACTACACTAACTGTGCCATCTACTGCTGAGGAAGGACTCAGGAAGTTTCAGAATTATGTTCATGAGTGAGTGATCTTAATGCAGTGTGCTTCACTGAGAATCATCTTCTGTTCCTTTATGCACGCACTTCTCATTTTATGAATCCTAAAAGCCCACATAAAGGAAGATTTAACTCCTATTTCCTTCGCTGAAATAAATTGTCTCAATTGTGTCTTCAAGACCATGAGCACAAGCCAAGATCTTTTTGGCTCTGTGTGAGCACACTTTTGAACGCGTTGCTAATTATTTATACAGAGCTTTATCTCCTTGTTATGCTGAGCACGACTCGCTTCCCTGGTCCACCCACTGCTTCTCAGGTAACATGAGCTAATGGTTTGAATGTGTTTGAAACTATTACTTAAGAAGGAAAAAAATGAAGCAGTGCAGCCTCTTTGGAGGAATCCAGATGTGAGATCTTCCCATCATTAGATTTGAGATGCAAGGCATTTACATTGCAACTTTTCCTCAGATACGGAAAAATCACCTACCAGGCTTTCTATGCAGACACCCTCTAGAGAACTGTGTGCCTGAGGAGACATCCTTGGTAAGAGACAGTGCTGCACATCGTGAGGGCTTCCAAACTGTTTGGTTTAATCAGTGTAGTTAGTTTATGGCCCTACAAAACAAAACCAGCCATCTCCAGGACCCAAGCAATATCCTAACAGTGGTAGGTATTCCCCAGGGAGAGAAAAGGGGCCGTAACAATACTAAGCCTATGGCTGGTGGTTGTTCCTGTCCCCAGATGACAGCAAGTGGCAGGGCTGGTGGGGACATGAATGGCTGTGCAGGAACGAGATTAAATGTCACTAAATGCCTATTTAGAGGGCTTTAATTACCTGGGGTAAGGCACAATTTTCCACGTGTGACACGAACCCACTGAAACTACAGAGCCCTGTCAGCCAGCGACAGGCTACCACTGTGGTTCTCAGCATTCCTGAGGCTATGGGATGCTGGCAGCACAGCCATCAGCACCCAGGAGGACTTGGGGGCCATCACTGGGACTTGTCTTGGCCTTCCTAGGGCTTGGTTGACTTATGTGGAACAGTCTGCCCAGGGAGATTGTGGAGTCTCCTTCTCTAGAGACGTTTAAAACCCACCTGGGTATGTTCCTGTGTGACTTGGTCTAGGTGATCCTGCTGTGGCAAGGGGATTGGACTAGATGCTCTTCCGAGGTCCCTTCCAATCTCTAGTGTTCTGTGATTCTGTGGCACGTCCACACTCATCAGCATGACTTTACTCAGATCAGGTACTGCTATTACATACTTACATGTGTTAGCTACAACCATCCCCAGCATTTGAGTCTTGTTCCACAAAACCTTATGCGTATCAAAGTACATTGTGAGCTGTCTGCATGTCCATGGAATTGTTTGTGCCAATTCCTTACAGCAGCAAGCAGCTGAGGTACTGCATATCCTTTCACACACCACCCTAGTTCATAGCCATGTTGCACACTGCCAGCACGCACTGAAGGTTCTCAGGTGTCTGCAAACACACAGAGCTTCATACACCCAATCTTAATCAATTAGAAACACAACCGGAATGCTTCTTTGGAGGGCAGAATCGCAACCATTGCTCCACATCAGTGTAGTCTCGAAACCTTTTAAGCAGACAAGTAGAAATTTCTATGGCCTTAGTAAACTGGTCCTGTCCAGCTTCTATTCTCAGCACCACACTTCACACTGGGAAAGTAACTTGCTGTTTCCTCAATACTAAGTGAATGTTCCAAGTTCCAGGCATCACACACTGGCTCAGGTTGGAAGAGACCTCAGAGCATATTTACTCCAATCCCCCGCCATAGGCTGGGAGGCAGCGATGCCTCTCAACCAGACTTAGTTACTCAAGGTCTCATCCAACCTGGCCTTGAACACCTCCAGAGAGGAGGCAGCCATAATCTCTTCGGGCAATCAATTCCAGAGTCTCTCCACCTTTGCACTGAAGAACTTCTTCCTAAGATCTAGCCAAAACCTTGTCTCCTTCACTTTCAAAACATTTCCCCTTCTCCTATCACTAGATCCCCCTCAAGCATATTGGAAGGCAGCTATAAGGTTCCCCAGAGTCTTCTCTTCCCTGGGATGAACAAGCCCATTTCCCTCAGCCTGTCCTCATAGGAGAGGTGCTCCAGCCCTCTGATCACTGGAGATGCTCTCCTCCGGACACATTTCAGGAGTTTTATGTCTTTCCTATGTTGGGGACTCCAAAACTGGACGCAGAACTACAGGTGAAGTCTCACCAGTGCAGAACAGAGGAGGAGAATAACCTCCTTCAGCCAACTCTCACTACTTCTTTTGATGCAGCCCAGGACACGGGGGGCTTTCTGTGCTGCAAGCACACACTGTCAATACGCTTTTCCCCAATAGGCTTTTTTATCTCTGCTGTGCACCACCAAGCCACAGGCTCACTGGCCACTATCCGTATTCAGAAAGGGGTATCATCACAAATATCTCTCTCCCAGCTGCGCTGCCTTCACAAAGGCACTTTGCACAGCGCTTGCATAAACTGGAGTTTTGAACCAACACTTCTAGTGTTTCTTAGCCAGTGAAAAGTAAGTTTGATAGCCCTGAGCAGCCTTCTTGCTGCAATTCTAATAACCAGCTCGTCTCCAGGTGACAGAGCGAAAAGTTTACTCAAACAATATGCTAAGTCTGAATGTACGCGCACTTAGAGTACAACCTGATTACTCATAAAACTCAATGAACACCAGCACTACCAAAAAACCCTGCAGATATTTAGAAATGGAATACAGACTCTCCTGGCCATTGGTTTTAACAGAAAAGAGATACTTTTGCTGCCCTGTCACTCATTTGAGTGCTGGCTCTAACATTTGGAGACAAAAAGAGTGCTAAAGAGTCTCTTAAAAATACACCCAAGGACCCAGTCCAGTTCAGTGCGAGGACGCAGTCCAATTAATATCAAGAACTGGAAGGCAACTAGAAGCTGAAGAAGCAGTTGTTTCACAAGATAAAACTCAGCAGCAAAATTAGTATTAAATGGGTAGTGGTAGTGTTTTGGAAGCCTCAGCAGAGTCCATCTCCTCAGCAGACATCATTCCAGATCTAAACACAGAAAAACTAACAGAAGTGTTAGTGTTGTTCCTACTGGTGCTTTGCTCTGCACTACCATCATCTGAGGTTGATGTAACAACTGTCTGAAGATAAAACAGAAAAATCTCATGCATCCTACGAAAAGGCAATCTGTCTCCTAAATTATTTGCAAGCTAAATCTCATGCTAAAATCAGATCATCTAATTCACCTCAGAGTTCAGTAGCCACACAACTGAGCCTAAAGATTTTAGTATGGGTTATAAGCCCAAGGCTTGCATTTTTATTATCACCCAATAAACCAAATTTGTCTCCAACCAAATTACTGGACAGGAAGCCTTGCAAATGAAGATACTACAAAGTTCTGCATTAGGAAAAGAAGTTAATTAAATCCTGTTCTCTCCTCAGATGTACTATTTTGTCTTAAAGATGATTAAACAACAGGCAAATGTAATTAGGACAGGAAAAAGTATAAGCAAAAAAATTCATCTTATAATGTGTTTCAGAAAAATGAAGTAATATATCACCTTGCTCCGTAGGCCTGTTGTTTTGGTGGAACTAATAATGAATTGAGATTCTTTAGCTTTTTTTGTCTGCTGCACGTGTTAAATTTGTTGAGGCAATTTAGAAGAAAATTGGGACTGCAACAACAGACAGTAGATTTAGGAAGAAGAGAATATCTAGAGCTAGGCTTAGGCAGATGGCATCCTCTCATCTCAGAGAGCAATGAACAGAACACAAATTAATGAAAGTTACACTACATCCATAAACATGAAATCAAGATTTAAAAAAGAATAACGTATCTTGCACTGTCTCTTAAGCAGAATCCCAACTCATATACCAGGTTTAGAAAATGATTGTTTTGGGGGAGGTGGAACCTTTGAAGGTCTGTGTCACTGGCTGTTTGTTGCCTGGATGCATTTCAATGACAGAGAAGAAAACGCAAAAAGAAAAACCATGTCCTGCACGCACTCCCTGGGAATGGGGAAACCTGCATTTATTCCTGAAACGATCTTTTACTTCCTTTAGATATTAATTTCTTTGTTATTTTTCATATAGAGGAACTGAGATACAAATGCTTTATTGCTCGTCTGTTTGGACCAGATTCACTGCCCTATTATCTCTGTCACACTGAGATCATTTTGGAATATCTCCTAAACACACAGCCACAAACCCCAAAGTCTAGCTTTCAGTATAATAATCTGCAGAATTGGAAAGGATCATATACATAAAGAGGTTATCAGAAGGCTTCCATTTGAATATTACGATCCAGCATGATTAATGGATGTATTCTTGAGAGACATCTCAGCTACAGACCTCTAACACTTGAAAAATCCGCATCGTATGCTTTCCAGAATCATAACAAGGCAGCACAGCATCAAGCACGGGCAAAGTTGCTCAGAGTCTGCAAACGGCCTGACTCACCTATGCTCTTTTGTACATCTGAGCACTCCTCATCTCCACATCGCGTGTGTAAAGCACTCAGCTGCAGACAGCATCAGCGCTGGAGACTACCTACTCCTGGCTGGTGCCCTTCCTGACCTAGCCTGGCTCTGGGCTCTGATGATTCCACCAAAAGGATAAAAAGGTAGCGCCTTCATCGCAACAGTGTTCTTCTTAAAAGCTTCACCCTTGAGTCAGCAACATGTTAAACCGAGGGAGTAACAATGTTATAGTCCAGAGAAGGAAGGAAAAAGGTCAGTCTGCTCTCAGAGCTACTATTTTAATCCAGTCTTACTCTGAACATGTCTCATTGTTTGGGCCTTTAAATATCTTTCACTGCTTTCAGCCACTCGGGAACGTAACAACACACTTGAACTCTGACTAGAAAAGAAATGGATTTTAAAACCGCATCAAGTTCTACTTTTGATAGAATTTCTCTTCACAGTCTGGAGATAGGAAAGGCTTTTATTGTGCTGGCACTGTATCGACAAATTCAATCCAGAATTCTACGTTTGCACCCGCAACAGTTAATCTAGAAAATGCCATTGGAAGTGGAAAGCTACATAAATCATTCCATTGACAGGCAGAAGAAAACCAGTGATGGAATAGCAAAGGGAAATAAACTATCGCCAAAGCTTGTTGATACTCTATGCCACACACTTTAACATGCTCAAGAGAAACCTGAAATTATAAGGATTCAAAGATAATACATTTCATTATCTTCAGCATTTATCAGAGTCCAGATATAGTTTAGGCCACGCAGATTGTTGCTTTCACTGCTAAAATCTCACACACGTGCAGGGCACACGAAAGACAGATAACCTTAAACAGTCCTTTCCACAGAGCCAGCTCTCTGGGTGAACACTAAGCACTACAGCAGAAGCATTCATATTTTTTATTATTATCTAATATCCAGCCTCACTGTTTTGCCACGATTTAGAGACTGCAAACCATCTCTGAATAGCAACCAATACTCAAAATATTTACAAATTCAAAACCAAACCAGCTTTCCTTTCTCTCAGCCCAGCTTTCGCCTATTGTGATCAGCATCTGACCTCAGCAAGCAATGAATCCAGGCGAACGTTTGGGAAGCGTGACAAGATTCCTGCTTGGCAAGAAGGCTCAGATGCAGTGCAGTGTGTGTTTTAGAGAAAACTGACTATTGCGAAAGACTAAGGCAATAACAGCTTTCCCATAATGAACATGTGATAGAGGGTTATACCTCAGCAAACGGCTGTTGTTATAGAAACTCTGCTGACATGTTGCTACTGCGGTGCAAGTGGCGTTACACTCACACTAATGTCCTTTTTATCAACCTCAGTTCAAAATTCAGAGCACTTTAATTTACAATCAGGGAGCTGCACGTCACTCAGCGCAGGTGCAGGCAGTGTCAAATGCTGCTGTTGCCTAGTAACTAACAGGTAACTGGTGCAAGTCTGTTATATTTATGTACACGGAAAGCTAATGACAGAAGGCAAAGGGAACATTTGTCTGTAGATAAAAAATCTGGACTCTGTTTACCAAAACATGGGATTTTGCTCTTGCAGTGAAACCACTGCTGAAACACACAGCACCAGGAAGAAAGATGGCTCTCATTTCTTCTCACTGTTCCTGCACATGATTTAAAGTTATTGTCACTGACATAGCTGTGGCAACCCATTAAAAAATCAAGTAGGAGTGATGAGTAAGTTAAAATTTACCTCCAAAGCACTGTAACTACATTATGGAACATAATTTAATATGTTTTCCCTGGCACCAGAATATCTAGCTCTCACACTGTCTGCACCACATAATCAGGTTTTAAATAGAGGCTGGTATGGGGGCCCAAAATTTACCCTTTTTCCAGAAGGCTGCTACTGCCCAGCAGCCATTTAGGTTTCTTGTGTTCCCCTCAAATATCGACAGCCTGAGCTGTGAGAACAGACCATGGATGGACTCATGATGGACTGGAATGAGCTGCTGCAAATGATGGTTTATTCTGCAACCCAGACCCAACCACCTCCTGCTTTAGTTTTAGAACACAACTTTATGGCTCTTGAAAGCATAAATTTTTGTGTGAATTAAAGTATCAGAAAAATTACTACTAATTTTAATGACATTCTGTTTTTGCCTCAAGTCAGTCTTCCTAACTGTACTGGGTCTGGGTCTATAAACATCTACCAAGCTTCTCAAATGCCTTCTGTAAGGGGACTTCTATGCACAACACTGGAAGAGTGACTTCACTTCTTTTTTTTAACCAGAAATGTCTTTCACCAGACCTTAACATTCAGTGCACATCGCAGCTATGTAATTATTCTTTTCAGAAGCAGAGATGCAAAGAAGGCATTAACAGCCGTTCAAAATATCACATTTATGCACTTTTCCCTTGTCGTATTAAATATAATTACTTCTGATGCAATCAAACTCGTATCCTTCAAATGGATAAATCCAGCACCAAATTTAGAACCTCAAGCTTTAAAAACCAGGCTCTTAAAGTAAAGCTTTAAGCCTTCAGTTCAGTGAGGTGCAATATAAGAATAGTGAGAACACTGAGTTTTATAATGGTGTTTTTAAATGAGTTTTCTTTATACTACTCTGTTAGTTATTGGCTGCAAAGTGCTTTGAAGATCAAAGGTGACATATTAACTACACTTTACAGCTCAATCACCAAGATATGAGCATCAAGTAACTGACCAATATACACGATCCTCAGAGCTTACTATCCTTGGAAAAGAAATCACAGTATCTTACTTTTTGTGTCATCTGCCAGTCCCAAATGGTCCAAAGGACTTAGGGTATGTGAGATCCCTCACACAGACATAGAAGTACATGCTCTTAGGCTGGCACAGTAGCTCATTTTTAAAATGGGAGAGTATAGAGCAGTACAGAGCAAATATTCATATATGCAGGTTTAGATAGAGAATTGGGTCTTATCTAAGTACTGGTATTACTTCAGTTACGCAACAATGAATTGCAGTCAGGTCTATGCGGAGTGCAGAAGCTGTATTAGCAGCTATAAAGCATGGTTATAGAGTAAACCTTTATAGCAGCACCTCCACCCCTTACACTTTAAAAGTAATTGAGTTCATTCCTGACAGAAGATTTAAGAATACTATCTGCAATCATTTAGAAGGACACTGTACAACACCTCACATGATTTTAGTCTTCTCTGCAGACTTTTCAATAATCGATTGTTTGATCACACTACAAATGTAATAGGGCCATTTCATAAGGACAGATACAGAATCAATGATCATAAATAGGGAAATGCCAGCATGTAAGCAAGCATGTATATTTAATAATGCTGGGATGGGCAGGGAAGAAGTAACTTGATTAAGTAGGTATTTTGTAAGAAAAGGACAACTGTGAAATTATGTCTTGGGTATCTCAGCCAATAGGCAAGTGGTTGGGGAGACAAAAGGATAATCCTGTACACAGACCTCCCCTTCTACTTGCCCAACTCCATTTGCTACTGAAAATTGACGCCAAAGCTCAACTCAGGATGACTAGTTCTGTCTAGTCTTTCCAAATAACTTCAAGACCTTGTCTTCCTTCTTTGCAATATTTTTCTTCTCATTACCAAGTTTTAAAAATGAAAAACCTCACACCCATTATAATTCCATAGTCCAAAAAGAATTCCTTAGTGTGATGAAAGGAAAGGCAGAAAAAACAGCAAATAAATTACAGGAAACAAAAGGTAGCATCCCATCTGCAATTTTGATTTCAAAAAGAAATAGAAATCTGTCGATTTAAATACAAAGATATTTGAGTAAGTAAGTACTGAAGAAAGTATTTTGTCTAACAGGAAGAATTCATGGCACCTTGCTGGCACAGATATTCCTCTCTAGAAGTTTACACTAACATAATCCTACAGCTTTTGTTTTCAAAGGAGCTTTTTAAAAGGTTCTTCTCTGAATAGAAAAGGTGCCTGAAAATCAAAATGCAAGCAAACACACAGAAACCCACCGGGAAAAGATCTGATGATGTTCAGAATCCAGTGTCAGGATGTGTGCATCACAACAGATTGCACTGTGCTGATCATAACCACTATGCACTGGATCCTGCACTTTTGTATTCATGCATCCAGAGAAAAGCACTGGAACTACCATTTACACCATATTTTTGTTTATTAAGCTCTTGTTTCATGTTTAAATTATGCCCCAAGTGCATATATATGTTATTTAAGTATTACCATCTTTCTACGGGACTCTAAGAAATCAGTACAGACCCTGTTGCTGTAAGGATTACAGGGCTATATGCTCCCTCCTCCCAAACACTCCCCCTCAGAAAAACTCAATCCCCTGGCGTTAGTGCACGTGCAGCCAAAAACCCCAACCAAAAGAAGCAGCAGGGATTGCAAAACTATTTATCTTTAAATACATCAGTTGCCATAAAATAGTAAAAAACAAAAAAAAAGAGAGAGGACTTACTAAAAACTGCCTGTGACGATGTTGATTTAAGGTGACATGAGACTTTGAAATCTGGGTCTCTTCTAAAAACTGGGTCTGATCAAATATTTTCTGTGATGTTGCAGGCTGCAGGCATGATGGATCATTTCCAAGCTGTGTAGGATAAAACAAAACAAGTGACCGGTTTGTTAGAGCTGCTTTTGTACTGGCTGACTAGCACTTGCTTTTCCTACAGCACAACTTGTTTTGTTAACATGTTTTTCATTGCAGCCCATGGGAAGGACTCACATTGGAAAAATTCACAGACACTGTCTTCCACAGTAGGCATCCCATGCTGGAGCAAGGGAAGAGCTTGAGAGTCTTCCTCTTGAGAAGGAATGTGTAGCAGAGATGAACTGATGACAACACCCTGTTTCTCATCCCCCTGGCACCACTAAAAGGGAGGAGCTAGAGACTTCAGGAGTAAAGTTGAGCCCAGAAAGAAGGGACGGCTGTGCAGAAGATGTGTAAAGATTTAGTCTTTATTGTCTCACAACCTTATGCTGATTTGATTGGTAATAAGTTAATTTCCCTAGAATCTGTTGATTGTTCAGTGATCTCTCCCTGTCCTTATCTTGACCCAAGAACTTCGTTATATTTTCTCTCCCCTGCCCAGCTGAGGTGAGGGAGTGATAGATCGGCTTAGATGGGCACCTGCCACCCAGCTTGGGTCAACCCACCACACAGATGCACTGCTGCAGAAAACAGAAGGTGTTTTTTGCAGTTAATTTCTGCAAGAACTTTCACCATGTCCTCAATGTTGCACAGTCCACCACTCTGGAACGCAGGCTCTATCTTCACATCCCTCCTTTTGCAATATTCAGGTCAAATTAACTGTGTGCCAAGGTGCTAGAGGTCTTGAAAGAACAGCTTTACAAATAAGAGGTGCTGCAAACACAGCTGTGAAGCAGGAAGGCACCTTTCAGTAACAGGTGACATGGACTGCATTTCAAAAACCGGAAAATAAAAAGAAATGAACAGAAACATGTGCTGGTAAGCTCAGCAAATTAAATTCATATGAGCTTCCAATCTTTGCAGAAGACGTCTTCATTTCAGCTGCACTATGAGAGGGCTGGGGAGAGTTTTAGAAACACTCAGACACAGCCTAGGCACAGCGTAGTGTGCTTGGGATCCAACATAGCGACTACACTGCAGTCGGCAGGAGAAACATGACAACAGCTCCCTTCCTTCCACCAGAGAACAGCACTTAGATCTTGTCCTGTCTGCATCCTTTTCAAAACCACCAAGGTGTCTGTTCCCACCACTTTCAGCCAAAAGTTCCAACTTTCATCTCTTAATAGCATCTCTGTGCCTCCTCCTTATGCCTAAGAAAATCTTCTCTACGAGCACTTGTCAAAGGCATCCAAGTGTCCTTAAAATCCTCAGTTGCTTTGATATCTGTGAAAACTAAGTGATATTCAGCCAGGTGACACACCAAGGTTACTCTCATCCCCACCACTGTTGTTTTGTTGCTTCCTCTCACTCCCCTTTTCTGCCTTATTAATCTTAAGCCACCTCCTAAACTGTGAACTTCTCAGAGGAATCACTCTTGCTGTCACACGTACGTAGCACCGCTTTCCCTGGAGCCTGACTTCGTGCTAAAAGCCATAATGTAACCGAGAAGAGATGACATATTTATTTGCCTCAGTAGACTAGAAGCATGAATACATTCTTCCAAAGACTTAAAATCTCCTATTTTTCACTAAAATGGAATTCTAAAAATAACTTTGGTTGGTGCCCCTCCACACACGAAATGGCAAGGCATATGAATTGCATCCTGTATGCACAAGCTAAATGTCAGAGGTTATTGTCTAACAGATTGTTCAGAGTCAATGATAGATGCTTCCACTCATACCCCCACATTTCCATCTAGTTTTAAATGTCTTTACTTACATAATGTTTGTGTCTTCATCAGCACCGACCTAATTCTGATGGCAACATCAGGGCTGTACTTGTAGGACATGGGAAATCACACTGAACAGCATGTTCCTCCTTACAGTTCTGTTAGGCTTGGGCCTGGAAGCACAGGACCTTCACTTATTCATGAGTTTCCTGAGAAAAACTAGTGGTTGCTTTGTGTCAGCTGAATAGGATCGTAATTCAATCTTCCCTGGAACCTGTTTCTCTGAGTGACTCATTAAGGTGCAAGCTGACTGCTGAAGAACTCTGTTTCCTAATAGCAAACCCTTTTGTTAGGGGAAGATATTTTGGATTATGCAGTATGAGTTTATCCAAGTTAGTGGCATTATATCTTAAAAGCATAAACAAATGAAATGAAGCCTTTTGCACCTGTGACAGCAGCATTTTGCTGCAAGGACTGCCTGGCTGGGCAGGTTGCTTTATGGGCCAGGTTTTGAAAACCAAGCTCACAGCTGCAGGCACACAGCAAGAGGGTACTTTCCTAAATGCTCAAGGTTTGGTACTCAAGCACAGAATTTGCAATCAGCTTTTCAAACAGGGATGTTAGCATTCCTCTGCAATTCTAGTCTTTCCAAAGTGTTTCCTGAGAATGAATGACAAGGAGTCAGATGGAGTTTCAGAAGTCTACAGCTCCAGTACCTACAGTACATCTATAAAAGCAGGTCAGGAATCATAGAATCACAGAATGTATTGGGTTGGAAGGGACCACTAAAGGTTAGCTAGTGCAAGCCTCCTACAACAAACAGGGTTGTCTCTAACTAGAACAGATTCTCTAACTAGAACCCCATCTAGGTGGGGCTTCTAGCGCCTCTTTCCACAACCTGTTCCAGTGATCCACCACCCTCAGATTAAAGACATTTTTCCTAATGTCCAGCCCAAATCTATCCTTTCTCTAGCTTAAAACTATTATGCCTTGTCCTACTGTTAAATGACTTCTCCACGTCAGTTCAGCTGACTTGCTGTGGACAGTTTCCTGTCCAAGGTTTCCTACGGCTCTTGTCTTTTGTTATACGCACTTAGAAATATTTTCTTGGTGTTGCTTTTTATAGCTGAACATTCTGCAAGTGTTCCAGTGATCTTAACTAATTCAACATTCCTCTACCCATCCCTATGCAAATCCTTTTGCTTATACTTATTCACGATATAATCTAAAAGGGATTAAATACATATGGTTCATTATCGGATGTTAACTGAAATCCGGCATTATCATAAGCAACAGTTCTGAAGCCACAATTCTTTAGGGGGACTGACCTCCAGGAAGGAGTGTGAGGCCAAAGCAATGTCCCCAAAACTGCTCTTAACACTGATTAGTTGTTATGCTATTTCACAATGCAGTGACACAAATTAGCCACACAAAGAAGGTGCAGCATAATGAGACCCTTTAGTGTGATCCATTGGAGATCAAAGTCCTTATCAGTTCATATATTTCTTTTCAAGCTCCAATCAGGAAGATATAAATGTCAGCAAAAAGTAAGGGCTGACCTCATTAATGTCTATAAATATGTGAAGGGTGGGTGTCAGGAGGATGGAGCCAGGCTCTTCTTAATGTCATCTAGTGATAGGACAAGGGGCAATGGGTG
>JAOXOE010000776.1:4172201-4207113 GCA_028565055.1 Phoeniculus purpureus | reverse complement strand
TGACTTGGTCTAGGTGATCCTGCTGTGGCAGGGGGATTGGACTGGATGATCTTTCAAGGTCCTTTCCAATCCCTAATTTTCTGTGATTCTGTGAAAGTCACGCTGGAACCTAAACCAGTACTTCATGCAAATTACAACATCCAGCGTATTTCATGACAACTAAACTTATTGTGATGGGTGAGAAGTAAACACTTCACCAGTTCTGAAGATAAAACATTGTAGTTACAAAATCAAATTACATTAATATCCCTTATTGACAGGGTTGTGAAAAAGTGCTTTGGAAATTAATCTGAAAGATGCTGCCATCATGTCATGTATTTTGCAATGTCTAGCCTCCCATTAAAAATAATTCAGCGACTGACTTTGATCTTCCATTGCAAATGACAAATGCCTTGTGACAGAAGAATCAGTGGCTAAGTTACATGAGACAATAACATTCAACAATTCTAAAGCTATCAGTCTGCTGAAGCAGTTCTTAAATGTTTTGTTTGTAAGACGCTTCAATAAATCCTTCACAAAACACATTTCAATCTTTCTTCTTAAATTGCAAAGATTACCCTGACTTGCCTCTCTTTCTGACACATGCCCCTTTTCTTCTGCTTCTGTCAGAGAAATACTCAGTGTGAGTGAAATAATCAGAGCATCACAATATATAACCATTACACAGCTCTACACTCTTTGTGGGTACATGCCTGTGTGCAGAGAGAGATATTTAATACACATGCTAAGCAAGACAATATATTTTATCTACTGCCTATAATCAATTTATTACACATCATTACTGCCCTATTAAGTCTAAATAGGTAACAATAAGGCAAACTCTGGACTAGAAGCACTGTGGAAATGCCTCTTAAGTTTTTTAGATTAAAAAATACCACAAGGAACAAATTCATTATCTGTAGCCATGCGACGTGACAGAGTGTCAGTCAACGGACACGACACACTGTACTTCCCACGGCACGCAGAAACACTCATGCCTCAACAAGCCTACAGTCTGTTTGTCCATAGGAGTTCACATATGGCATCTCTTTTAAAAAAGGAAAAACTATCAAATTTTACATCTGCCTGTGTATTTTCACCAACAAGAAAGATGGAACCATTGTAACACTGAAGTAGCACTATGTGATGTGCAAAACCTAATGTGATCTTCATGACCATAAAAAAACCAGATGGTGCTCTGTTCCTTACCTAAAACACAGCATCATCACAACTTCCAGAACCCTACCACAGTTCCTCCTAGATGTAGAACAAAGAAATGATCCAAAATTCAAACCCCAAGGAAACATAAAATGCTATATTTTTTTTTCCACACAACTGCCTGCAGCTTCCAGGGCTGGTTCCTTTATTTCCTACCATGTCACTGGCCCATGCCTGACCTTGTGTAGTTTATAACATCTGACAGGGTCACAGTGCAGTGATTTGGCTGCAGGCAACCACCTTTACAAATGATACATATAAACACTCACTTTACTCTTCATGCAGCCTTCTCAGCAACAAAAACACTTCATGTGCTTTGCAGTCTTACCTTTCGTTTTAATTTTTGCTAAAAAAACCCACCCAAACCAACCCCAAACTTACTATAATTCCCCATTACCACCAAATCTTATCCAAATCAGCTGCTCCACACAGCCACCGGCACAGGAACAGGGTTGAGGTTAACTGTAAATTACATATACAGGAACAGGGCAGAGACAGGAGAAGAGGTGAAAAGCTTTCTACAACATCAGAACGCTTTTAAAACAGTCATACTGCCAAAGCAGCAAGGTTTGAGGGATTATGGAAACTTGTGTTCGAGGTAGGACAAAACCTTTCAAACACTCATTAAATTACTACTCCGCTGCAAGAAGATACCTCCTATTAATCGAAGGACAACAAGGTAAACAACATGGCATTTAGGGAGTCCGAAGCTGTCATTTCTGAACTCGTTAACCACAACACTGCAGTCTTAATTTCTCTACTCTGAGTGTATTTGGCTCTTCTGTTGCACTGTGCCCCTGATCTGGCACCCTAAGACCAGGATTCGACTGTGAGAGAAGAGGGGATGTTTTCTGTTGAAGCCAAATGTAATCCCCCATCCTTGATAGAACTGAGGAGATGGAAATACCTTGATTATCTCTCTCCTACTATTTGAGAGCTTTCTGGTATATTGAACAATCCGCAGTTTTACACTGTTACTTCATATTTTGAAGTCACAAAACAAATTAATTAGCAAGATCATGACACTTCATCCTTAATCTCATTAGAAAAGACTAATGGCTACAGAATCAATTATTTCATAGAGATTATTGCCTTAACACCATTAGCCTTTACATCACACGGGCTTCTTTTGAATTTTCTATTCTATTGTCATATCCTCCATAAGTTTAATTATAATCCTTAATTAAGTCCCATCGTTAATCAACTTCATAGTTATGTCCATTCTTTCATGGCTGCATATAAAATAAGAAATTAAGAGTAACTCACAAAATGACAAGGCCAGCACAGGCATTTCACAGTGTTTAGCTGGCCACAACCTCTGCTCCAGGAATTGCCAACAATCCTTCAATTTAAATATCCACAAGAAAATCAGAATAAAAACCTAAATTTTACAAAATGATAATGTTTTGTTTGGCACTTCCTGAAAATTCAGTGGTTTTTGGATCTTATTTGCATACATCACTGCTTAATTGTCTGCCAGCTTCAAAGATCTGTAGTTCGGTCACACTTTTCTGGTTACTCTAACGGCCCAAGTTTAGACGGCAGGTCTTTTATCTCTGCACTGTGAGGATACACTGAAAGTCTTACATCACACTTTCATCATCCACTTAGACATCCTGTCCTGACATGGAAAACATAAATCAATGCTGAGACAAAGACTGTCAGCTGCAGAATGGGTAATGCTTGACAGGGAGCTTGGCTGCTTCAGGTAAACCAATAGGGAAAGCATGGTCAGGTTGGCAAAACTGCTTTCAGGATGTCTCCAAGTTCACATTCACTCATGCAAACCGACTTTATCTCAATCTGAAACAGTCAGTAGGGGCTGTTTGGCAGAGAAAACAGTCATAAACTCTTTTAGTGCATTAATTCTCCCTTTGCTCCTGTATAAACAAGACTTTCATAAGCCTGTCCACTTGACCGAAAGGGCTGCACCTGCATACACAAAGACTGTATGAATTTTCACCAACTTGTTTGAGTGGGTGCAGAAAGTCCCTCCTGTATTTCTGTACAAATTGTCTGTTTCATAATTGAATCATTAACTTTCCAGGCTAGGCAGGTGCTATATTTTTCAGAATATATAATTTCATTTGCAAAACAATAATTGAGATTTTACAACTTTGTGCTTTATTATTATCATAAATTGTCTGTAGTTCTTTCCAGAGCAAGTACTTTGTCATTTATGGCTTGTTAATAATAAAATTAATAAGCTGCTTTCTTTGAAATGTGCCCTTTTTAACCATTCCTGGGAAGATGCAGAAGGCATTCAGATTCATTAGCCCATCATATTAACATATTCTATGGAGACATATGTATTGTATTGTCATTTTTTTTCCTGTTACTATTATTAAATCATTCCAGTGCTGACAGATGCGTCACAGAATCTCACAGAATCATTAGGGATTGAAAGGGACCTCGCATCTAGTCCAATCCCCCTGCCACAGCAGGATCACCTAGACCTGCATGAAAGTGCTTTTCATTAATAAACAAAATAGACACCTTTAAAAAAAACCTATACAGTTTGGAGTGAAATGCAAATCTACTGTTTGGGAGAAGTCACTGTTTGAGCCACTGACTGATCCCATCGGGTTGAAAAGGTCCAAACACATCTTACATGAATTTATGTTCAAAAAGATTCAGAATGTGCCTTGATGTTCAGATTGATTTGGTATCATGTATGACTTTGTCTACAAGACAAAGACGCCCAAGATTTAAACACTTGAAGTTTCCCAAAGGTATTTGCTTAACGAATATTTGCCATTCCTAATGTTTTTGGCATTTCAACTCTATTACAGATGCACTCTGAAAAATCATGCTCCTGTGTGTAAATCCTGACCTCAGTCCTCTGACCAGGAAAGCCCAAATTTAATCCCATTTCTGCAGACCCTCATAACTCTACGACATCTACAAGACATGTTCTTTTTTAACAAATTACTGTTTCAAATACAAAGGCCAGTATTCAGAACTAAAAACACTGCTTGTACTTCTCAGACAGTATACACTGATTTTTAAAACCAGCTCTTTGTTAACTACTTGCAAACTCACTTCCTTGAAGGCTCAAATGTAGCAAATACCTTTTCAAGAACAGGCATTACCTCTGAGCATCAGTGGATATGCTGGCTACGTGCTCAGCGTATACTGACACATACACGTTGTCATGATAAGAATTAGTTACTGGGCCTAAAGAGAAGTGCTGTCAGCACAGAATTGCTCGATAACAGTAACTAATAACATAATGAACAATCGCAGAATCAATTTTCTACAGTTTGGCATACTCGTAGAAAAGTTAATGGTACTTTTGAACAACGGTGCTATTTCAAGAAAAAGTAAAGCACTCTCCACTAACCCACAGAATCGTTCTTATTTGATGGGCTGTAATCAGCAACATGAGAGACTGCTTCTTCAAAAGATTAACTTTTAAGTATTTGATGCTTTTTAACTGGGGAAAAGCGCTGCTCTTCAGTGACTTTTGGTGAAAGAGGAGATTGGAATGACTAGGAGGAGCCTCTGTTCTTCCATTATCTTTAACTGACTCTACCCAAGCTTTTTTGTTTTCCTCTCTCAAAGAGAGCTAAAAGCTCATTTACTTTCTTCCCTTATTGGCGATATCAATGTTCTGGAAATGACTAGCTAGGGCTTATTTTTGACCCAGAGGAGTGGGTGAAGTGACATAGAGGTGGAATATTGGATTAGTTAAGCAGGGTCTGGCCTGGTTTGTACTTGGAGGGGAGACAGTCTGGGTACACCAGGTGCTGTAGGCTTACCCTGCTCCAGCAGGTGGGGTTGGACTTAGATGATCTTTCCAGGTCCCTTACAACCTGTGACACTCTGATCCTGTGATGAGTTGCAGATCACACAGCCATATCCTCCTTGTCATTAGATCCTACATCCTAGGAGCTATTTTTTCCAGTGCTTTCTAATTTATATCACACACACTGAGCAATACTTTTAAACTTCCTGTCCCTCCAAATCTCTGTGATTACCAAAACTTGTCATCAGGCTCTCAACAGATCTTCTTTGATGACAAAGTCCTTGCCATCCCAAACACTCCATTTGCTCTCTTTCACTTGGGAGGGAAGCAGCTCTTGTTACTGTACTCTGTCTGGAAATGAATTTTGGGTTTTCTGATGTGCTAGGCAGGAACTGGTCTCTCAGGAATGGCTATGGATCACCAAACAACTCAATGCAAAGGGCTATGAAACACAAAGAAATGTGGACGTTTTTTGGTCCTGACACATTCCTATTCTGATTTCTCTGCTGGAATTTTTTATCATCATGCTATAACAGAAATTTCTTGTGAAAAGAGCCTCAATGTTATCTTATTTCAATTCTTTCTCTCATATTCTCATGCAGACCAGATAAAACTTTCTGGTTACTTTTCTCTTTAAGGTCTGTTAGAACAAATGCACCAAAAGTAAATTAGCAACAAAAATGAGAGATGCCAACACCCTCCTTGCATGCAAATTTCTTCTCCTAAATACAAAAGCGAGACCAAGGGAATCCTATTTCACTGAGCAAATTAACAAAAGGTCAGAAAGCTTGATCTTTCTCACTGGTGTTCTCTGTCTGAAAGCCGAACTGCCATTTAAATATTTATAAGGGAGAGCTGTAATTGCAGGTTGAGAGCTCTGAGAGAGCCCTGCATGTACAATACAGGGAACTCTGAAAATATTCATGACATGGGAGATACTCCACCAAAGGAAAGGTTGGGTAAAGAAAACAAGTTCTAACATGGAATTTTAATCATTTCTGAATCAGGATACACGAGAAGGTATCCTGAAACCTCTTACGTTTGGAGTCTGCCACAAGACACAGACGGTCACAGAACAGAAATTCAGACCAGTCATAGAATCATAAGGGACTGGAAGGGACCTCAAAAGATCATCTAGTCCAAACCCCCTGTCACAGCAGGATCACCTAGACCAAGTCACATAGGAACACATCCAGGCTCGTCTTAAACGTCTCCAAAGAAGGAGACTCCACAACTCCCCTGGGCAGCCTGTTCCAACGCTCTGTCACCCTCACTGTGAAGATGTTCCTTCTCATATTTATGTGGAACCTCCTCTATTCCATCTTATACCCATTGCCCCTTGTCCTATCACTAGATGACACTGAGAAGGGCCTGGCTGCATCCTCCTGACACCCATCCTTCAAATATTTATAGACATTAATGAGGTCACCCTTCAATCTCTTGTTCAAGCTAGGGAGACCCAGCTCCCCCAGCCTCTCCTCATAAGGGAGGTGCTCCACTTCCTTCATCATATTCATTGCTCTATGCTGGACTCCCTCCAGCAGCTCCATGTCCTTCTTCACTGAGGGTCCCAGAAATGGACACAACACTCCAGATGTAGTCTCACCAGTACAGAGTAGAGGGGGAGAAGGACCTCTCTTGACCTCTAACCACCCCCCTTCTGATTCACCCCAGGTGGGGAAAAATAGATTCAGTGATGACAGCACAACCAGCAGTAGATGGAACCATGTTCAATTTTGTGAATAGTTTTAAATGAAATAATAAAAAAAAATTAGATAAGAAACAGCTGTGTACATGGCAAAGGTGAGAGAACAAACAGAAATGATCCAAACCCTGCTGTATCTGTTAACCAGGCTTGCTACTAGCAACAGAAGTATTTCGCAGCAGATTAAGTGTTCTTACTAGAAAATCTTCCTTCCTGCTTGATTTTTGTGCCTTTAATTAAACTAAATTTATATGTGTCCCTCTAGTGTGAAACACTAGAAATTCTTTTCAAAAACTGTATTCTCTTTGGCTCCATAAGAAAAACAAGAAAGCTCAGAGAATTCACACTCAAGTTTTCCTACACAAAATCCCAGGCAACATGAATCAAGGTGACCAGCCTACACCATACCAGCACAATGCACTATGCCTGTGGTCCACTCCACCACTCTTTATCTGCTCTCCTTTCCCTTTCACAAGCCCAACTATGGTCCAAACACATGATGGACAATACTTCCATTTAGTAAGTTACCTGACCTTCATGAAGTCCCAGTTCCAGAATTACCCACAAAGGAGGCTCCACAGACCACAGCATCCAGAAGACAGCATATCAAACACTTGTACAGATGAAACAACATTTGAGTTAAAGATGACTAAAGCGTTCTCTTGCAGTAAACTGGATCTGTGAAATGTATGTAATTGTGAGATAAATGATATACAAATTGTTTCTATCAAAAATATATACGGTAAGGTTGATAGGATTACCAGAAAGAATGAGCACAAGGCTGATATCAAGTATATTCTGTTGGTCCTGCTCATTCCATCACTATTTAGAAAGGATGATACCTGCATAGTCTCTACTGAATCGTCTCCATGCTGCTGGAATTTTTGAAATCAAACTACATTTGAAAATTATTTAATGGATTTAAGAAGAAGGAATCACAACTTTTGAGCACATAATACTGTATATCCATTTGTTAAACAAGCAAATATCCCAAAACACCCCACTGATGACACCTGGTGGAGTTGCCTAGTGATTTCTATCAGCTTTCTGAATACATTTCACACTAGAGGCAACCAGGGTATCAATCTTTAAGGCAAAGGGTTATGTGAAGATCCATGTGACACACAAATTCAATTTTACATTCATCACCTTTCAAAGGAAAACGTGTTTGCCATAGGACTCGGACACGCAAATGTCACTACTTGGTATAGTGGCAGAAAAGAATAAATTAAATTATAGGACATGGTTAGAAATGTGCATCATTACCAAGCAGAGTCTTGGACCCAGAGTAAACAGTCTTAAACACAGGGTCCATGAGCAGGGTCATCAAAGTCACTTAGCCCATGTTATATGAAATACCCACTGAAAGCTATTATGGACACCACCTTTTGTTCAGAAGTCTCCTCAGCAGCAAATTACTGGAGATTGGAAGAACAGTTGAAGAAAGTATTCTGAACTAGGTGGAGAATACTTTGTGCTGAAGTAACATTATGCGATGTTATTCATGTTCCTGATACACCCACCATTCCCACTCACAGCCTGACCATGATTACTTGAACATTCATTACTCTTCTCAGGGTTTCTATGGTGAGTTAGGGTTTTGTGATGCATGAGAGTATTTCAAGACTGCCATTTCAGTGTTCCTAGGTGGAACAGCCATCCAGAGCATATTCATGTAAGGACGTACAAAACCTTCCTTTTATGCCAGATTTTCTTTCAATAAAACATGATTGTGACATTAAACATTCAAAGGAATTTATCGTATTACTGAAGTAAAGAAAATTATTATCTAAATTAGTTATTGAGAATAATATTTTTGCAGGGAAAATGAGGTAATAATGAGATTAAAGATAAAAAGGCAATACTATATCTAATTAGATTATATCAATAGTGAACTTGTTTTCTACTTGGACAGATGCTACTGCCAGAGAAGTTTTAATAACTTCCATAGAGTAGGATCTGTATTTCATTTGAATTACTGGGCTCCTTCTTGGCTCAGATTGTGGGGACAACACACATATTCCACCTTCTGTCAACAAACCTTAACTTAGATTCAAAATCCATCTCAGTAGCCGATATTTTTGACAGGTCTTCCACAAGGTCTACCATCTTGAAGGAAGTCTCACTCATTTTGGTAATAGTGGTATGAAGTGACTGGTGTATTGCCACTGCCCTCTTCTGGGTAAGACAAGAACGGGACAGAGGTCTGGAGTTCCTGCTACTCTGGTTTACAAGAAACTGGCAACTACTCTACACAAGGCAGCGTTCTTGACTGCTATTTTTGTACTTATGAAGATGTCATGCAGTAAAGATGTTTAGAACAGTAAAAAACACAAAATGGTAGAGTGACCACAAACTGGTAGCAATAAAGTAACCTACATTTTTCAAGAAGTTGACAACACGAAGACCCTGTTGATTTCACCTAGACAACCCCATGCAAAGCAAGTGACTCTTGATTTGAAACTCAAGTGATGCGCAAGATCTACCTTAATATGACAAACTCTTCTAGCCTAGCTGGGACGAGGTTGTGACCTTTAATAATATTAAAATCTAGCTTCCAAGACTACTTCGAGCTGCTAATCAAAAGTATTTTGTTGACTATCCAACACCTCTTTAACACGATTAAGAACAAAAGAGTAAGAGATATTTGCCATCAGAACACAAGAGTGGGATTCAGAGCATCACAGAATCACAGAACATTAGAGATTGCAAGGGACCACAAAAGATCTAGTCCAATCCCCCAGACCGCTCATCTACTGTCTGGCTCCTAAGACTCTGACTTTGAATAGTTCATTCAGCCTCTTTGTAAAGAGGCAAAAACATATGCAAGCCAAGCAATTTGGGAATAAACTGTATTATTGACATAGAACCACAGAAATAGCCCAGTAGTGAGAGACTGTAGAAGTATCTCTGGAGGCAAAAGAACCTGGATGGATATATAGAACAGGAAAGTGATTCCTCATTGTCATTACCAGTAAAACCACTCAACTGGTGGTGCTTGATTCCTTGTATCTCTATTCAAAAATCTTTCTAATCTTAGCCAGACTGAACAATTCTCATTATTGTGGCAGGAAATAGCAAACACTACTGAAAACGCTAACTTTAGCCGAGGGTAATTATACAGATCTAGCATTGGATGAATGGTGATCTTGATTGTGAATGGGAAGATTGTTGTTTTGAGTTTTTAATAAATAAATTTAAAAATTAGAGCTCACTTGTCACTTGCAACTCAAAGTAAGAAAGAACAATAGGCAGTACTGGAGGCTATCCAGACACGCAATCACAGTGCTGGAACAGAAACATCCCATCATCTACATTACCAGAATGCTAAAATAAAAACAGACAGTGGGCACCAGAAAGCACTTGCTAAGCAGCAGAATGCACACCCCAGCCAATGGGGACAATTGTCAAAACAATTATTATTTATTTTGATTAAATAACTGAACTACCTGGCAAAGCAAACTACTTTCTTCCAAATGGATGCTAACAAAAATTGGATGAAGTTTGGGCTTTTCCATTTTTTAAAAAAATTATTAAAAAATGGAACTCTACAGCTACCACAAAACTTTAACAGAGAAGCAGTATGGGTTAGGACAGCAGGTATGGATCCTGGGATCTCTTCCTTCCTTCTTTACCCTTCCTATAACACAGGTAAGTGACATGTCTTTTCTCGTCCACTGTTTCAGAAAGTTAAATTGCAGCCCCAAAACTGTACCCTAACAGCCAATAAGTACCAGGTCTATAACTATTGGGTCACCCTTGTCCTATCTATCTGGTACATGGTGGTTAAGTAACAGTAATCTGTACAGCCACACTTTGATCATGTTAGCGACAAACCTAGCTTGACCTTCCTCTCCTGAGCAGCCCATTCGGCCGCTAAAGCAGTAGCTTAGACCTTGCCAGTTCTTGGGGCTGCTGTAAGGGAAGGTGTGTGGAAGATACAACAAAACGGAATTGGTCTGTATTTCCACTCAGTCAGTTCACCTCCCACTTAGAGCCCTGACAGTGCATTCAGTGTATAACATTATCTTCACTGAAGGTTCCAGTTTTGTATTACCCTGGGGAAAATACGAGCATCTAACTGTCACAGCCAATAAGTAGAGACTTACATTTTATTGGGATGATTATATGTACTTGTAAGGGCTCAAATATTCCCCCTGTGTAATATTCCCCTCCAGAGTGTAAGCTGCAATTATTTGTGGCCCCATTTTGTAAAAGCCCAGTACATGAAGTCATGATACCTGCTTTTGAAAAAAAATCTAGCTTCCACTTAGTTTCCTGAACAGGAAAACAATGACAAGCTCCAGATATTTAGCCACTTAAACACATATACTTGAAGACCCTTGAAGATCTGTTACCACTTCTCACATCCTTGCCTTAATTTTACTCTTCTTCATGCATTCAATATTACATTGGTTTGACCTTTCAGCTTAAAAAACTCTCAATCCCTCTAATTTTCTTAACGGCTCTTGCTTTAGCTGATAGGAGTTCTCTTAAAGCACTGCAGTGTTGAGAGTTCCCATATTTTTAGCTACTGTGCCAAATCACTCTGAATTTAATTAAACACCTAGCTGCAGAAATCTACCCTAAATTCAATGCAAGTGTCTGCTGTTACAGTGTTTACAACAATTTCAAAGTCACTTTGCTTTGGTACCTTCTGGACATGAGGTCCTGATGCACACAATGGCTCATGCATTAGTACCTTATATCTAAACCAGACATGCCAAAAACCAGAGCATCACAGGTCATGTCAATATATCCCGTGGCAAAAGCAAGAAAGGTGGTTCTTTGGAAAAATACCAAACTGGCCATCTAGATGAATTCACCTTTTCAAAAAATAACATTCTGAGATAAAAATCACAGGTATAACCTAAGACAAAGGTGCAAGTGATATCTCTATACTACCCACCATTTCTTTCATGAAGTATGATTATCAAATAATTTATCTAATTTACAAATTAGAAAAAGCTTATTTGGCATAAGGCTGGATGATTTCTCTATTTTATTCATACTGCAAATACAGGCAGCATTTGTGTATGAGAAAACAGGTACAAGAAATGAATTGTTGTTGTTGTGGATAAATGTACCCATAACTGTTTTACACAAAGTATAAGGAAACGCTGCACTGTCAACTCCAACCTGTACAAACCTCCTGAAAAAGAAGAAAATAAAAGTCTTTGAGAAAACCATATACCTATCAAGGCTAAATCTGCCAGTATCGTCGTTTTCATAGTAAACTCCTAATAGGAATAAGTACCTTGCACACGCATTTTAGAAAAGTACAAAGGACTCCATGTCCACACGTCAAGAAATGAAGCACAGATCAGAGCTGTCACAGCTATATCCCTGTTCAGCAAAGCATTTAAACGTCAATTCTCAGCAACGTGTATGAACAGGCTGCTGTATCATTCTGCAGGAACCACTTGCTAGCAAAAATAAAAGAACAGCTATCTTTTCCATGGGGCTGTCAATTTTTATTTAAACGCGTTATGTGTCAACCAGACCAATTTTTCTTTCATTTCCACACATGTAACTAACATCTTGCTTACTGGCGTTATCCCCGAGTGATACTAGCAGAAGTCTAAGGAGAATCAGGCCTTTAAGCCCTCAGTATTATCGACACAAAATGTAAATCCCTTAAAAGGGATTGGGGGTGGCTTTTAGGAAAAAATGACAAGTAAATATCTAACTGCCTTTGACATAAACAACAGGTTCATTTCTATGAAGAAATCAACTAAGCATTCACCTCTACGAAGAAATCTGAAACCCAAACAAAAGCCAGAATGCATCTGCTAACAGCTGGTCTCTGTCAATAGCCAAACCATCCGAGTCTGACACCCCTATTTTGGCAATAACAAATGCATTTTGTTTTTTGGCAAAAACAAAATCTCCCATCACTAGACAAACAGCGTCTTGAACCTACAGTGTAAATTCTATTATTTTACTATCCTCTCCCATGTGCAGTACTTTCAACGACTTAGGTGGTAAACAGCAGTACTGCTGCTAATTCTCTGATCACCTGGTATCAGGGCTCTGTTGATAATTATAAATGATTTCATGACCAGGTTTAAATGTGCCTGCCAAAACAGAAATTGAACCTGCAGAGAGGAAGCTTTTTTTTTATTACAATGCAAGCCTTTGACATAAGCCTTGCTGGATCCGTGCCTAAATATGCAGCCAAACACATTAGCAAACAGACTAGCCCTACAGCACAGCCACCTGAGCACTGCAGGCTTCCCCCAGCGTTCCAAAAACACTGCGGTCCACAGCTTTAGCTCTACAGGTGAATAATCTGTCACTCTGGCCATGCACTAATGGGCTAATCAAAAGAGATTTTCAGTCTGTGGAGTATACAACAGAGCTGCTTCATTTTAAAAGCAGAGGTTGATGTGTCAACACCAGTCCCAAGCTTTCAGCTCCTGGCCACTACTTAGTATAAGAAACACAACTGTTTTTTCAGACAACAAAAATTTTGGATCATCTATGTGGATATTACGAATCAATGTTCACCAGAATCAAACATTTTTCAAAATATATTCCAGCTATGGAGATGACAATGTTTAATGATAAAATTGACCACATATTTATATAAAATTGAACATGTAATTCTCCATGGGATTAACTTTCATTAGAGGTATATAAGCACCTACACTTGATCTAGTCTTCCAGGCCCTCTTACTTTCAATGAAAAAATGGGTATATTTAAGTTGCAATTCATCTTCACCCTAGGAAAGATACTAAAAATAGAAAGCTTCCACCTCCATCTAATTTTTTTTAATTTATTACTGAAGTGCCACACTGCCTGAGCACTGTCATTCTTCATGGTCTCTCTGTGATGGTGCCGTAGCTGGTCCTTCCTCTGCCTAGACTTACAGCACATTTACCTTGATGTCTCACTTGCTTTTCTTACGAGTCATTTAAAGGATCACCTGAAGCCCCATACACATCTGCACTGATACCTCCATTACACAGCAAACTGTGCCTAGAACAGCTGCTGACACCTGCCCTATTCCAGGACAGCCTTTGAATATGGACAAGTTAAGTAAATTATCACAGGTCCAGAATTAAGCCCAGGAAATGAGAACCAATTTACTTTGACTTTCGTATCAAGTTATGTGAAGATTAGTTAAAGGATTTTCTTTTTCTTCAGCCTCCATCTGCACCCTGTATAAGTGAAAGGATAGAACTGGTGATATGCAGGTCACATCTATCAGCCTCCTTGATCCAGTTAATGAAATTGAGATTCATTGCAATTTTCTGCTTCCCATCATTTAAGGAATGTGGTTGCTTTGAAGATTCCTTTAAGTTTACAATATTTTTCCTCATAACTAGATTCCATTTCTCCTGGATATCTTATTTCTTTATCACCGGCAGCATAAGTTGTTAATATGACTAAAGACTGACTGAGCTCCTCAAACTTGAATTTGTATAGAAACTTTCTAGAAGTTTTTTGCTTTCTCTCTCTCTTACATAAGCATCATATATTTCTAACTGCTGGTGCAAGTTCTGGGGTAGCATTTAAATTACGACCTCCCTCACAAATGCTAAAACAGATCAGAAGGAGCCTCCATCACGTTAACAGTTCAACTGTTAACAGTTCAGTACTGAAGCAGTCCAGGACACTACCCTTCTGCTACCAGAATATGGAATCCACAATCGTGTCACAACTGTACACATGTATGTAATGAGAAAGATGTTTTTTCTCTCCAAGAGCTGGTGACAAACGCTACGTAACCAGGGCACGTAACAAGAAAGTCCAATGTCTATGGCTGCTGCTGACTGATGTACAATCTGTGCAATTCCTCTGAAAAAGTCTTCCTAGCTACCACACTCTCAGTTGCCTTTTCACCCATGGACCCTCAAATGGTCCATGGGCCCATCTGTAAGACACTGATGAGTGCACGAAGGACAAAGCAGGTCAGGCTGACAAGATGCACTTAGCAGATGACATCGGTGAAACTGCCTGTCACGCTGTAAACAACAGAGAAACAGCCATAGGTGAGAGAGAATAAGGCTGAGTTAGTTTGAGAAAGTCTCACTTCCATTGTGACAGGTTTGAGCGGTCTGTAAGTAGGTTGTGAAGCCCTAATTTGGACAGCATTCTGGTACGCTGAAGGGAGCACCACACTATCTCTAAGTGATTTGCTGCCGAGCCTTGTACTGCCATTTCCTTCCTGGAGTAAGAGAACAATAAAACTGAAGGAACCAGAGTACAATCTTTACACTGACCTTCCACCCCTCTGCCTTCCGCAGGGCAGACTAGCACCCACTCTGTTTTAATTCTGCATGAAAGCCATTAATGCAAAGATTGGAGCACATTAATAAAAATAGCACAGAAAAACCCCACGCCACATCTCCTTAAAGCCTCTACCTTGCGTGTTCTGCTGGCAAGCTTAGATAAGCACACTAGAGGGAAACTAGGAATGCTCCAGACAGTAAAGGTTCATATTGGTGTGGTATGGCTTGTTTCTGCACAGTGATTAGGCTCGCTGCCAGCCTGATTCCTCCAATGTTTTAACTATCTGCAGCTTGAGTGATTACATTAATAAACTTCCAGTGCAGACAGCATGCTTAACCCTAGCCACTGTTGCTGTAGGAAGAGTGTGGAAGCCTTTGAATGCACTTCTAAACTCAAAAAAAAAAGGCAAATCTGGGCCTGATTTTCTGAGGAAGAACCATTCCTTAGAAACCTCCCACTGTCTCTTATTCTCAGCAGGGTTTTTAGAACCCAGAGGACTCCATACCAACCAAATAAAGATTTTTTTTCTGTCTTTCTTTCATTATTTTTAAGGTTGTAGCAGCAGAACTGAGATTCCCAACCATCACCTACCACAGATCTGCATGATTTATATCCCAGTCTGTAGTATCCGTGCAGATTACAGTTTGAAGACATTAAGGCCAGAAGCATGCACCTGTAGTATTCAAGCTAAGAGAATAAGTCATCAGCAGTGACGTATAATCAGAGATGAATTTTGCTCATCATAGGTCAGTCCAGAAATCTTCATGTCAGCTCCAAAAAACACAGAACCGCAAGTGATCGGGCAGAGCTGCACACAATCCCAAGTGTATCTTACAAACTAGTACGTTATCAAACAAGGGTGGGGAGCAATTGAATCCTGTTACGTAACAAACAAGAACATATTCACATTTGGATAAGTGGGAAGAATTTTAAGCAACGTATTACAAGCCACATTGCTTCAGCAACCTCTCTGATCCAGCAGCAGTGAATGCCTCTTCCAGCGTCTGTAATAAATGCACTTTTCTGCAGCAGGAACAACTCCCTGCTAGCCCTAAGTCCTGCCTTTTGCCTCCACTGTATCCAGAAAACAGATGAAAGGAGTGTTCGGAGAGTAGGTCAGTCGCTCTTCCTGTAGGCAACCAGAAGCGTCTGTTACACAGTCAATAAACGTATCTGCCTCTGCTTCACGAAATGTTGATCCATCACTGTGCTCTCGGTGACTTCCAGCTGTATACAGCAGTATGCAACTGCTGGATCGTTGGTTTTGTTTTGTTTCAGTTTCTGCACCAGGAAATGACTGAAAGCTGCAAATGTTTTGTATATATATCTCACAGAAATCGACACATTCACTGGAGAGTTTATTCAGTGGAACAGGGCTGTAGTGTGGGTGGAACACCCAGGTTTCATTCTTAGCTCTGTCACTGACTCATTGCCAAAACTTGGGGGAATCATGTGTCCTTTAAACAAAGCAGGGACAACAGTCATTCTTACCAAACAGACATGCGGGGAGAGTTTGCTAATCCCTGTCCACAAGTACTTTAAAATCTCAAGATGAAAGACCAAGTTCATCACACGAATCCATGCAATATGCAATGCTGTGTCTATGGAATGATGCATTTAACACTCCTTAATCATCAAGCCTGTGCTTGTAAAAGGCAAACTCCTACTTAACATAAATGTAGCCCCTTCCTGGGATGACCTCTCCATCTTTTTTGAGAAAAACTGAGTCTCTATTAATAGGTCATTCTACTTGGAGCAGATGCATGGGAGGTTGTCAGTCTAAATTGTCTTCAATTTGGTGTCTGCCTTCCCTCCTCCCTCGAGTATGGCATGTATGTTTATGTTGAGACATATGTTATTTGTCCCTTATTTTAACCTTAATAAAGTTTTGTTGTTAAGTTTAGAAAGGCAACTAGAATTTTCATATTTGAATCAAAGGAAAGTGGCATTGTATGCTGCTCAATTTAAAAAGCAATTTGTGCTGGAGGTTTCTTCAAACCACACCCAGATCCCTTCCAAAAAGGAGAACTCACATGTTATCAACTGCCTAAAAGAAGATCCCTTAAATCTTGCTTACCTTAGCCAAAGGATCAAACCCAACTGCTGCTATTAACACCCACCTAACCACTTCTCCAACTGATCATTTTCCCGAAAGCACCCTCAGAATATCCTGAAATTGTCCAAGCAAATTGAAATTAAAACAGATGTTTCTATGAGAAGCTGGCAAGTCTGTACACGTGCAGGCGTGGTCTCTTTGGAAACAGATGCACTGGGTGCCTGTGTCCAGGCTCTGGCAGCAGGGCTGCATGGGGACTCTGTGAGGAGGAGCTGGGGCTGCTCCATGGCAGACAGCACCCATCACCATGATAAAAAAGCAGAGGGAAAAACCTTTTGGCATCAACCTGCCTGGAGTTCTGCTCATGTAAACCTCCAAAAACTGGCCTGAATTTAAGATATATACAGCTCAGAGCACAACCTCTCCTACCCTTGTTGCTAGACTTCTGTTAAAAGAGACTCTGTGAGCCTAAGGGGAGAGATGCACTAACCTGATGCTCATTGCCTTTCATGCAGAGACTGCTGATGCCTTGCTTGTGGTTGGCATTGTGTCTTAAATTACCCTTACATGGCTATTAGAGGTTCTACTAACAGTTATGTTCTTTAAATCACTTCCCAATCTCTTCAATTTAATAACAGATGTTCCCCTCTGGGTTTGATAGTAAGGTGTTACATTTCCCTGGACACTTCCCGACCACCATCTTCAAGATTGGCTTTCATTTGGCATAAACCTGAGCAGATATTCCTGAGACAGTACAAACAATAACACGAAGTATTTGATCCCACAGGAATAACAATTTGAAATAAGAATTTGCTTTTCCCGGGAACGCCTTTGGGAAAATTCTAAAAATGAAGAGCAGAGATATTTGCAATACAGCAAATAGTATGGCAGAGTGAGATTAGGAGAAACCTAAGACTTCCAGAGCAGACATACCTTTCAGTTAGAAACTTTGCATTTTAAAATATTCAGTCACCTACACTGAGTAAAATACCACAGGTACCATCTAAAGATTGCAAAAGTAAAAGGGTTTTTCTTCCACAAACAGCATTCATGTAGCACTGCAAAGAAAGGATTCATGCCATGGGGAGTTGTGGAATCTCCCTCACTGGAGACATTTAAGACCCGCCTGGATATGTTCCTGTATGACTTGGTCTAGATGATCACTGCTGTGGCAGGGGGATTGGCCTGGATGATCTTTTGAGGTCCCTTCCAATCCCTAATGATTCTGTGATTCTATGATTGAGAACTAGTGAAGTCAACAAACAAGCCCTTGAAGCACTTAGATATTGTAAAACCAGAAGCTAGTTTAAACCTTAGAGATACAAATGCTACTGTGAAATTACACTAAACATGAACAACTTTATACTTTTGAACACTTCAATCATCTTGACAGTCTTGCAGTGTTTGAATGATAGAATCATAGATTCATGTAGGTTGGAAAAGGCCATCAAGAGACATCAAGTCCAACTGTTAACCCAACTGTCCCAAGGCCACCACCACTAACCCTAAGCTCCAAATCTACATGATGTTTAAACACATCTACAGACGGTGGTTGAACCCCATCCCTCAACATCCTGCAATGGCCTGACAATACTTTCAGTGAAGAAGTTATTCCTAATGCCTAACCTAAACATTCCCCAACACAATTTAAGACTCAGAGTACTAAGCACCAATTATATGTTTAAATTTAAAAATTGGAAGAGGCAGAATTAGTGACGGAATCAGACTCTTACCTAGTTATTTTGTCACTATTAGACTACAAAGAATAAATTATTTTAGTATTCTTTCAATAACATAAACTGTCCGGACTCTTGGTTTATTCACACAGCCCTTTTCTTTGGCTTATTCCAAAAACCTTTCCCGAACATAAACCCTACACTGGCACAGAAGTGTAGAGCTTTAAAATGTATTTTAAGTATTTCACAGTATACATGAAGTGACTCGGTGATTCATGATGGAAATAATATGATACCTTTCTGGCATCACTCTCCCTCCCTTTTAAAGGCGTAAGGTAATTTTAAGAGATATGCAACACGGAGTAGGACAATTCCCCTGATGTATTTACTTGATGTTTGTATTACTTCTGTAACAGTAGTCTATTATCAATCCAATCATAATGGATAGTGATAGTTTAAATGCTCCTGTGGGACTTCACGAGCCTTCTTCCACAAAGTAGGTTTGATAGGGCTATAAAAACCCAAATGTATTTCTACTCATGCACACCTGTACTGGATTACAAGAGCAGGATTTGTGCACATGAGGAAGATATACTGCCTGACCTCTTATGAAAACAAATTTTCATCCCTGAAGATATGCCAATAAATGAAGAAATTCTGAGAACAGGAACAACATGGGCCTCTGAACGCACTGCAGCTCAAGGCCATGCATTACTCTTCCTGGTTAATGCCAGCACTTATTAATGAATGCTACAGATAATAAAACCAAAACACATACTGCTACACGCCTCCAGTCTGTGCTTTTCTAAGAACTGTGATTGCTATGAAAATTCTGTCCTCTCGGCAACTATTACACACCAAAGAAAAGATCATTTCTATCCTTAAGGCACATTTGATGTCAAGGACAGTCACATTTTGCTTACTTGTGAATTTTAGTCTTGAAGGGGCAGCTGTCCACAAATAATAGGCTTACAAAGAGCTAAACTGAAGACAAAGACAGGACCAGTGACAAAGAATTAAAAAGCACACTATCATTCATCAGTATTTAATAAAAAACACAGTGAATTCCAATAGTATAGGTCCTGGAAGAAGGTGATCTATAGTACAAAAACACCAAAGCACAGAGGGCTTAACATCCCCTCCAACTCAACTACCGTCCAGTTCCAACCACACATTACCACATGTAGTTCAGTCACGTTACGGAAAACTGTCCATTACTTAGCTACAGGAAATCAGAGCTGACAAAATATCCCTTTCAGTAGCAGCACAATCTCTTAAACGTTAGTAAATAAAATAATGTTAAAGACCAACACCATTGTTGGTCTAAAAGTGCTGATAACTTTTTACCTAACAGACTAAACTTCAGTTACACAAAAATGGGTGTAAGCTGGAACATAGGAGGAATACCTCCCTGATGAGGAAAGGCTGAGGGAGCTGGGTCTCTTTAGCTTGGAGGTGACTGAGGGGGTGACCTCATTAGTGTCTATAAATATGTGAAGAGTGGGTGTCAAGAGGATGGAGCCAGGCTCTTCTCAGTGTCATCTGGTGATAGGACAAGGGGTAATGGGTGTAAGCTGGAACACAGGAGGTTCCATATAAATGTGAGTAGGAACTTCTTCACAGTGAGGGTGACAGAGCACTGGAATAGGCTGCTCAGGGGGGTTGTGGAGTCTCCTTCTCTGGAGAAGTTTAAAACCCACATGGAGGTGTTCCTGTGTGACTTGGTCTAGGTGATCCTGCTGTGGCAGGGGGATTGGACTAGATGATCTTTTGAGTTCCCTTCCAATCACTAATGTTCTGTGATTCTGTGAAACCATGATATGGGGAGAGAAGGGAAAGAAGAAAAATCAAGAAATGGCTAAGAAGTGGGGTAAAGAAAGGCTGAGGAGAAATATCCTTTGCGCTTCCTGAAGTGCTGCATCACCCTGCTGTGGCCAGTTGCACATTTGGGCCAACGGCTCTTTGAGAAGTGTTCAGTGCCTCATTCTGTTCCATGAGGCTGATACTCAGATCCTGGCCAGTCACTCTTCCTGCAGGTCAGCAATAGGAAATGCTCCAGCTGAACAGGGTCACCTTTAGTGTCACACACTTGTTGCATCGGTATTGATATCTATATGCTTACAGGAGCGTTTGCTGCTCTCCTCTCAGAGCAGTTTTCCCACAAAGAATCAATAAAAACACACAAGCCCTATAGACAAGTGTGTTACACCCTTGGTGTCAGCATTACAATGACACTATGTGATTTCTTACAGCTCATATAATCATAGGCAGCTTTTCTTCATGTTGTCTTCTGTTTCATAATTTGTTCTGTCTCATTCTAAGATGCTTTCCATAATCCACATATCAAGTAACAACTATATTTACAAAACTTCTATCATCATAGAAATATCAGCAGTTTGAAGCTCTTTATACTTCATTTCCTGTTAAGAGTATTTACTGAAATTAAATAGACATTTCCCAAAGGGAAAGCTAGAAAAGTTGCAAGCTTAGAGTTCCTGACAATTAGTGCCAATCAATAGCAAAGCTGGCAAAACCCTCATTTACATCTAACAGCTGCGATCGATACCTACAAAGGAGTCACTGAACAGAGCTGCTTTTCTCTGGCTGCATGAGATCCTTCACCTTTAAGAACTTTGAAAAACAGGGTGTGACCTACTGTCACTGTAGGCAATAAACTTGAGTCCATTTGAGCCAGAGCTATGACAGTTTGACAGGACCTACCCTTCCTTCCAAATCTCCTCTGCCTTGTCAACAGTGTTTACACAGCTACTCCTAAGTTTATAAAATCCATGCCTGTGTTTCCTCCCTGGTTGGAGCCCTCAAGAAAAGACTGTCGCAGCTGCTGCTCCCTCACACACATCACTGGCAAGGTACCACAGCACAGAGAGCTGAGGTGAGCCGGACATTGGATTATTGCTGAGAGTGCAGGGAAAGATCTCCCTCTGCCATGAGTGTTCACCTGTCACACATTCGTTAGCTTGGGTCAGCCACTCGTTGCACTCTGAAACATCTCAGAAAGGAGCTTGCCAGGGTGACAGCTCCCTTCTCACTCTGTGACCATAAGGCACACTAAGTGGAAGAGGTTCAGACCCTGAAGAGCTCATCTATGCACATTGTTAACAGAAACAATGGCCTTAAAGACAGGTTTCCTTTGAAACACAAAAGCAGTAGCTGTGTCCATCTGCCCTACCACACAAACACAAAACTGCTTTATAGTTGCTTCTTTGTTCTCATCCTGATTCAGCCAACAGCCAGGATAACACAGCAGCATTAACTGTACCCACTTCAAATCAAGATACCGAATCGCGGAGGATGTATGCTACATGTGTTTGTATAGATAATTTAAGACTGTTGAGCAACAGAGCCCTTCCAGTAATGAAACATTTGTAGTTTCAGTATACCCAGTAGGGAAGCAGGAGCTATTAGAACAGACAAACTGACTATAGCCTCCATGATTTATAAGACTAAATGAGAGTAATTCATGACAGTTATTTATGAGAGTAAATTTTAAAAAACCCAACAAGCCAAACCCAAAGTCATTACTATGATTTGCACATCCACACTCCGTTAATCTAAAGTAAACCAAAGCAAAGCCTGTTTTTAGAAGATCAATACTTCTCCCTCCTCCCTTCTGATACAAGATTTAATTAACAGAAGCAATGCATGTTAACATGTTGGTCAGGACTCTGCCAACTATATCCATAGATTTGCATTGACCCTGCAAATAAACCTAAAGCACACTGAAAATGCCTCATCTGAACATCAACCATCACTCTTAAGCACTTTGTATAGCTTTTATTGAAAATTGCTGTTACAAACTAAGGGCTACTCTAGACCAAAACACAGGTTCATTAATCACAGATGTAAAAGACTTTTGATCTTAAAAATCTGACTTTGTTAAGAAGAACAACCCACCCAACACTTCATCTAGGTGTTCCCAGTTTCTAACTGCAATTCTTGTTGCAAGGCTACAGCACCTCATTGTCCCTCTGAGCCTCCCTAACAGATAAAGAAACTGAGGCAGAAAGACAGCTCCTGTGATGTGCCTGAGTGCACACAGCATGTCAGATATCAGAGCCACAAACCATACCCAGGCTCAAGGACCATACCCTGGCCAGCAAAACAAACCCAGGCTTTCTTTCCAGGCACAAAGCTGGTTCCATCAGCAATGGAGTACTTAAGCTGCCCTGGACAGTGTGTACATAAGTTTTAGCCAGCAAGAGTGTGGTTGGCTGAATCCAGTGCTGGCTCAGAAAACACGAGACGAACTATTACTGTATGAGTAGACACATCGCTGTCATTTATTAAAGTGGCTCCTTTTGCAAAACACCAAGCTAATGAATTACCATGCATTAAAAATTGATCCTCCTTACTTAGCAATTTTTTAAGCTGCTGTATTGATTTAAGTTTTCATTTTACATAATGCTCCAGAGCCTAATTAAGATCTGTGGGAGGTGAAGGGGTGGGGAGGATAGACTGAGAGGTTTTCAGTGTTCTATACTCTCCTCACTTTGGAAATAAAGTGAACGAACCTATGAGGAAAACTGAAGGGATCCTTGCACGCTGCGTTTAAAATCCATGTGGTCGGCACCTGGCACGTCAGTGTTCAAAGCCAACCCCTCCCCTCCCGCACCCTGCAGGAGAGGCAGGCAGTGCAGGCTGCAAAGCATTTCAGGGAAATGAGACAATTGGCCTGACAACCGAGGGTGCAAATCTTGTGCCAGAACAAACCATCCACAAGATTTCTGCAGTCGCTGTACATAAAAAAACCTGATCAGACTGTTGGCTTCAGACAGAGCCTTATGTCAGACCCAGTATGACACAAGCACATTTTCCCAAACTACTTAAAGGTTATGTAATAGAGATCTGCAGAGCATTAGCAGTCACGTGACACGTCCCACTAAGATTTCAAACTGCCACCTACAAAATTTAATTAGCAACCAGTAAACAAGAGAGAATGCAAGAAATACCCTCCCAGAGCTGGCAGGGGATGTTCTTGATATTCTAAGCAATGTGCAGGATCGGGGGGGGGGCAGGGAGGTGGGGAGAACAGAAATGAGGATTTAGTAAGTAAAACTGTGACTGTCAGAGAGGAGAGAAAAGGCAGTAAACAGGGGACAGATTCAGCCACGTATTGCTTGTGGCAGTGGCAACCGTGAGCTTCATCCAGCTGAATTCTAAGCACCATCAACTCCAGCCGCCTTCAGTAAGGGTTTAGCCCATTAGCTTACACCCAGAGACACCGTGCTGATCTATCCTTCCCGCTGTAAACTGGCACAGATCTGCCACTGTCCACACGGATTACTATCAGAGAATATTTTAAAGCAAGTTGGACAACACACTTACTACATCTGCACTTTGCACGTTGGTGGAAAGGCATCATGATACCCCATGCAGCAGTAACAAGCAGCATTTTCCAACTGTATAAGAAGGAGGTACAGAAATATTGGGCTGGAGCTGCCATGTTGAAGCACCAGGGTTTCGCATTCTGGAGGAATGTCGTCTTGATTTGGGATTTTTCTAAGACAACTCTAAACAAGTTAATTTGGCTCGTTCCAAAATTGGCAAGAGGGAGTATTATTGGCTTTTTTTTTCCCTGCTCCACACACATGGTGTAAAAACTTGATTGAAGCTGTCTATAAACGTCATTCGTGCTCCTCAGAAAATATATCCATAAATCAGACCAGTTCGAGTAGGGGTGGAATGTGGAAGGAAAGGGGTGCACATGTGGACTGCCCATCACATCAGTCCACTGTGCTCAGATCAGGCCCTAAGGAAGGTGCCATGCTGGAGAGCTATCTCTAAAGAAAAGCTGGAAGGTAGTTTCTGATTGTCATTAGATGATAACAGAGAAGAGAGTCTGCGCCACTCTGATCCTTCACAGTAACACCACGCACCACCGCTGCCTGCTAATCAACATTCAGCATACTTACTGCCTTAGAAACCAAGTGTTCAACTGTTTGCAACACAGAAAACATAAAACTTTATGACAATTAAAGAAAATAAGAAGTTAGGCCTATGGTCCTGCTCCCTCTGTCCTGAGTTTTGCACTGTAAAAGTCTCTGCCAAACCACTGCCACTGATGGCGAGGCCAGGCTCTTCGCTCCAAACGGAACAGACCCGTGAGCACAAGAGAAAGTTTAGCAAATCAAACGTTATTCCAAAAAGCTCAGACTCAGTTTAGAGTCTTCTGACGCTTGGAAATGGCTTTCTACACATCAGCAACAGACAGCGTGATCTGTCAAGTGATTTTTTAAGTAGCATCTAGAAGCCTCCATTGGGATTTAGTGTCCAGATGGAGAAAACAGTCTTTGGTCCGAAGATCTCACTTTGTAAGCAGGTAAAATCAGTTGAATGTAGGGGAAAGAGTTTGTTCCTATTCCTGCTTACAGAATGATAACAGAGCCCGAGAGATAATAAGTTTCTCGCCCAGGGGCCATTCACAGAATCTGTGGCAGAGCTGGAAGTCACAACCTGATCTCCTTACCAAGTGCCATGTCATAAGCGACAAGTGGCATGTCATAAGCATAAACCAAGTGTTGAACCACAAGCTCAACTCACTAATTTCCTCACCAACATGCTGGTCACCAGTGGTTTTACAATTGTACTTTCCAGAATGAACCTGACTCCAACATTTTAACAGGACAGCTACAACCAGGAAGAAAACCCTCAATGACCACATACAAACTTCAGTATTTGAAAACCAGCTGCTCCAGATGATCATTAACTGTTCTCCCAGGGTGATGGTATCACCACCACTTCTAAAGAGCCTACTCTGTGCAAAAGAGCCTGACAAAAGTCATCTTTTTCACTGGTGAACCAAAACTAGTTTCATGACATGTTGCTTTGAAGAAGCTGCATTTTTCTATCACAGTGGTTATGTCCTAATTCTGTTTTTAATCTTTCTGTTAGTATGTATTTCTCAATTCTAATGGCAGTGGGTAAGAGCTACTGTCAGCAATGCTTCACAGTCAACTTAGAACATCGACAGTCAGCTTAGACCATTGACAGTCAGCTACTCAGACAGATTTTATAGCAGTGACAAGGGTCTGTAATTAAATGAAAAACAGCCTTGACTCTCAAGCCGTACTTCCACATAAATATTGAAAAGACAGGACAGTGATGCATGACCAAGTACTTTCATATTCAGAATAAATCAGCATGACGTTGGATATTTAATTTTGGTATGTGGTGAGGCACTTGACACACGTAAAGGAAAACCCCTTATACCAGAGGATACTAATCATCCAGTGATCATCCTATTTGTTTGCCTGGTAATTCAGAAAGGCTTGGAGCTTTGTCCAAGCTGTTAGGAGAGTGAACACTGTTGTGCTTAAACATCCATTTCACACCTATCTAAACTGCAATGAGTATGCGCATCCAACACTTACCTAAACTAGATGTTCAGAGAAACACACACTTTGTATTTATGCAAAAATACATGCCTGGCTTGTGTCGGTATGAGCTTGGCTGTGTATAGAGACGCCTGAGACTTCTGAGCTTGTAATTGTCAGTTAAGTAAAGGTGCGTGTATCAGCTGTTCAGATCACCGTCATGCAGAAATCTGTGGCACTGCATCATCCCATATTTTGTTCCATCTCACCTCTCCTAACCCTAAAAACCATGTGCCATTTTAAAGCTGTAATTCTAGAAAATTCAACACATTGCATTTCAGAACAAGGTGCTCTGGGTTCACTTAAATATATAGAGTTGTATGTAATAACACTGCACCTCTGCCCACAGCCTCTAGTATATAGCTGGAACCCATTCAGATACAGAGGTTGGAAAAATCTGGGTTGCTCCCTAGTCTGCAGGCAGCAAGACCACTTCACTAGTGTAATATAGCTTAGATCTTTTCCTATTAAAAAGGAAGTAGTATGCACTGTTCAAGACCACCAGATCTCTTAAACAAAAATAACAGTCCCCTAAACAAGATCCAACACCCTCCTTTAAGGCATTAAAGGCAATGCATATATATTTCAAAGGATGTCTACACTGGTGAATCCTGGCTGACATCTGTACGATTTGATCTGAATTGCCTTGCTCATTTGTCAGCTGGGTAGACTTGAAAGCCCTCCTTTAATAAAAACTAATACTTCCTGACCAAAAAAGCTGAAATATAAAGTGACTACAGTAACTTTCATATCAGTCCACACATCCTGCTATTTTTTATTGCACTGAATTTATGGAGATGTTTTAATTTCCACTGTACTGCTTGGTCTGTGTTTTAATATCTCATGCTGTTTTCCTAAGGCAGCTCTTCTATCTTGCTAAGCAATAGTCTTATTTGCATTTTGATGATGGCAATCATTCTTTCCCTGTGTCTCAGCATACTTCGTGCAATGCTTAATGCTAAGATCAATGACTTTGACTTTATGTATTTCTTCAGAATATATCCAGTCGCTTAAGGATCAGACTCTGTATTTATCAGATGCACTGACAAGCCTCATTAATAAGTTATTCTGATGAGTTATTTTCTGTATAAACAGCATCACTACCTGCACTGGACAAAAAAAAAAAGCCCAGACAGTGCTTTAGCACTGAAATAACAGACAGCAGTAGTCTAAAAAGAAAAACCAAAGCTTTCCCATGCACTTACATTTTCCTCAGTGCGAACTGTACTAAGACCATGCACATCAGTAATGTCGACCATCAAATCACTCTGGAAAAGGCACACCCCCTCTGCCCTATGCTGTAGGCACTAGCCAGTTTTGAAAAGAGGTTGATAAATACCTGCAGTATCCCCTATAATACAGAGCACAACATACTCATAGGTGATAACTAATTAACTAGTATTTATATGCAAATTCTCTATTAAAATGTTGTCATTCTGGTCTGCATACTCATATACACAAACATGCTTCCCACAAATACTGCTGTGCACAGCGTGTCCCTATATTTATCTATAGCTGCAGAAGATCTCTCCCTCCCACCAAAAAAGGCTGAGATATTTACTTGGCAATTGGTCTAATTTAGCATTAGCTGCCAGACAAACACCACGTAGAACTACATTAGCAATGTCTGTATGGAAGAGTAGTCACACTGATGACTTTGCCATGACACGACAATATACAGCTGCAAAGCAAACAGACGCTGGGAATATGCAGCGAGCTTGAGGGCTTGGTGGGGGGGACGGGGACAGGATGCTGCTCGCCAGTCTGGTTACTAACTTTGCCCACAGCTACTAGCACAGAAAGGAGACATGGCAACGTCAAACCTGCCAATATAGTATTTGTTTTGATGCAAACCTTAAAAGTGACTGGAAAATGACATCAGATTAAACATCAATAGGAGGGAGGTTGGAATAATCTAGCAGGAGTTTAATCCCTTTACCCGGTGCTCGTGCACGATACTAACAGATTTGATTATTCTAAGCAGCACCTAGAGGAAAAGATCAGTGAAGGGCATCATCAAATTGCAGCAGAATAATAAAGTTTGTCTGCCTCCAGGAAGAGTTGCTGCTTCATTACTGCTAACTAAAAAGAGGATTCTCTCCCCGACGCACACCTACAAATCTTCAGCCCTCCCACCCTCATTTGGCCCACAAAGCATTTAACAGAAACATCTATTTTTAGAAAGGGTGAAATCTCAGCGTACCTTCGAATCGAGTGCTTCCGATGTGCAGCGAGATCATCGCCGAGCGAGAGCTGCAGTCTACTGTGTCAGATTACAACCTTGGAGAGAAAGGGAGCAGCGCCGGCAGCAGCGGCAGCAGCATTGGTGTGTTTGCACTGCCGGCGTTCAGGCTAGAAATGATTCATTAGTTGTCTGCAGGGAGGCAGGGTGAAGAAGAGAGAGCGAGCATCATCGGCCATGCAGCAGCCGCTGGAGCCTATGAGACAGCAGCGCTCGACACACACACACAGACGCACACAAAGATGGCTTTCCCTATCTCCCAGTTTCTCTTTCATAGAGTATTAACCCCGGCACCGCAGCGGGGAGCACAGACAGGAGCTGAGGAGCAGCAAGTGGGATCGCAGCAAGGATGTGTTTCAGTGCGGGGGGGCAGGGAGGGAGGCGGGTGTTGGGAGATTTTATTTTACCTCCAAGTAATGCTATCACAGGATCTTCTCAGTAGGTCATCTGTGGCCTACTGGCACGAACCAATGAACTGTAACTGTGAGCTGCATTTTTTTTTTTCGCTCCCAAGCCTGCCCAATGGAAGGCTTAGGAACTCAAATGCAGAAGAGTATTAAGGCAGATTACCTGGAGCATCCTAACCATTCTACCTTTCCTCTTCCCAAGAAAACGGTAAAGGATGTAGCTGCACAAAACTTTTAAGTATGCAATGACCGTTTCCCCAGCAGCTAGAGGGAGACACTATAAGGGATACGGTGAAAGGTTTTCAAGAAATCAGGTTTTTTTAAATTCAGCTTTAATCTTTTTTCTCCCCCTACCTTTTTTTTACCTTTTTCTTTCCCCTCGCACCCCCCCCAAGCAGAGATGATCTGACTGCTGTGAGTGAACATTGACTATAATGGGACTGAATTCTCCAGGCTGATGGAGGTTAAATTACCAAGAAAATATATCTTCACTTGCAAAGTGGAACTTCTGTGTTTTCCTGTCAGTACTTAGCAGGAGAAGGAAATATTGCACTCTCAAGGCACTGTTTTATGGAACTCTGTTAAAGTACCTGCAGAAATACATCTCTCATCTTTTAATAATGTGTCTCCACATTAATTCACAGCTCCCTTTCAAATATCAGTCTTCCTCCCACAGTTCTGCTAACAAGCATAATGAGAACGAGGAGGAGAATTTTCAGAAAAGTTTGGCATTAACAAAAGGAACCAGAATCCCCCAAAGCCTAGTGATTCTTTATGAAACTGAAGCTCAGGGATTGCACCCTGATGTCCAGGAACTGTCAGCACCAAAAGCTTCACTGGAAGAGCCAGAGAATAGGGACTCATCAGATTATTTCTTTCTCAAATTTTTGTCTCATCCAGATTACCAGCCTGTGATAACTTTGAACCTTAAACCACAATGTTTACCAAACAGCTAAGGAAGCCTTCCCCAATGTCTTTGCCTATGTTTCGGGATATTCCAGGTCCCTAGCATCAATCTCTTTGGGTGTCCTATTAAGATTGTTATCTCCAAAGCTTCTAGCACCGCTCTCACTGGGGTGGAAAAGCATTTCTCTTCAGAGGTTCAGAGTATCAGTGTGATCTTCAAAGTAACTGATTGCTACTGAAAAAATCCATCTGTCATTCTATGAATGAAGCAGCTAGTAAACTGATCTTCAGTTCTGTGATATTGGAAAGGAAAAAAAAAAGGCTGATAGAAAATATGTGTTTTCTTCCCTGAAGCTCTACCTTGGCACATTCTGGAAAGAATGCAGTTTTCTGAATGGAAAGTCCAACATCTAAAAATAAGGTATCTGAGACCATACTTTCATGTGAATCTCAGCCCCAAATTACCTTCCCTGAGATTACTCATGACTGTAGTGGGAACAACAAAACTCTGGCATTTTCAGAGAGAAAAGCTGTTCCAACTCAGGATCATATGTTGCTTCCCAGATTAGATTATGGCTGTGATCATCAGGCAAGTGCACCCTTACTTTATAACCACTTTGTGGTATACATTATTGGTTTTTTTTAAAGTCTAATTTTGGCAAGTTAGGGTTTTTTTCTCAGTTGAGTTCATGCAAGCTTCCAATCCAAATGTTCTTTCTGACTACAGCAGCACTTAACCATACTGTGCTTCAGCAACAAAAACAGATCTGCAGCATATGACACGAGGCGATACCAGAAGATTCGAGGTGACACATTTTGGAAATCTATCTGGTCTAGGCTAGAGTCTACACGAACATGTCTGTTGCTTCACGCGCATTTGTACAAACAAAACAATTTTCTAAGCCAACTCGATACAAGAAAACAAGTCAGACCACTGTAAAATCGCTTTATGAATGCATTACACTGATCACAGAATCACTCTGGTTGGAAAAGACCCCTGGGATCATTGAGTCCAACCATCTACCCTACCTTACAAGTTCACCCCTAAACCCCTCAACATCTCATCCAAACAATCTTTAAACACATCCAGGGATGGTCACTCAACCACTTCCATGGGAAGCCCATTCCAGTGCCTGACCACTCTTTCTGTGAAAAAATATTTCCTAGTGTCAAGTCTAAACCTACCGTGTTGTAGCTTGAACCTTTTCCCACTTGTTCTATCACTAATTACCTGTCAGAAGGGACCAGCACCAACCCCTCCACAACAACCTTTCAGGTAGTTGCAGAGAGTGATGAGGTCTCCTCTCAGCCTCCTCTTCTTCAAACTAAAGAGCCCCAGATCTTTCAGTCTTTCCTCATAAGATTTATTGTCCAGGCCCTTCACCAGCTTAGTCTAGAGCTCTTGGAGTTCTGGGATGCAAACTTCACCCTTCTCTCCAAGGTGTCAGTTGCTTTCCGACTTCAAACCTTGACCTTTTTGCGGTTCTGATCAATGTCACCAGAAGACATCATCAGCCTGTGTGCACAGAAGCAGACAGCGGCCTTCATCCCCACTCAGAACCAAATGAAGGTGTTTGAGCAAGAGCTCACGTGCTTGTGAGTAACTGATCCTTCTCCAATACTGAAGAAAGAGGCAGACTTTTAAGTAGAAGAACGTGATGAAGAGATATTCTTACTTCACACTGACTTTACTCATTTGAAAATGCTGATTATGTATGATAAATATTTTTTTTAAAGGAAGGAAAACCCTTACAGTTAAACAGAGGGGATTGTGAAATCAGGTAAAATTACTAGAAGTAGTTTATGTTTTCCTGGTCACATTTCCTCTAGGTGAATCACAAGCCCAGCAGAAATTTTGTTGTTTGTCAGCATACAGTGGAGCCAGCAAGGTGCTCTCAGAGCAGCTGAATATAAAACTAGTGCTGCTGTAAGAGCAACCAGACTGTCATGGTAGATAAATGCTCAGACCTTGTGTTCCTTGTGACCACTTCACCACAGTCATGGTTTGGGAAGGAGACCAGGGCAGTAACTTAGTTCATGTACTGCGGGTGCACCTCAAAGCTCCAAAGCAGAGATTTAAGGAGTTGCTTGAAAGGAGAGCAGAAGGCACAGTAATGAAACTAGAGGCCAAGAAACTGGTGGGGTACAGGCTTTTGAGAAGTGCGGGGTGATGTATGTTTACAGAAACCTCAAATGCCCTTTTTCATAACTCTGTTTATAGCTCATCTGTGTGCAGTAAGTCTTGACCAGAATTGGTCTTTGACAACAGACTGTAAAACACAAATCTTAACAGGACCCAATGGAAAATAAAAGTCAGTATCATGACAAAACGGATGATTTCTCATGCAGTGTCTTTTCATTTGTACCTTCCATATAAAGGATATATGGAAAATATTATTCCTGCTATAGAAATTAAGAATTCTGCTTCAATAAAAACACATCTGGCTCCTACCACATTGAAGCAAGAGCTTATTAGCATGATTGCCATTGTTATTACAGTAGCTGCTCCCAAAAGTACACACAGTCCTTCTTTTTGAAGGAGATCACCCCTGTGCTGCCTGCTTATTTATTAGGCAGAGGGGCAGTGTTTAGAAGAGATGGTAGCAGCATGACAGCAAAAAACCCGAAATATTACCGTGAAGACAAGCTGAATTCTGGAAAGATGCTGATAAGCTGTGTAGAGATAAAGAAGTACTTCATCTGTTCTAGATATTTTGACACCAACACAGCTTGATGACAAAGACTTTAAAAAAAGGTTGTCTTCTCCAGCTAACAATTTCCATCACAGAGGAAGCCTGAACAGGAGTGGAAATACAAGTAATTTGTTTTCTGGGCTGTCAAGCCCTTTGTCTTGACCCAACAATAAAACCAATTGATCTACTTCAAAGCACAAAGGGAATGGTAACTGTCATGATGGTATGACACAAACCAGATTTAAAAATAAAAAGATAAAAGAAGCAAACAGCTTGTTTATGTTCTGACAGCTGTGTGCTCCAGCATTCCCTGTCCTTCACTTCGCATACTTTCTCAAGGGAGACGTGACATACCTGCCCCTCATGGCAGCACACCCTTTGGTGTCACTCAGAATCTTCTCTATGTCCCACGAGCCCTCTTGCCCCTGCTCCCTCAGCACTGGGAAAACACAGCAGTCCAGACACCATCTACTCAGACAAGAGAATTTCTCAGCCTGCTGGATGGTGTGTTCTGTAAGCTGACACGTGCCTCCAGGAGCAAAAGCTTACAAAGCACAAGTCAATCCTTCTGGCTGGACATCTTCCATTAATGGTGGGGATATCGTGTTTTCTCTGCATAGCCTGCAAGCAGCAAACACATTCCATTGCCATCACCATCCCTTAGGGCTGGAATATTAATAATATCCACTAAAATTCAGATGTCTATGTCCATCTGCCTGCTTTTCAATACATGCCAGCTTGGCCAACAACCTCACAACACTGTACAATACAGGCAGTGTAACTCCTGTAGAATTTTTCCAAGTCTGTGTTCCTGAACAGCACTGGAAAAACTGTTCCATCAAACCCAGTGAAAACAGTCCCATTGTTTAAGATTAATCATACTACTTTCCCCCACCCAGCATTGAAAGAAAGAATCTAACAAATTGTTGGCTACCTTGGCTGACAGCCTGGCCAGTATCCTGCAGGTGGTCCCATTTCACCTAAGAGACAGCAAAATCCACTAGCAGGTTGATCAGTTTCTAGCACCAATGGTACATGATATGAAGAATTGAAATTTCACACTGTTCAGAGACCAAACAGCTTGTGTTCCTGGAACAGGACTCAAGTGACAATTTTCAGCATTTAACATGCAATCAGTGGGTTCAAATCCTCAGTACATTAAAATTCCAATCTTCTGAAACTCTACAATAGGCTGAAATAAGGTTGCAAGATTCAGATTTACTAACAGAGAAAAGTCCGTCATTAACTTGTAATTTAGAGTTACAATAGGAGTATTTGTTGCCCCACACATCTATCTGCTTCCTTACAGTATGCAGTGTCAACAAGTAAAATTACTGCCATAAAAGCCTTCATGTGGTCTTTCTGAAAAGTTAGCTTATAAGATTTTTTCATTATCCAGGTGATAAAATTTAGAAAGACTGAGTTTAAGAGAACCTTATTTTGCCTAGTAGTGGCCTAATTCAGCAAACAGTATCAGCTAAACCCAGGGAATTTTGAGTTTTAGTTGATTGCTGCCTGTCCCATAAACGTAATGTTAATTCTTTATTTTAGTATATGTTCTAGTACTTCAGAGCAAATAGTTTGCTTGAAGGAAGGTCAAAAAGTTTACTAGGATTTCTGCTGTAAGAATTTTATTGGTAAAAAGAAAGAATAAATTTAAATGAGGTTACTTTGCTTTCCAGTTGGTTTGGGTCAGTCCAAATTTGATTTACAAAGTACCCTCAAATAATTCTCATCTCAGCCTACCTTGTTGCCTTCTACAATTATCATTTTGACTGTGAAACAAAAATATATTTCCCAGTGGTATCAATCAAATATTGGGGATATTACATTATTATAGCACAGCTATAGAGACAGTCCTCCCAGGGTTTCTTTTATCAGAAATGAACTTAAATCAATACTAAACAAATTTCCCAGAAGTCAAATTCAAATTCCCTAGAATTACAATGAGAATGAATGAAAAATTATTGTGCCGGGTAGTGCTGCAAACCATCAGGACATCTGGGGCAAAGGATGCATTCTTTCATACCAGTTAGAGCTGCTCCTTTGAGCAAGTGGGCAACTGTACAAAGCCTGAAAGTGTAAGCAGAGCTCAAAAAGATGATAAGGAGCCTATTCTTTCCATGCACAATTTGATCTTTTTCTGACACTAGTGGAGATGTCTGTACTGGCTGTCTGAGAAGTCCATCATTAAACACTGGACTGTCTGCTGCACTAATGGTATTGATATATCAGCCAACAGAAAACCATATACTATACATACATAGGGTGTGGGACAAATTTTCAAGTCATAGAATCATAGAATCATTAGGGATTGGAAGGGACCTCGAAAGATCATCTAGTCCAATCCCCCTGCCACAGGATATCCTAGACCTGCTTGGTCTAGGATAACCTAGACCAAGTTGCACAGGAACATATCCAGGCGTGTTTTAAACATCTCCAGAGAAGGAGACTCCACAACTCCTCTGGGCAGCCTGTTCCCTGTCACGCTCAGTGCAAAGAAGTCCCTTCTCATATTTATGTGGAACCTCCTATGCTTACACCTATTGCTCCTAGTCCTATCACTAGATGCCATTGAGAAGAGCCTGGCTCCATCCTCCTGACACCCACCCCTCACATATTTACAGACATTAATGAGGTCACCCCTCA
>JAOXOE010000776.1:4112596-4172101 GCA_028565055.1 Phoeniculus purpureus | reverse complement strand
GAGAATCACCTCCCTCGACCTGCTGGCCACACTTCTCCTGATGCAGCCCAGGATCCGGTTTGCCCTCTGGGCTGCAAAAGGCCAAAAAGGCTCCAAGTTTTGAATGAGGAAAACTTTGTGCCCCAAACTGGAATTCTAGCAGAATCTAACCAATAAATCCCAGCCTCAGACAAGTAAATCAGGGGTTACTCCCCAGCAAATGAATTGCCGTGCTCTGGAAAATTAGTTTTGCTGTGAATGAAAAGAGCTAGAGGAACTGAATCAAACGGCGGTGTGTTATATCTGCTAAAGAGGCACATGAATATTTAACAGGCAGGTTTCCTCTATTAAGCATTAAACTGCTGAGTAAATGATACACTAAAAAGCCTAAGAGCTGCCAAACACTTAAGTGTTTGTTGATTTTTTTTAAAGCCATTTTTATCGTGTCTGTATCTACTGAAGGGAGAAGCATTCAAAGCTCTGGAGAGCGAATCCATTAGTGAATAGAAAAGATGAATCAGAGCAAACATCAGATAAAGATCCCCATCACTGATGCACCCCGATGTCACTGGAAAAGCGTTTTCTCTGTAGATATACAGGCTGCTCTGTCTCGATCTTAAGGGTGTCCTCAGGTTAGCCTCACCAGTTCCTTCCTCTGTACCAACTCTGAACTCGCTGCTTTCAGGAGAGGTGCTGACCCGAGTCTTTCACAAAAATGAAATTTCATAGACTCATAGAATCATTAGGGATTGGAAGGGACAATCTAGTCCAATCCCCCTGCCACAGCTGGATCACACCAGCGTGTAATTTTTTTACTGGGGAATTGCTTCAAATAGAATCAGCTGTCTGGCAATGGAAGCAGGAAGTGACTGCAATTAGAAGAGTAAAATAAAAGGTAGAAAGTCCCTAGTGGTGTATTCCTGTGACATCCACAGCACAACTCCTACAGCTGCAAAGAGTTAAGTCATTTGTGCTGAACCGTAAAACCAAACCATACAGGGAAGCAGAAGGTGAGATAACACAGTGCCTGAGGTGCCAGGGAGTGGTTTCACCCAACACGTGGTCACTTCTGATCTGTGTCCATGCTGTGACAGCTGATTCAGCAAATGGCAGTAGGGCCACTGGAAGATTTCAGAGCCTGCAACACTCACCTTCTTAACACACCTCTTCTTAACATTTTCTGAGCTACCCTTCCTTCTGCTTCTGCCTTCAGATCTGTGCTGTGAAGACTTTTCAGGTGTTTGTTTTGCTTTCTTGTTGGCCTTTCTGGACTGTGGAAGAAAGTTCATAGCTCATTAAAATACAACAAGTGATTCTATTGGTCTTAAATGAATTTGCTCTTGCATGGTAAAGCACGTTTCAGTGTATAGACATGAGATTCAACAGTTCAGATGAGGTATTGGGTGAACAGCAGAGGACAGGCAGGGCTCAGAGCGCCTGTGTCTGAGCAGAGCTGAACACAGTGAGCCCAGAGCTGAAGCTGCAGAATGGGAGGCTAGATACCACTGCAATCCAGATAAGAAGTAATGTAATTAGGAGCAATTTGTTCCTTGCGTGGCATTTTGTCTCTTTGTCAATCTCGGGAAGAATCTCATATTAAGTTTATGTGGAAGATGGATAAAACAGCAGGGTGGAAGTAGCATGTGGTTATATGGTAAATGGTGCTGCTTCATCAGATTATTCAGTCAAAAGAGGGCACTTTCTGCAACATCCCTGGAATTAAGTGGGATAAAGAAGCTCACAAGAGGGACCTTTGTTCCTTCTGCTGTTACCCAATACAGAATGACAGGGTATAAGATAATGCCACATATTTATTCTAAGTGTGCTAGGGATTATACCATTAGTTCTTTTTTTTTTACATTTCAAGCTATTGCTGAATCACATCAACTTTACATCTGCTACACTGAACGTAAGACAGTCCTGACTCCCAGACCTTGCAAACCTACCTAAAAACCACAAAGCAGCTGGAGAACTGGCCTCACACCATACTGCTCAGTTCAAAGTAGTTCAGTGTTCTTTCTTTAAGGAAGCCTGATCCCTCTCTTTTCTCTGTTCAAGGGAAATTTCACAGCAGAGCTTCCCCCACTCCGTGCGCCGTCTATAAGCGCTAGCAAAGCAGCTGGGTTTTTTTCACTTTACGTAACATTTAATCTTGGATAACTAAGACCGCTCCCAGAGGGTAAACAAAGTGACTGAGATCTCTGTTTCTCCAAACACAACTACCCCTATTTTCATCCTTTCTCTGCTGACAGTGAGTCAGTCTGTCTCTGTTTGGGCAGTGTGACGTAGTGTTTCGTGCCGTTCGAGGTGCGGATTTCACATTTCAGAAAAGCTGAACCTTCTAATATCAAGCAAGAAGCTGTGTTTGGAAAAGGAAGTTTAGAGTTTATTCTTTCCTCTAATCAGCCCTCAACGTTATGTAATTACCCTCCAGCAGAAGATGGTGGGAGGAAGAAGCAACAAAACAAACCAAATAGAAACAAAAAGTGAACTGGTTCTAGCAAAGCAGAAAACTGCCTGGAATTGAAAGGAAGCCTTTTACGTATCTGTTCTGCAGTCACTGCCCATGAACCAAAGGTGGTCATTAGAGCTGCTTGTACTATAAACACCAACCATCTGTCACTGGTTTAGCTGTGGCCATTTCTACTGTAGGCCAGGATGCTTGGGAGGAATCCAGATGTGTTTTCTGAAAAACTAGAACTGTGTCCACCCGTTTTCACCTGCTCTTCCTCTGGCAGGAACTCGTCATGCCCAAGATGACACTGAAACCAGAGGGGTAGCAAATACACGCAAAAAATGCAAAGGTACTCGAGGGAAGATTACAGGGAGCTATAGGCAAAGAGCCTCACTACCTGTGACATAATCATCCAAAGTGGTTTGGTGTGAATTAGTCATTCACAGTAGAGGAAGAAATGGGAAAACCATTTCCCCTTCCAAGCTCCCCTTTCCAAACCAATGGGGTCTGTGAAACATCAACTGCCTCCTCCCATAGCTGTCAGATCTCTCTCAAAACACAAGGAAATACTTCACTTTAATAGGAGAGTTACATATATAGTATTTTTTTTCTTTAAATAACCACTATTTTACAGCAAACCAGTTTTTGTTTTTCTTCTCGGTGTTACTATATAGTGTTGGGGCACTGCACGTGCTGGCATGCAAGAGCAGAACTTCTGAGGTTATAACAGATGGCAATGTAACAGTTCCCCTGTAATCACAGAAAACATTCTAATGCAATTAAAATAATTTTGGATTTACTTTCCTAACACTAAATGACAGGGAAGTCAATGAGGGCACTTATTTCTATCTGTGTAGGATAAAAAGAATGCTCAATGGCAAACCAAGAAAAGCATCCTGGCCTACAAGCCTCTGAGTCATTCTGCACAGCACATGCTCGCCTATAGCTTAGCAACGAATCAACGTAGATGAGGAAAATGTAGAGAGCAAATATATCATGCAAAAACAGCTCTTGTATATGGAAATGTGAATCCAGCTGGATTACAGGGAAACAGACACTTTGCCTTTATATTCTTCAAACCCACTTGAGGCTCACAGTGCTGTCATTTCTAGGGATCAGAAAATTAAATGTATCTGCTGCAATTAAAAGTGCGTTTCAACACTTGCTGAATTGTTTCCTCCTGTGATTTTACCTGTATTCTTTCTAAGACTGATTTGTTCCATGGGTTTATTTGCCTCATATTAGAAGGAAAATCAGACCCAAAAATACACTAGGGGAAACGGTGTAAGTGGGAACGCTGACAAAAGCCTTAAAAATAGCTTCAAAGTCAAGTGAGCACATGTGTGCCCAGCTGTCACTCTTTGGGTCTGAGTGAGCTGAACATCAGAGCTCTTCTCCCAGCTTGCCCTGGCAGGCAGTGGGTGACTTTCTGGGGTGGATCAAGTCTCCAGGCACAGGGCAAAATTACTGTAAACTAAAATTAGCCTCCTACAGTCATACATGGGCTGTCAACTCTCTAACTTCATTGCAGAAGTGCCGATCACACAAGATTCAGCTAAGCACTTTGAAACACTTTTGTATAAACGTGCTGCAGTTCTTCTAATGGTTCTGAACCCAACTTTAGGTGAACTTTATTTTTAAATCTTGCCATCAGTCACTATTGAGGAATTGTGTAAACATGTGCTGAGAAATAGCTCTGTGTTGTGGGAGTAGACTCGATGCACTCTTCCCCACATGCAAATTAATATATTTAAAAATAAATGTACCACTTGGTAGGCAGCTGAGGAAGCAGAGGCATTTTTTTAATGTGGGGAACATGACAAGGAAAGGAGCTGCAATTATTTTAAGAATGAAATGTGAAGATCTGGGACAATAACATCAGTTCTTCACAAATGGTGATATCAGTGTGGGTAATATAATTGAAGACAGATTGGGCAAGTGTTTGCAATAAACATATATACTGATGCCTTGTGGCAAACCAGGGGAGCTAGAGGCACATCCTCAATTAGAATTCCCAATGCAGGTTATTTTCCTCAACAGAAGTACAAGGAATAGGGACAGACTGTAAGGACAGCTCTGGCTTTCTGGGACTGTGAGCCTGGTTTTCAAAAAACTGAATCTACAACTCATTTCAGACTTTCCCAGGGCTCCAAAATACCCCAAAACCAAAGGAGCTTCTAGCTCACAAAGAAGTTGCACTCTGGTTAGGCTTATCAAGTACATACTTTCCACTCAGAAAACATATCCACTTCCTAAACTGTCGACCAAATAATAAGATTTGAGGAGTTTAATTAACTTTTCTGGATACCAGAGACATATCCTACAATGTAAAGTTTTTTATTAACAAGGCATTATACATTGCTCCTCTGTATGGCAAGATTTAACAAATTGCTTATGTTAAACACTTATTCATAACCCCACACCTCAACAAAAAGATTGAAATGCAGGCAAGTTTTCAGACAAATTCTGACTTGTCCTTGACTGGAAATGGTTACTCACCACTTTGTCGTCTTCTTGTTCTTTAGTCAAGGGATTATCCTCATTTGAAAGTGATTGATTTGCCTTAGGGCAATCCAGTACAGGAGAGCCACGCTCCAGAATGTGGTCGAGAGCCTTCTTCTGTAATAGAGGAGAAAGTGGCTTTGAGATCATTTCAACTCCCTAGAGAGAAACCTACACTTCCTTATAGGACTTGGGACCAGTACCATTTTACTAGTTAAAGCTTCAAGGTAATGGTTATTAGATGGGTAATTCTCTCCTTTCTACATGGCTTTGTTTCCTCTTTCCCTTCCAAAACACTCATGGCCTGTCTTGCACCTTTAATTGAAGCTTTGGAGATGCTGGGTGGGATCCTGCCACACCTATGAAGGAAACTGCCTTTCCCTTTCTTCTACCAGGGCATTTTGAAAGTCAACCAGGATACTTAGTTAAGTAGAAATAAGAATGACTCAAAGTTTCCCTCTTCCTCTAAAGAGCTTTATTGTAGATAAGCAGCCAAGGTTGCTTTAGAATGGTGGGAGCCAGTTCTTTCAGTAAGACAGCCTCCCTGATGTTTGGCAGGGGTTGCAAGACAGCCGGTCCAGCCCCCCAAAAGCAGCAGCATTATGCCTTTCCTTTTGGGGAGCAAGTGGCTTCCTGTAAGCACTCAGAGATTCTCCACCCAATGGGAACAGTGAAGTGTTTTATCCAGTAATAACAGTGTTCTCACTTTGGTATTTGTTACAGCTGAGTACAATGTCCCTACAACAACGTGGTGCCAGCTAAAGACAGAGTCATAGCGTGAAGCTGTCCCTTTCTAAAACACTGTTGAAAGGGAATAATTTTCCTTCCACCCAGAATTGGGACAGAGGGAAATATTTTCTCACACAGACATCTACATTCTCATGAGGCAGAACAAAATGCGGTGCGTCACCACCCAGCAACACATTCTGGGGTGTTCTTTAATGGTATTTGAATGTGAAAGGTAGCTTTCTCCTGGAAGCATACACTTGGTATTTAGACAGGTTTCACAATGATGTAATCCCGTGGCTGCAAGTTTTTCCCTCAAAAGGAGATGGTGCTTTCCACCTCCCTTGCTGTTTTGCTCCTAACTGCAAGGCACAGTGACCCATTTAGAGATGAAGAAGCCTAGAACAGATTTCAGGAGAAATCTCTGTGCAGACAGAGCATCATGTTTCTCCTTGATAAAGAAAAGAGCTCAAGAGTGAAGAAGAGAACCATATGCAGCTCCCAGTCAGCCGAGATGCATTTTTATGCTGAGAAGCTAGTATCTTGCTCTCACTGCAGTGACTTCACAGACTGTTTAGTTTCAACAGAATCCTGGAAAAAACTATTTAAACATCTATCAAAAAACAATTGAAAGGAAAATGTGCCTGCAAACTGCAAGCAAAATACACAAACCCATTGAGCTTTGAAATGCGTAGTTCTTTTATTATGAAAATATGTCCAGAAACGAGAAGGAAAGTGTATGGGAAAGTTAAGTCTAAAGAGATGAAAGAAACAAGGTCTCTTTCCTGTGGAAAATGAAAGGGCTCTACATTCCAGCAATTCAGCACAGAATCAATGATTCAATTCCGAAAGGAAAAATCACTTCCCTCAACTAAAATTGCAGGTCAGGCACCAAGGCACTGAGCGACGTAAGTCTCGTGATGACCCTTATATTTAAGTATCAGCTAAAACCCACATTAAGAGAGGCTATTCTTGCAACATTTGTACAGAGGAATTCAAGCTAAGCTTCCTGCCTCAGTTGAAGAGAGAAAGCAATCAGAAGCGTGACTGCTCCTACTGAGCACCAGACAGAGCTCTCTAGCTAATGTATTCCAGGCTGTCCAGCTGGGACTGAAAAGCTGCTGTCTACAGGGTACAAATTGAAAGATTCTACGTAAGATGCAAGTTCGCTAACGCCTTTATTGCTTGTTTAATGTGCGAATGCCCCATCCTGGCATTCATCTGCAGTCTGGTCTTGTATCACACGCTTCAGAAGGGCAGATGATGTACTTTCTGTGGTTAACAGGAGGAAAATATTTGGGGGGAAATAGCAGATTTGAATGCGAATTGCACCTGCAGGCACAAAAGATTAATGCATGATTTCTTCATCTCAGGTTTAAGCCTACTTCACCTGTAGGACTGAACCAAGTACCTTGAAGCTAGCAGGAGTACCGCTGTGAATTTCAATAAGGAGAGGCTGTAGAAATCTCTCCTTCAGAAGACAAACATCCAGCAGAGAAACTGGATTGAGGCAGCTCATGTGTGCATGTGCAGGTACTCCAGAAGCTTTATAATTACTTGTAGTTTGCCCCACCATTTGAACACCTTTATCTTTCACAGCAGCTAGGTGAAACCCAAGACTATTTTGCTTAATAAACCTTTTGAACTTTTAATTTCTACCACACTCTAGAATGGTCCTGTTGCAGATCTTAAGTATGCTGCAGTACAATTATAATGTACTCCTCCTCAAGCTGCTACTTGCCTCAGAAGAACAGAAGGTAGGTAGGAGATTAGCCACCCTTTGCAGCATCTCTAGAAGTCAGTGAAAAGATTCCTACAGGAGTCAAGTTGATCCTAAATAAAGGGCCAGTCATGCTGGAGTGCAACTTCCAAGCCTTCAGACCAACTCTGAGATTAAAGCTTTTCTTATCAATTCCTAATTATCAAGGACTACATCCTTGGCCACTGCAAACTGGAGCAGCTCCACTGCAGCCACTGAAGCAACACGAGGACCAAATGAGGACCCAGCCTGTAACCAAAGCCCCGCGTCTCCTCAGTAACGATATCCTATTTAGGCATTGCTAATGCTGGTCTTAACTAGAATTGTCTGGTGTACCAGCCAGATGCATATGAGAACTCTGGTGAGATTTTTATTAGCTATTAAAATGCTAATGATGCTCTGAATTTCTTACAAATGGATAAAGGTCTTTTAAAGAAAAAAATCCCTCATGTTTGGAACAGAATTGTCATGACTCCCAAAATGAAAATAAACCAGGAGTCAAACTTCACCTCCAATAATATGAATACTAACAGCAACATTATGAGGCTAATGCATGGGTGTTACTACCACAGCCACTCTCCTATTAAGCCATAACAGCCTTTAATAGGCTCAGCTTTATTTCACCCATAATTTAGTTTGTCTCACACTGCACTGAAGCAGCCTTAACTAAAAAGCTTTCTACTCCAACCAAAGCAAGCAGGCCATTCTCATGAGACAGCTGACATCCAGAGGACCCACGTTTGTGCCTTACGGAGAGCTGTGGCATTGTTCTGAACAAAAATGTGCAAAGTGAACTTAGAGGAAATTGTATGGCACAGCCTTGAATTATTGAAAGGCTAGCTATGCAGAACAAACATAATTAAAGGGTCTCATTATCTTGTAAATAATCATTGTAAATAATGCTTTCAATAATTACTTCATTAGTGCTCAAAACGCTGGCTTTTATTCTCCTCCGAGATTCCAGCCGCTAACTCTACACTGCATAAATTGCCAAAAGGGAAAATCAAAAGCAGAGCAACCCCGTGAGCTGGAAACACGACATGCACTTGCTGTATGGACTGATGAAAACACAGGATGCCTGGAAATTTAATTTTTTTTACCCATTTTCAGAAGGTTAAAAGCATGTTTTTAATGTATTTTTTAATGTATTTTTTTCATCACATTTCCTTCTGATACAGTTGGATTCACTTGCCAGCAGCTACATTTATCCATGTAAAGATGGCTGACAGCAGTGTGGCTACAACCAAGATCAGTCTGCAGCGTGGATGACTGTCCTTGTTAACAAAAGCATGTACTGTCATCCTCCTTCTCTACGAACACCCTGAGCTAAACCAAATAACAGATAAGACTATGGCTCAAAAAACAACAGCCTAAACAAAAGGAACTGTGAAGACCAGGAGAAGAAATGGGCAGAAAATTCAAGTCCTGAGATCAGATGGCTCGATAACTGAGACAGTCAGCGTTTGGAAAAGCAAATGGCTTTTTTTCAACAGTATTCCGTGAGCACTGCCAGCAATTAAAGCAATGGCATGAAAAAGAGACAAATATTCCCCTGGTCAGGTCCCAAGTCAGTCCGCAGCACTGCAGAAGGCTGATGCTTACAAGTGACGGCATTTTAAAAGGTCTTTGCCAGAAGTCCATTAAAGAAATTAAATAGCAGGAGGAAAATGGTCAGTCAGGCTGCTGAACAAGTTAGTGACCACCAAGTCCTTCAGGGAGAGAAGGTGGAGTAGATAAATGAGCAACATTTGAAACTGAGATAAGAGAATTAATTTTCACAAAGCTGGTTACTGAAGTTTTGAAAAGGGAGATGCAGCAGCAACTGCAAAGCCTAGAGAGAATAAAGACACACTCAGCAGAGATGCATACTACTTCTTTTAGGAAAAAAAAATCAACTCCTTTGCTGGTGTTAGAAGAAATAAGCCAGTATTAGGGCACTTAAAATCCCCTTCAAAGAGACAACCTGAAGTTATTTAAGTTATTGAACACTATATAGGCATTAATGGACATTATACAGACATGATTTTACGTTACCACAGCAAAGACAGATTGATTTCTGAAACAGCTTTACCTTGTTCTGTTGAGCTCATTAGGTAAATATGCATGACTGGACTGCTATGTGCCCTGGTATAAGGACTGAAGTAATGAGCATTCAATTTATTGCACTGTTGCATGAATCAGAAGATTATCCTAGAGATGCTGCTAAGCGTATATTAATTAGCATCAAAAAGACTAGGAAAAAAAATGCATCCCAGAAATTGGTTCACAAAACCGAGGTTTTTTAAGGAAAAAAATAAATTGTATAGGGGAAAGGATTCTTCCTTCTTTCCCCAGTCAAAATCGCTGTCAAAAGCTTAGCACTGCTAATGAGGCTACTCAAAGGATCCAGTCCGATCCAAGGAAGCATTCTCGTACTCTACCCACTCTTTCTGCCATGTCAGCACCTACAAGTGGTTTCCACATGGTGGCATATTCTGGATTGAGCACTAACCCTGCAGCACTCCCTCCACAAGGGAATCCTGGTAAACCCTGAATTGTTTTCTTGCAGTTTCCAATGCTCTTCCTTTCCCACTTGATGACACTAGAAACCACCTGACACAAGACTCCTGTAGTGAGCACATAAAACATCAGGGGCGTGAACTGAAGAGTCTTGGTTAAGCAACATTCTAAATATTCTCGTTAAAACTAAACATATAATGCTATTTCAGTCAGAGCAAGAGGATTTAACTGCTAATTCCCCTTCGGCTTCCTTGTTTGTGAAGTAAAACTACTTCAATCAAAGCTGTCTACCTGCAAATGCATCTTCACCTGGTACTTCACAGCTTGAAATGCAGTTACAGCAGGACAACTAACCTCTTACTTCTCCCTTTCCTTAGCTTATCACTAAACTTGAATGCTTCTGTCTGAGAGCCTCATCTTTGCTTTGTTTTACAGCAACAATAAACTCAATTTCTAAGTCAGACTATGGCTCCAATAAAGAAACACGTAAAACAAACTTCCAGTTCTCACTGACAGATCTGCCATTCCCACACGTGGCTGCAGCAGGGATGATTCAGTGATGCCCCTGTGCTGCTGTCTGCCACACTTCAGGAGAAAAGGTAGTTAGAAAAATCAGGTGCACAGATAGCTCCGCAAAAACCATAACCAAAAAACCCCAGCTGTAGCAGTTGCTCAGATCTCACAAACTCTTACAGGTACTTGTCCTTCTTCCGGCTAAAATAATCTCAGAATCCAGATGCATCTTTCAGATTGAATGTTTGAGAAGTTGTTTTGTCTAGGAAGACAGCAAAGCATAGATGTAATTTAAACTTTTTGGCAATAAGAGTAATCACATAGCACGAATGTTCTGAAGTTTCCAAGGAGTATTGAGCAGCCTCTCAGGCTCACACCAAACAGTCATAAGCTGAAATGGGCACCCAAGCATACACGTGCTGTGCTCTCCCACAGATTGTGTGTGATCTTGGCCAAAGCTATTGCAGTGGTTTGCATGAACCAGGATTTAATCTTTCAATGATACACATAAGCAGGACAGCTCTGTAAGAGCTTGATTTTGCAGTGACCTACAAATGGGAGCCGCCCCTTGTAAAATACATGAGCTTTAGACATTTAGTCTGGAGAATGCCCATCAAAACAACCATTTACATCCTTCACTGAACAGATAATTGTTCCATAACCAATTAGTGGAGAAAATTCTTCACAAGGCCAGATTCTCTTCTCATGAACTTTTAGACTGGCAAAATTGTTTTATGGGTTTTCTATGGAAAAAAACTCAATCCGCAGAATATTAAGGTGCCATTCTATATACAAAGTCTTGACAAAGTCTGGTTGTCTTTTTTAATAAAAGGTTATTATATTGAAAAGACTCAACAAAGTCAAAGGTGTTTCAACCTCTGATGTAGAACAGCACCGGAGTCTGCTCTGGCCTCACCTGTGACACTTCTTCGAGCAGGTAACATGAGATGACCTGCAGAGATCACTTCCAACTCAAGTAATTGTCTGGTTCTCTGACACACAGATGCTCACCATAGGCTCCTGTCACAATTCTGGAAAGCAGGAAGCTTAAAATTGAAACTAGACTTCTTTACAATGAGCTATCAGTATTGTCGTACACACACTGATTCTTGTATGCCTCCACAGTTTAGTTCAGACACTTTAAAATCTCATTCCCTTAGGAGACTTACCCAGTGTTAGAAACATGGATGAAGATTACTTATTCAAATCTATTACATGAAAACCACAGAAAGTTAACAGGTCTCTGCAATGCTGCCAAATAACCTTTTCTAAATATGCTTTGGAACTGCCTCTCCGTTTTCTGCAAGGTTCCCTAAAAGGACTATAAAGTGAGCTGGTATACAAACAGCATCTCTGTCGAGTCTGTATTGATTGTGACAGGCACTCTGTTTTGCTTTAATGTAGCCAACTTACTCTCAATTGACAGTAACTGGCGTGGGCTGCCCCAACAGTCTCATGTTCTCCCTCATGTATGGATATAAGAAATAGAACTTTGTATGCAAAACAATCCACTTTTTCTTCCCAATTTACAGTCTGCTGTACACCGTTAGCTACTTGTATCATAACTTGGCCTTTTGGTAAGAACTATTTACTCTTGAGCATCAAAATCCTTTCTCCTATTCGAGGTAAAACGATTCAAATGCTGTTCATAACAGCTGTACAATCCAGAAACATCATTGTTTCATACTTACCATTTCTAGGTATTTCCCTTTGTAAAACCTTTATTCCAGAAGCACTTTTGTTCTTCAGCCTTGTTATAAATGTATACAAAATGTTCTTTTTATCCTCAGAAGCTCATTTGTAGGTGTTTCACCACAGGCAGCAGCAGGACTTGGCACACACGACAGGGGTGGCTACAAGAAGCTGCAAACGGTTCTACATGAGCAGCCAATTCCTGCACATGACAGAGAGGACTGAGCTGATCACAGGCGTGAGGGCTGACCCACTGATCGAGCTGAGACACAACGACATGGCTATTTTCAGAAGTTGCATACAAGCTCCATGAACTCACAAAATCAAATTTAACCTGGGGTAACCCAAGTCTTTAAAGCCCCACTCACATCTGCCTCCTCCAAAAGAGATCCCAAACAAAATCCACATCCAAATTCTTTTCTCAAAACTACCTTAACTACCGCTGTCTGAAAGTGTGCAGGGTTTTTAGAGAACTGTTTGGTACAGAAGAACAGCTTTCCACAAAGGCAACACTTCCCTCATCCCCCTTTGTCTTCTGAGTTGTATCAGGCTTGTATTTGTCAAAGCTCATGTGAGTGAGCTAAACAAACCCAGCATCGCCTAGAGAGGTCTGTTGTGCGCTTTACGTTACCAGTGCAAAGACAGATTGATTTCTGAAACAGCTTTACTTCATTCTGTTGAGCTCATTTATATTATGTTCCTTCACATTCAGATTTGGTGTTTTCCACTGTGAGAAGCAGGGAATACTTGCATTCATAAATACCGTGACCATCCTGGTCATGCAGACAGAACAGCCAGCTAATATTTTCCCTATGCTACGATTTTACTTTCTTGGCTTGCCTTTATGCACAAGTCTACCTTAATTGCCAAGTCCAGCGTTCTCACTCCTATGCAGTGCTCCGAACAGCACAAAAGTACCAAACTAAGCACAACCGCTCCATTGCTTTAGTCACAAGCTGGCCAATTTCCAAGCGCTTTGGTATTAACTCCACACGCACATCCTCACTAGCCTTATATGACAATTTATCTGTGCAAAGATAGCACCGACTCAAATGAAGTGAAACTGCAGACACTCTCGCCTCTAAATTTCTCTGAAAAAGCCCTCATACAAGAACAACCCCTCCCCTTACACAGTACCACACTGACTCCTGTATTGCACTTGCTAGAGCACTGACTACACGCAGGCTCAAGTACCTCAGTACCTGAGGTACTGAAGCTGAGAGAGAAGAGGCACCACAAGATGAGCAAACAGTCCCATGCTACCCAGCGTTCCCCCCCACCTCCCACCCCTCGCAGCCACCACAACCCTCAGTGTGAAGCAGAGCGCTCACTCCTGTTCCCTACTATGCTGGGAGACCCTGCATGGTGCAGCTCACAGCTAGCTGCAGCTGGAATGAGGCAAGTCACCAAGCGCAGACAGGTACAGCACTGCCACTGGCATACCACCACTCACTGCCACATAGCAAAAAGCTTCAGGAGTAGCAACCTAAGCTCAAACATGAGCACAGAAGTAATGACTCTAGATACTACCACCACATCAGAACCACGATTCCCAGTTCTGGATCAGGCAAGTAAAGAGAAGTAATTTTAACTCTTCACTGTGAAAGATGCACTTTATGAGTTTACAGAATACACGAAGAAGAGATTTATTCAAATAAATAACCCCCTTTTTGTTTTTTCCCCCTCCCAAGTTCAATATTAAAACAAACTCCCATGGGCATAGTTTAAATAAATCCCATTAAAGGATCTGAATTACTTCCACAGCTACTTTGATAATGTCTACATGTTTGTCAGTAGAAAGTGCTAGGAAATGCACTACCTTTACTCTCAGATCCGAGTATCTGTTGTTCGGCATACACTGCTGCAAAGACATACCAGCCTTATTCAAACACTTACTGGAAATGTTCACCAAGGTCAAAAGAACATAACTAATATAAAAAAAGCCCCAAGACACTTGCTCAGATAAATTTATTAGTGCATAGGTTAGAGATTTACTCTTCTCCAATATTAACAGAACAAAGAGGTCCACATGAAAAGTTTTGTTTTGAAACAAACTCATTGAGGCAGCTATACTGCAACATGTAAAAGCACAGAGCAGCCTATTGGAATTTCTAGCCTTGATGGGCAAATTCTTACATTATAAATAAAAATTGAACATGATGGGATTCTGGGGGTCATTTCAAGAAATCAGCTGTTAAGCAGAACTGATTTTTTTACCCCTTGATCTAATTTGTGTAATCTGTATAAATAATATTTACTGATAAAAATCTAGAAAACTATAGAATAAAAATATATTTTACGTAGGATGAGTACACTAAGACAACCAATCTTTCCTTACTTTGCATGTAAACTTCATCACAAACATCGGTGAGTGTTCTGGACTTAGAGGTAAAGAAATTTGTTCATTGCTAATGAAGCTGAAATTTTCCAAGCGACTTCTTTATGGCTAACTTGCAAAAAGATCATTAATAGTATTTTTTCCTTTTTTTTTTTAAAACATGCTTGACATCTGAATAGCTCCAGTACATTCACAGTGTATTTGGACAGCAAAGCAGGAATATTCATACATACAATATAAATTGTAAACTTTGCTGAATTTCATTAAGTCAACAGACTGAATTAGTTTACTGAGTAGCTTTGATCTCAGACACTTTCAACATAACCCATGTTTAAGGATTCTAATCTTTCAGGACTGCATTACTGCAGTTAACATTATCGCTGAACACTTGGAAGCATTGACAAGCCAGTTTAGACTGTGTTTTCAAAGGCACACAACATACTGTCCTCTAATTCTCTTATAGTGTAAACGTATCTACAATATCTACATGGATACCCTTAAACAATGAGAAGTCAAAAATCAAGTTACAAATATTTTACACACAAAATACAAAAATAACCTGTAACATTAAATGCAGTTATTTGGTTACATTTGAAGCCTTTCAAGCTTTCCAGTCGTGCAAGCATTACAACAGGTACATGGACACACTAAAACACTTCATCTATGTTACAGAACACAAACGTCATAACAAATCAGTGTCTTAGTTTGCATTACGCTTCAGACTTTTCTGAGGGAGTTTATCCCTCTGTGCTACATTCACACACCAACACGAGCAAGCTTCTGAAGAGGAAATTGTGACTTGGTTTTATAAAGTGTCGTCATATAAACAATAAGGTTACATGAAACCATCAGTTTCCTTTGCACAAAGGTTATTTATAAAATTATCTGCTCAAGGTCAGATTCGTTGTGCTTCATGGCTGCATTCTCTTACCAGAAATCCTCCAACTACCATTCTGTTATAAAGGCAAGGAAATGTTTAAAGCAATTAACCTCAGTCACACTGAAAGAAGAAATAAAAAAACGCGGGAAGTTAAAAAAAAAGCTGGTTGTTGTTTTTTCTTCTCAGGTGTAACGCAATGAGCAGGCACTTAAATAAGTAATCTTTGCAGGATACCACATTTTAGTACTTGTTGGAGAAAAACTGTTTAAGTATAAAGCTTCTATAGGTTAAGTGACTAGATAATTAATACACTTAAAAGAGACAAGGCTACATCTCATAAAAATGTTCACAGAGTGCCAAAAGAAGCAGCATTGGCAAGACACTAAAGTTCATTATTAGAATTACGTTAGCAATAGGAAAAGAAGCCAAACAGTCAAAAGTCATTAGTCTCTCAACCCCCTATTTAAACTGTTTGTAACACTGAAATATGAAGAGAAAAATCTTACTTTAGTTTGAAACAACTAAGAGTTAAGTTTCAGTCTCACAATTGACTAGTTTATGATGCAAATCCAGACATATTCCGATACATTCTGATCTTCATTTACAAGTAATCATTAAGAGTCATTCTGTTTTCTTTTACAACCATTAGCAATAGGTCATCGTGGAACAGCGTAAGGCATCAATTACTGAACAGATTTGGTTTTTCTGAAGATGTATTTTGGAGTTTCTGAAGGCTGGTAAGTCTTGGAATGTGCATGCTATGACAGTGTTGTTGCTAGGATAATTCCAAGTATCAGAAGCAATACAGTTACACATATAATTATGAATATCAATTTCTGAAAAAGAAGAGAGAAGAGCAGAGATTCAAATACCTGGTCAGATACAGAACTGTTTCAGTACATGTAAAACCACAGAAAACTGATAGTAGCCAACTGAAACCCAATCTGAATGTTTGGTGGTTCTTTCAGCAGAATACTTAATGCTTTGATTTCCTACTGTTAGTCTTTCTCTTCTAACACACACGTAACTGTAGTTACAAGATAAACCACAGTTACAAGATAGAGCAGTGTGATCTTTCCCTATTTTGCTTCACAGAAAAGTTACTCGTGTCCAACTCCTGCAACTACCATTACGTATGGCAACAGGTGCAGGGGTGAACATTTACTTATCAAGGTCAAGTCTAAGTACAGTAACACTGCTTACTACAACCCGCCCTTGATAAATATTTGTAGCCTGCCCAAGCCTTTACAACTTCATGCAATTCAATCAAACGTCACTAGAAGCACTGGGGAGGTAATAGCTCTGAAAAGCTGCAAGAAAAAAAGAAAAAAAAAGGGGCCATATGTAAATGCTTTGAAGTCTGACATTACAGATTCGTGACCACAAGCAAGCGCTCAGTAAATCCTGTTACCCACCCAAAAACCAAAGCTGAGAAGCTGTAACATCAAAGCTTTTAGTTTTGATGTTAAAAGTGTGTTAGTACAGAAAACTGAATTCCTGATTAGTTGTGTGAAATGACATCCTGCTCATAGCACTTCATACACAGCCTGTAGATACGTCATGCAGAAGAGTTGAGTTTCTGCACGACTTTTCTGAATTAGCTGCTATTTTCCTAGTCAGCCTGGCTAGGTAATATCTTGACAAGAAATGGTAATTAGTACTGCAAAAATTTGAAGATTGAAAGAATTCTCCTAAAATTCTAGTTGGAATCTTTGCAAGCTTTCTTTTCCAAAACACTGTTACTTGCCACTGTCTCATTTATTCTAATACTAATAAATAGCGTCAAAGAAATGTTAGGATGTTGTGCAAGGCATAATAGCCAACTTCACAGTAGCAGACATTTACTTTCATGAAGGTCTACTGAAAAAACCAAACCAGAGACCCCCATTTGATAAAGATCCAAATGTAACTAGTAATCCTTATCTTAATGCACATTGTTTGCTGAACTGAACTTTCAATACATTAAAAAAAATCCAGTCTACGATACACTAATTGCATTGTTTGGTCTTGTTTCTTGCCGTGTTTACAAGTCTCAAGCAGTAATTGCATTCTGTAACTTCAGCAGTTTACCACTAGATGTCAGTTTTCAATACAAACATGAAGAGCCAGACAACACCCACCAATACATCAAGTCTGCTCCCCCAGTATGGACTGCACAGATATTAAGGGTTAGCAGAACAATACGAGCTACCAGAGTAACACAAGAGCAGAATTAGTTGATTAGTTACTTACTGCCGCACCGGCAGGAAGTCATGCATGCTGAGATTATTCAAGCATCACCGAATACCAACAGACAAACCAACAATTAGACCAATTAAGGCAATCAACACCACTGACACAGCGATAATTATCCACATTTTCTGTCAAAAAACAAGGTATTTTAGTATTAGGCACATTAAGAATTGCATTTGTTTTTCAATTTTTAGATCCACAGATTTTTATTAAAGCCTGCAATATTCTCACGTAGAGATAAATTTAACTGTATACTCTTGCATGCACAAGAACAAACAATCCTAAGCAGTGTTTACAGGTAAACTAGTGTGATTAACACCTCTATAGCTATCAGAGATGAGAAAACCACCATTTAGAGAGTCATTATGTGGGCTCTTTTTCATGCTTTCCATTTTTCTTTAAATGTAACAGGTGTGTTATCTACACATAGCTATCTGTCTGTCTATATGTATAGACATATTGCTCCCTCAAATCCAACTCACTGTAAAAAGCCCCACAAAATTGCATGACAACTCAAAATGCAAAATTATGTCAGATGAACACTTCCTTAACTCTGTAATCAGTTACAGAAATAATATTACTTTGTAGTCTGATTTCAGAGTGTTGTTTGCCTATCTGATGGGAACAAAGACACTGAAATGCAAAACAAGTTTCCAAGGCAGTGAAAAATGCCTGAACATTAACTTGGCCTCTATTCCTCCACAATATTGAGTATGTTGTTTAAATATCACACCTTTCTGAGAGGAAGGATCCCCCTTACCTGGTACTTTTAACTGAGTACAATGCAGTTACATCTAAAAAGACTAATTAGATGGAATTTTAAAAGAAATAAACCTGCTTCAGCAAAACCATTTCATATTTCTTGCTAAGATGGAATTTTATAGCTATAAATCCATGTAAGTCACCAGCGATGGAGATCCAGAACATTTAAGGTTATTTCAAGTGTAAATAACTTAAGGTTATTACAGTAATTGATAAGAAGAACCTATGAATTCATCTACTAGCTGAACCTTCTGTGATGGTTTTACACTGTAATGACAGGAAAATTGAACACAGCCTTAGCTATCCATTAATTCTTCATCCCTTTTTTTAGTATAAGAAGGTTCTGACCTCTACTGGTAATAAACTTTTCATATTAAACATATCAAATTAGTTCACATTGAAAATGTTCTGATTTCTTCCAGATGATGGGGGGCTTGTTTGTTGATAAAGTCCTTTGGTAAACCTCCTGTGTTGTATACTAACTTGTAACAGTGTTTTCTAATTTTAAATACTACCACTACAAAAAAGTAAAATGCATACACTAAATCTATTTCAAAGGACTGAACACAACAACAATCAGTTCAAACAGGAGGTAATTTCACACTGTGCTACATTAATACAGGAAGACTGCATACCCTTCGTGCTTTACTTTGATATTTTACTGCCTTTTTTGTCTCTTCTTTTGCATGTTCCACGTAATCTGACGCGTTCATCACGTTCTTTTCTATGTTGTTGATCATTTCACCCTTAAAAAAAAGGGAAGAAAAATATCTTATTACTGGAATCCAAGGATCAATATTTAGTGAATTTAAGATGAATAAGTCTATAAACCAACAATGACTATTTTAAACAAGTGAAGAACAGTTGACATGTTTTCTGCTTTGATGTATAAAGGAAAAAGGGAATGACAAGGAAGGGCTCGTGATTCTAAACAAACAAGGAACATTCATGGGTGGGACAGGCATATTTCTCCCTTTGCAGGGACAAATACCGAACATCTGAAAACACACCTTTGCAGGAGAGGTGTGTTTTAACAGCCAGAACTAAAACTGACATACTAAAGACATCAGTATTTCTCAGCAAGTGAGAAATTATATTGACCATTTCAACACGAGGTTCCACAGTTATCTAAGAAAAAGCACACATACAGCAACACTGAAAGTTCCTCAGTATTGAGGGGTTAGAATGTCAATGCGTAACAAATTCAAATTACTTATGACAAATGAAATTTGGTAATGAAATGGAGGATTGATGAAAAATGACAGTAAGTCTATTACCTGTGCTTCTGTCCATCAGAAGAAATAATCAGCAGCAGTGAACAGTAAAGCATTAAATAATGATGCACAAGAAACTTTTATTTATTTCCAATTCAAAAGAAAACCGCTACTAATTTACCTTGGCTACGTATTTAATATCAAAGCAACAGAGGACTTCAAGAACAAAGCCAAGTTAAAAAAATTTCCTTTTCAAGGCAGTTTCTCTCCTGAATATTATGCTTTCAGCTTACCTACACAGCCATTCTGTTTGTAGTCTTCACATAAAAATAATATTGTAAGAGAATTTTTAACTTCTATTTTTAAAATGTGTTGATTTATGGTACATGTCAAGAGAAAGTTTATGAACTCAAAAGAATGACTTGTTAGGCCCTTTACATTCAGGTTAGTCGTAATAGTAATCATACCATCGTATTACATGAAGTCACATACATCCTTGTTAACATCACATTTTGCTCTGCCAAATTAGTCCTTTACCATGCCTGCAAGACTCCTAAACTCCCCATTTCAGGAGAGAGCCATTCTTACTTAAAACATGCAAAAAGGTTCAAGTGTATTGCAGTATAAGCATGCGGAAGAAAATATTAAGTATCTGAACTGAAAAGGAAGTCTATGCTTATTCCACTATATGAGTACATCTAGACTGTACATTACTCCAGAACTAAACAAAAAACCTTTAATGATTAACGTTCATATATTCTAAAACAGTCAAAAAACGCTGGAAGCCTATATTATTTGAACAGAAGCAATTATTTCTGCATGCTTCAAAGGGGAAGACTGGAGGGGGTGGGAAAACATCCCACTTGCTAAGTGTGTTTCAATTGGTTCATTTACCTGAGTCTCCACAAACATTGCCATGTCCATAAACATCTCATGTAGTTCCCGTATGCTAGTTTCCAGTTTTATAATATCCTTGTGACGCGACTCAATTTCATTCAGAGCTTGCCTAGTTATCTGGGAGTCTGATATAATCTTCAGGAGAAGAAAAAACAAAGATGTGGACATAAATAAGTGTGGGCTGACACACTTTCTAAATAGCAGTAGCAGCAGAAGAGATGTAACAGGACCATAAATACATACATCAGATGTGAAAATTGAAGGATTACCACTTTCTAACATTTCTTCGAGTTCCTCATCAGTGGTGGTCTTTCCAGCTAGGATAAAAACAAGAGAACTTCACATAACCATTTATCTGTTACAGAAAACAAAATTTTAGTGTATGAGGAGGACGGCAATTCAAAGAAAATGCTTTATCCTGAAAAACGCTCAGTATAAAAACCGCAGTGTTCAGTCGCTACCATTCTGCATATGGAAAATATACAGATGAAGGAGAAACAAATAATTCCTGGTTGATGGTGGGTTTTTTTGGTTTGAGGTATTTGTGATCAAAATGAAGATTTTGACCAGAATCATTTACAACGGACACATGAACTTGTAAGTGGTGTGTTCTTCAGAAGGAAGAACTTGAAACACAGAATACTTATACAGCATTCAATATTTACCTATTCACGTGTCACATGGCAACTAATTCACTTAACCTGCATCACCGTGTGGGCAATTAAATCATTAGGTAAATGTTTTGTCAACACAGGCCTACACTCATATTTCACAGAGATGATGATTACCACAGGGTACCTTCACTGCTATTTTTCATAATACATCTAACAAAGATACAATAATAAATCTATTAAGAAAAATGAATCTTATTGATCTCACTGGCATCACAAATGCAACTGTTATGAACTACACAACACATTCAAGTGATTTGTATTGTACAGTTTTAAAAATTACCTATCAAATCCCTGTTCCTTCCATGCAAAGTTAACTATCTGTAATAACTCATAATTCTGTTCTGTCAGATGAAAGTTACACTTTATTACTTTGATGTTAATACCCAAGAATGCTGCAAAACCTGCTTTAAAATATTTAACGTTGAGGAAAAGCTGAAGGTTCTAACTGCATCATAACAACATTCACTGGAAAGAACTACGACCTAAGGGTCCCTCCTCTCAAGCATACATATAAAGAAGAATTTAACCTAATAAACTTTACTGAAAAGCTGAATCGAATCATTAGCATGAGAGGCTAATGACAAATTTCAGAAGTGTGAGAAGCACATGAAAAGCCAAGTCTCCTTACAATGCATTTCTGTTTGCATTTCTATTTCAGCAATATATGCATTTGCTTTTACATGACAGATTCAAAAAACTCTGCGAATGGAATTTTTTAGACACTTTCTGAAGTAGAGTCTGTAGCTCAACAGTCAGCTTTCTGAATGATCTCTGTAACAAACATTGACCAAGTCAAATGAGAGTCAGTCAACTAACGATTAGAATACATAACAGTAGCATTGATTTTTTGTCAGCTGTATTTAACAAATGTTCTTATTGACAAAAATAGTAGAACATGAATAGAACAACATGAGAAGATGTTCTGTTTAGCATAATTTAAGTGTTTTTTAATAGCACTTGCTATCTTCACGATGCAGTTTTTGTTAATGTTTCATGTCAAGTTGCAACACTGGAAATAGAAGAAACAAAGCAAAACATATTCTCTTAAATAACTTCCAACATAAAATTAATTATTTAACAAGTTTTCTCTTATTTACAGCTGTTCTGAAGAGTAGTATCTAAGTTTTATGCCATACAATAAAATTGTTTCTTTTCCCTTACACAACTCAAGAGGATGTACGATGCTTTGTACCACCTTTATGTAGCAATAAACAAAGGCGATACTAATAACAATCTTTTTAAAAACAAGTGTATTTGAGTCACTTACTTATCTCTAATTGTCTCTGTATCCGACCTTTGCTGCGTTCTCGAAAAAGAGTTTGGGTCTCGTTGTACTCCGTCATGACCTCCACAAACTTGTGGGCTAATACAGAGTGCTGTTTTTCAAAGATTTAAAAATGTGGAATAAAAAACATTTTTTTAGATACAGAAAACACTGCTGCACAACTCTCAGTGGCATTTACATTCCAACAAAACAGAACATGAAGTTCTGAAACTATTACAGAGTGAAGCTCATTCTTCAATTTACTCAAGTCCTTTTATTTTCTTTACACTTAAGTGATCATACCTGCGTTTTCCTTATCCTGAGGTCCACTGATGTCCGATTAGCATTTTCGCCCTGATCAAAACTTTGTTCAATAGCTAAAGAACATAAGAAAATAGTAAGTCAGCTTGCCATGTAATTATTTAGTAATGTAGCTCAGTTGCTTTGTAAGCACTATTAATTATTACACTTTTCAAGTTAAACATAGACATGTCTACCATGCAGAGCAAAAGATGGAGCAGCAGCAATCTAAAGATATATATTTAGAATAATTTTGGTAATAGGTCTTTAAAACACAGTAACTACTTCAATATTCTTAACAGACCCACACTACTGTTTATCACCCTGGAGAAATTTCAAGAGACATAATAAAATGGGATGCTCTTACAGCTTAAGCAATAAACACTATACCCTACTGCTTATGGAACGATAAAAATACAGTAACTGCAATTTAGTAACATCAAAACAATATGCTTCAAAATCTCTGCTGAGCAATTAAGACACATTCACAGAGGAAAGCCACTGCAATATCAGCTAGTCTGAATTTAAAATACAACAGGTGCTCTAGAGCCATTCTCTAAGATGACACTCATGCCACAGAAACTTTTTGCAGTTAAACTTAAATCTTCTTCTAAGACACCATGGATAAAACACAGCATTTCAGTTGCAGAGGAAGTTCTGCACGTTCTAAATTTCTAGGTTACTTCTGAAAGCAAGGGTGCACTTTGAGGTGTCTCACAAACTGGGCTATGCTGGGACCCAGTGTTTATCAGTGGTGAAGCTTGCCAAGGAGGAATAAAGTAAAGGATGACACTATTGCTGTCACGGTTTGCAAATTATTGTGCAGGGAAGGGGTTCTTCCTTTCCTTAATTTATTTGTTGGTAAGAGCTGTCTAATACAATTTCTGCACCAATTCTGCAGCTTTTAGAAGTTTAGTAGTTCAGCAGCAATGCATTAAGTTTGTAACACTGCTACCATCCTTCATCCTTAATCATTACAGGCAAGAAGTTTTATTTTTCCTCATAACTTACCCTTTAACCTCGCTCGGATTTTATTAGCAATCCTCTTTATTTCCTCATTTAGTTCTTCAAGTTCTTCCTTTGTTCCTTCAAACAAAAAGAGAAAACCATTTTTTTTTAGAACTGTTAATGATTGATGACACTATGCCTGCAACCACCTACAACTCTGCCCCATAGCTGTATTCAGTACAACTCTGCACAGAAATTCATTATACTCCCAAGTTAAATGCAACTTTTATAGCAGTACACTATCAGATTCCTGCTTCTTATGACACGACCTTACACTTTGTAAATGTTCTTACCAAATCACCAACTAAAACAAGTGGTACAATACTCCACTTTTTTCCTTAATGTGACACTTTCACAGGAATATTCATCTGCTGAAGTTCATCGTTAAAATATAGATTTACCTCACTTTCTTTAGTCCTGTAGTTTATCAGAGTCATTACCTTACACTTATTACCATAAGTGTATCACACAGAATTTATACCTTTTGAAGAGTACTGTACAGGGTATTCAGGAAGAACTTTGCTAGATCTCAGTCATTTGGTTTACTGAAGACACTCCATTCACTCACAAGAGCACACAGTACTTGCAAGCAATATCATGTTCCTACACAATTCAGGTGCATTACTGAGCACAATTTTTAGCACAAACAAAAGCTGATACATGAGCTCAGACTACAGAATTTAAACATTCAGGCAAACCCATATTAAACCTAAGAATCACTGACTCTATGCAGTTGATTGTTAAACAAAAAAGCAGTGTGCAAAGCCATCGGTAATAGTGCAAACACTACTACACAATCCATAACTGAAGAAAGAAGGGAAAAAGAAAAGTTAACTTCTGAAGTTCATTGACAGAAGATAAATGTTAGTCTAGTATTGCAACATTCCACAAGAACATCTCAGCATGTCTTCTTCCCTTTTCTTATACCCTGCCCACACACCCAGGCCTGACTTCCACTAACAAGTGCTGAGAAGAGTAGGTTCCATGTTTCTGGGCAAGTTCCCTAAACTTTTGAGTTCTCTGTTCAGAATGTGTATCTTCACTTCTAGCTTTGGAGTTACAGCCTTTAGAAGTAAGGTTCCAGCAGGGAACTGAAGCAGTCAGCTGTAGTGACAGACACAACCTCGTGCCTAACTCAAGGCTGAGATGATGATGGCTTCAGTTATCAACTTGAATTCCTTTTAATTTGTGGAAATGTTGAAGTAGTTTCTGAAGATAGTTTTAAAACACTGTGTTAGACTGCGTTTTGGTCTAGCTACATCTACTTTCTGAACAACTCAAGTTCTATTCCCATAGATACCAAAACCAAATAAAAATAATTCAGAATATCCAGTCACACATCTGAAATCTAAAAATATTGTGATACATACTTCCTTCAGGATTTGGTGCTGACAGAATAATGCTGTGCTGTTTCTTCACTTCTTCCACATTTTGTGCTATTTTTGCTATATTATTTCTAATTTCCTCAACCTAGAGGAAGAGAAACATGGCTATGAATTAAAGGAATTTTTTTCCAAAATCTCTAATTAAAAAACTCTAATATATTTCATTGCAACATGACAGGAATCATTGTAATATGACAGGAATCTGAGCAGAATGTTGACATTTAAACAGCTTATACCTCTTTTTAAAAAGCCAACAGTTGTATTTTTAATTGCAAATATGTTCTCTTAGCCAAAACCTTAAGTGATTCTGTTCCTAAAAAGAGACTGTAAAATACAAGCGATTCCTTGCTGACATAGAGTTAAAAGACAGAAAAAATGCAAAAGTATTCCTAACATTACCAGTTAAGGGGTACAGACAGAAAACTATGACATCTTTAATGTAATTTGAAAACTGCAACTTTACCTGTTGGAAAAAGTCATCCATAAAATGGTCTTTTTCAACAGTAACTGTCTCCCCATCTTCATTTCCTCTGAACTATAAAAGACAACACAAATCTGTGAAGTAAAACTGAGGATGTACATTCTGTAACAGCTGACTTATTGCTGCTGCATACATGTTTTTGTCAACTATCTGCAGAGTCAAAAGAGTAAGTTCCTTTTTAGAGAACTGTAATCTAAAAGCAGAGGTCCAAGAAGTCACCTGATTACCACGAAGTTGTGAATGCTAAAGCATGTGCTCTTCTCTACCGAACCTCAGGACAGACAGTCTCTAAGTGACTTCACAGTTTCCGTTATCTGTCATAAAAGTTATTAAAATACAAAAGTGGCATATGACACTCTCACAACATCTAGATGCTTCCATAGTAAGTCCCACATGAACTGAGACAGCAGACCAAATCCTCTCAGAGGAATTCTAAAAGAGGTACTGATGACTGCCTGGTGATGTAACAGGTTAAACATCTAATGAAAGCTAGAACAAAGATTACCAACATCTGCCTACTAGTTTTGCCCTTGGGTGTTCTCAAGGGTGTCTTTCCACACCAGTTTAGACATTATTATGCTATGCTAAATGATACATGCATTACGTAACAAATTAAACCTTAGAATAGCAGCCGAGGCAGAAGCTCAAGCTGATGCGCTCTCAGTTCTCCAGGGCACATGCTCCCCGAGTCACATTTCCCTAACCCTTCAGCCAGCCCAGCAGATTACATGGATCTTGACAGTAAATGAGATTCAAACTTTCTCAAAGGAAAGAGTAAATTAACATACATCATATAAAGGCAATATGCTCCAGCTTCCATGTTCTCCAGTTCCTACTGTAGAGCAGATTATTTGAACTGCATTGACTCAAAATTGGAACAAATTATTCTACCATATAGTCATAGTGTTACCTTTTAGAAAACCAATTAAGAGACGTATCATTATGGGATTTTCATGTCTAAGACTCTCCATTTTCTTACAAGCCACAGTCCCTTTGATTTCAAACACCCGCTGTCTGCTCTTAAACCATGATCCTGTTACCCAATGAGCCCTTTGTTTCTGGTTTTATTAAATAAGATGACTCATAGAATCATTAGGGATTGGAAGGGACCTCGAAAGATCATCTAGTCCAATCCCCCTGCCATGGGCAGGCACATCCCACCCTAGATAAGGCTGGCCAGAGCCTCACCCAGCCTGGCCTTAAACACCTCCAGGGATGGGGCCCCAACCACCTCCCTGGGCAACCCATTCCAGGCTCTCACCACTCTCATGGTGAAGAACTTCCTCCTCACATCCAATCTAAATCTACCCATCTCCAGCTTTGCTCCATTCCCCCTAGTCCTGTCACTACCTGAGATCCTAAATAGTCCCTCCCCAGGTTTTCTGTAGGTCCCCTTCAGATACTGGAAGGCCACAATAAGGTCACCTGGGTACCTCCTCTTCTCCAGACTGAACAGCCCCAATTCTCTCAGTCTATCCTCGTAGGAGAGGTGCTTCAGCCCTCTGATCATCCTCGTGGCCCTCCTCTGTACACACTTCAGCATGTCCACATCCCTCTTGTAATAAGTGCTCCAGAACTGGAAACAGTACTCCAGGTGGGGTCTCACCAGAGCCAAGCAGAGGGGGAGAATCACCTCCCTCAACCTGCTGGCCGCACTTCTCCTGACGCAGCCCAGGACCCAGCTTGACCTCTGGGCCGCAAATGCACACTGCTGGCTCATGTTGAGCTTCTTGTCCACAAGCACTGCCAAGTCCCTCTCCTCAGCGCTACTCTCCAGCCAGTCACTGCCCAGCCTGTATTTGTAGGTAGCTCTGTAAACTACAGGTGCCCTCACTGCAAAAGGCAAACGAAAAGAGCATTCAGACCGCAAAACGTCCCAAAAACCACAGGAAAGACAGAGAATGGGGTAGGGGGAAAGGAGAAGTGCGTTGCTAATTGTGGAGAAGAGCATGGGGAACCAGGGTGTGCAGATAAGGAGGCAGCTCCACTTGCGTGGGCAACGTATCTGCTTCCACAAAGCAACAGACACACGAGCGCTAGGGGCAAGAAATAGAATGGATAAAATTAACTGAGCTTTCTATCCACCGAACGTCACAAGCCACTAGGTAAAGCAGAACTTTCTCCAGGCTAGAAGCCCGAGCCAGGTCAGACTTCGGAAGAATTATTTAATTTCCCTAACTTTAACAAAATTAAATCATACTATTAATTGCGTTTGGTTCATAGGCGATGAGCACGTTGCCGAGGCATGTTGTTTAGCTTCTCCAGCAATGAGAATGGACCCTCAGAGAGTGGAAATGGGCAAATCTACAAACGCTGGAGCTTGGCTTGAGTACAGTGTCTGGCTCTGCCTCTCTCCATGAATTTAGGTCCATAAGCGAAGAAAAGCCAAGCCAACGTGAATAATCTGGCATCTCTTCTTGGCAGTAACAAGCATCCTTATATATCAATTCATGTTCTTTTCCTTTTGTACATATATAGATGGCTCTAACAGCTTGGCTGGTAGAGCCAAGGTGGAGCCTTGCCTTGGCTCGTTCTCTCAACTTTCTGGCTCGCTTTGGCCTGTTGTGCGGCTCTCGCTGCCAGGCCTGTCCAATAAGTAGGGCTGGCACCACTTTTTCTCTTGGAAGCAACTTCTCCAAAGCCTAATTTAATGGCATCAGGGTAAAATGATGTAAGGGAAGAATGGGGAAAACTACGTGAAGGATCTTTGGGGAAAGTCTTTATTACCCTCTTCCGGATGGCATTGGCTTGCCCGTCCCATGAACACGAATGTGCCTACAGACATGAGTTATGGAGCATCCGATGGGTGTTGGCAGGCAGCTGGCATTTCAGGGAGAATTTGAAAACTGATCTCTCGTCCCTGAACTCTGGCAGCTCCAAACTGCCGTCTTGAGGCCACATTCTTCAGCCTGTGCTCTGTTTTTGAGTGAGGTGCTCAGTGACGTGGGCACCGGGCTCAGGGGGATCTGGCAAGCAGAATGACTGAAAAGCTTTAGTATCCCATGGAACAGAGGAGCCCAGAGCAAGGCTGTGCCATCTCCCTGACATCTTTTATAGCTTAAATGTCCAGGTATCTTCTAGGATACAACAAAACTTCTCTCTGTCCCAACAGATCTATTACTGGGAGAGCGACACCCAAAATGACACGGAGAAAGTGAAGGTCCTTTTCCTCCCAGAGACAACCATCCGGCTCAAAAACCTGACCAGTCACACACGGTACATGGTCTGCATCTCCGCCTTCAACGCAGCAGGGGATGGCCCCAGGAGCAGCCCCTCGCAGGGCAGGACACAGCAGGCAGGTATGAGACTGTTGTCTTCTCTCAAAGCACAGGTTGGTGATGACCAGCAGGTGACTGGGCAGGGGCTGAATGGAGATGCAGGAGGGCACTAGTTGCTTAGGTTGAGCTTTAGGGTGGGTCGTTCGTTACATTGCAGTGGTCTTGGAGGGGGAAAAAAGGGGATCAAAGAAGTGGACCATGTGGGAAAAGGAGTGATACAGCTGAAACAAGAGTGGACTGGCAGAAGGACCAGTCCCTTCACAAGCTGGTTCTGAAGGAAGCTGTCTGTGGGTCTGTTTCTGGCCTCTCCCACCACATCTATAAGACTGCAGGAACTCATCTCCAGGGCCTGCTAGTTGCCCAGTCTTGTGGAGTTAATTATTGTGCATTTTATAATTCCTCCTAATTTTTAAAGCCAGATCAGCAGCCACCCAGACAGACTGAGCTGTCTCTGTGCTGAACATGACCTCAGTGGGAAGTGCTCCAGCACAGAGTGGAGCCCTTGATGGTGTCTATGAAGAGGAGGTGGGCACTCAGACTGTGTGCTCACCCTTCCAAGGGTCTTTCCCTTCTGTGCTCTATCTCCTTGCTTGCTCCTGAGGTTGAGCTTTGCAGCTGAGTGGCTGCTTTCTTTAGGGTTTCTGACTGATTACAGGACATTAGGATGCAAATGACAAATCCCATTCTCAGCTCATTTCCTTTAGGTTTAGGCTGGGCAGCTAAACCAATGTTTTGTAATATACAAGTACATCAGATTATCTGCTTCTGCTGCAACGCAATCTATCTGTAATCCTTTCAGCGCCCAGTGCTCCCAGCTTCCTGGCGTTCTCCGAGATCACTTGCACTACACTCAATGTGTCTTGGGGCGAGCCGGCAGCCGCAAATGGAGTCCTGCAGGGTTATCGAGTAGTCTACGAGCCTTTGGCTCCCGTCCAGGGTAAGAAAGACCTCCAGTCATACATATTCATGGGGGAACGACAGGAAAGTACTGTAGTATCTTTTATCTCCACCCAATTTTCTACTTGCTCTCTGCAAGAGCAGCCAGGTAGCAGAGGGTAAGTAAAACAATTCCACTTTTGCCAGAACTGCTCAGCAAACTATAGTGTTGTGGAATGGAGCTTCTGCCCGTCCCCTCTCATCTTCTTGCACAAACTATACTCTGTGTGATTTGAGAAGTCATTTTACGGCCAGCGCTACCTGGTACACGAGCGAGGAGGATCCTCAGCCTGAGAGCGCCTGATTGTCTCCCAGCATCGCACTTGGAAATTGCTGAGTAGGCTCCATCCCAGAGCAGTCGTCAGACGCATTTGTGTTGCTTATCACATCATGTGTCACTTCTGTTATCGCCAAGATTGCCCAGCCATCAAATGTGCTAGTCATCACTGGTGCCACCACCGCTTCTGACAGGGGAAAATAACTGTGATAGGCTTGTAGTTGCGTCTGGAGTTTTCAAGCAGCGTTTTTCAACCCAGCGCTAGACTCGAGCTAGACCACAACAACCGATGCCCGCAAATGCTTCATTAATTTGCCAGAGCAGCGGCGGAGAAGAATTTGGCAATTTCTCTGAAAACAAATATAAATCCAATCCAAAGTTGAATTAGGAGAGATGACAAAGTTAGTAGAGTGTCTTATTAATATCTTTCTATTCCTGGTAGATCGCCAGCCGTTCAATAGGATGTCCAGCTTTGGCAGTGTGACAGCTGGGAGAGTGATTTCAGCCATTGCCAATCCATTTTGAACTCTTTTCCAAAGAAATAAGGATATCAATCACTCGTATTTGCTTCTTCTGTAAGGAATAAAGATCTGTATTGTCTAAATATCCGTGTCTCAGGGACTGAAAAAGTCATAGTCAGGAATGAAAACACAAGAATAAAAGCACTTTCAGCCTTCATGGCTGGAAGGTCCGAGCACAAAGAGCTGATGCAGGGCATTTCTAATTCTGACCAGGAAATGTGCACGGGGTATGCAGGAGGTTCGGGCTGTTTGGGCATTTCCTGACTTCCATTCGTTCCTACACAATGTTTAAGAGTATGTTTTTCCCCCTGAAAATACGGAAGTGTCAGATCATGTTTTCTCTGCATGCATTTGACTTAACATCCTCTGAGTGGTTGTTTTCTTCTCTTCCCCACCTCTGCCTGTGCTGTCTCTGACTCTGCTTGGTCTCTCCTTCCCCTGTAGAAGCTTTCTGATGCAGGCAGAGAGGCTATGGAAGGCTTTTTCTCTGATTCTAAAATTTTTTTACTACATTTATTTTCCAGTTCTTCCCCATTTGTTGTTGACAACATTTTTCTTTCAGCAAACTTATTTATTCTCCTCCCATGGTAAATAATCCCTCCCTTGATGCCACTGTTTTCCTCTGATAGAGAAGCCTTGCTCTTTATTTAGAGAGCAAGGCAAAGCCAATCTCACTTGAAGATGGAGCATGTGTTGGTGCTGAAAGCACGCTGCAAAGTTTGTAGGGCTGGCAGCTGCCTGACTGTACAATCCCAGGGTCCATCCAGCCCCAGGTCTCACCTTTCTCCAGGCCAACACTACAATGCACCAACATGGATGGACCATAGAATCATAGAATTATTCAGGTTGGAAAAGACCCTTGGGATCATCGAGTCCAACCATCAACCCTACTCTACAAGTTCACCCCTAAAACACATCCCCCAACACTACATCTAAGCGACTTTGAAACACATCCAGGGATGGGGACTCAACCACCACCCTGGGCAGCCCAGTCCAGTGCCTGACCACTCTTTCCATTAAAAATTTCTTTCTGATGCCCAGTCTAAACCTACCTTGTTGAAGCTTGAAGCCCTTCCCTCTGGTTCTGTTGCTAATGATCTGTGAGAAGAGACCAGCACCAGCATCTCTACAGGGACCTTTCAGAGAGTTGTAAAGAGCAATCAGGTCTCCCCTTAGCCTCCTCTTCCCCAAACTAAATAGCCCAAACTCTCTCAATCTCTCCTCATAAGATTTATTCTCCAGGCCCTTCCCCAGCTTTGTCGCCCTGCTCTGCACTCGCTCCAGCACCTCAATGTCTCCCTTGTACTGAGATGCCTAAAACTGGACCCAGTACTCAAGGTGTGGCCTCACCAGTGCTGAGTCCAGAGGGTCAGTCATCTTCCTACTCCTGCTGGAAAAGACCCTCTGGAGCTTCTTTCCCTGTATCTTTTGGCTTTACACTCATTTATAATCATAAAATCATCAAGTCTTGAAAAAGACCTTCAAGGTCATCAAGTCCAACCATCCACCCTACCACCCCCTAACTCATCTCCCGAAACACCCTGTCTGCCCTTTTGTTGAACCTCTCCAGGGACGGTGCCTCTACCCCCCTCCCTCAGCAGCCTGTTCCAAGGCCTCCCCACTCTTTCTGGGAAGAAACTTGACCCCATGGTCTCCAGCTGAGCATCCTCCTGCCTTCCCATTCACAAGCCACTGCAGGTTCTACACTACTTTCTAACAGCAACCTGTTCTTCAGCACAGACTTCTCCCTGTTTGACCTTTTGTTGTTCCAGCTTGACAGTGTTATTTTTTACACAATAATAGACAACAAAATTGCCCTGGAGCCTTTTTTAGCAGTTCCTTTTTTTTTTTTTCACTTAACATCAAACTGACAAATGTTTCCTGATTTGTCTCAGAGAAATGAAACAGTTCACCTACGGAAGGAGGGAGCACTTCTCCTGCTTCCTCGTTAACCAAGGAGAGATTCCCCGAGTTATGAATTGGTTCAGGGAGAAAACTTGGAGCAGAAATTGCTTGGACATTATTCTCTATTTAACTCATCGAAACTGAAAGCATCGTCTTGATTTGCACAAAATAAGTGTCCGGATTGAAAAACTTCTTCCTTTTGCATATTTCCAGAAGGATAAACTGGCAAGCAGCTGTCTCTAGTGGGAAAGGCATTCTCACACTTCCTGTCTTCTCGGTTTGAAGTGTGTTACGTGCTTCTACAGAACCAGAAAGAAGCCGAAAAGGGACGCTGCAAGTTTGAACTTTCTGCTCTGTGAAACATTTCATGAAGCAAGTCCTTTCCATCAACTTAATGCTGGAAAAGTTCAGTGGAAAACAAGACTTCTGTTTTGTTTTCTAAGCACTCGCTGCCACTCTGCCCTTTCTCATAGAATCATAGAATCATTAGGGATTGGAAGGGACCTCGAAAGATCATCTAGTCCAAGCCCCCTGCCACAGCAGGATCACCTGGACCAAGTCGCACAGGAACACATCCAGGCTGGTCTTAAACATCTCCAGTGAAGGAGATCACAACTCCCCTGGGCAGCCTGTTCCAGTGCTCTGTTCTCCTCACTGGGAAGTTCCTTATGTGGCATAGAGAACCTGAAGGTGAAACCAGCTATGAACATGGGCGAAGGAAGCAACACTGACTGTAGTTCATCCATTGTTAGGGAATGAGAAGGGTGAAACATGAGTGGTGACTTCAGCCTTGCCCAAGCTAATAGGGCTTTGATTGCACCCCTACTACAAGTTCCCAGTGAGATACAAGCCTTTCACTCTGCATTCCACTGGTAATGGTAGGAATCACAGAATCAGAATCACTCTGGCTGGGAAAGACCCCCAGGATCATCAGGTCCAACCATCTACCCTACTTTACAAGTTCACGCCTAAACCACATCCCTCAGCATCTCAGCCAAACAATCTTTCAACACATCCAGGGATGGCGACTCAACCTCCTGCCTGGAAGACAATTCCAGTGCCTGACCACCCATGAGAAGATGAGACTGAATGAGAGAAAGAAAGAAAGAAAGACCGTGACCCTCGTTTCCTCCTCCAGGCAGCGTCGCAGGCTCCTTGGCCAAGCAGCAGTGGCTGCTTAGGGAAGCGATCTGCAACCTGCTTTCCTCTTCGTTTACCTCCTCCTTTCTTCCCAGAGTAATTAGTGAAGTTGCATGAAGTCTCTTGGTGATTTCCCAGTTGTGTTGTAAGGTTTTTTTCCTTGTCAGTACTCACTTATCAAGCTTAAACTCTAATTATACTTATCAGTGCTGAAAATTGGCTATTATCACTACTTAAACTCCCGCTAATTGTAAGAAATACTTTCTGAGCAAACTGTTAGATAATTTTACTTACCGTCTAGAAGCAATAAGCTCCACTTCTGCTCCTTTTCTACACTGAAACCTCCTCTCTTTTTTCAATCTGCATGGCCGTTCCAGGGGTGAGTAAGGTGGTGACCGTGGACATTAAAGGGAACTGGCAGCGCTGGTTAAAGGTCCGAGATCTCACCAAGGGCATGACCTATTTATTCAGAGTGCAAGCCCGAACCATCGCCTACGGACCTGAACTGCAAGCCAACGTCACAGCTGGGCCAGCAGAAGGTAAGTGGAACCATAAAGCCAGATCAGTTGTACTAACATGGTCCAACAGCGGGGAGCAGCGCACTCAGGGCTTCACATGAATTTCCAAGCCAAGGCGAAGTTGAGTCACAGGAGCTCAGGACATGATTCAGTGGGTTTCACAACTGCCTGTGGAAAACATGTTTCTTGTTTGGTGTTTTTTCCCTCCTGAAATTTAGTCCTCTGATGTGAATAAACAAAACAGTGTGAATAAATCATAACACAAATGGGCTGGCCAGGGATTTCAAAGCTGCAGCCTGGCGGCACGGTGCATAATTCTGACGGTACTGCTGTGCAGTGGAGTCGCAACTAGAACAACTGCCGAAACCAGCCGAGGCTCCCGGATGTGAAGCCAGAAAGAATTTACAGTCCCTCTCTCCTGACACTTTGGCTCATGCAGAGGGAGAGGTCTGTGAATTTCGTGATAAGTCAAGAGGTGCTACAGGCTGACACCAGCCCGGTTCAACGCGGGTACCGAGACTTTGTTTTCTGGTTTGATCAGTGATGTTGATGACCGGATAATCAAAATACTGTCCAGTCAATCACAGATCATCACTGCAGTGGGCACATTTCTGATTCTTGTTTCTTTTCCACGTCTGGCAGTTCCACCCTGCCACGTGCCAGCCAGCTGTCGATTTATCAGAGTCACCCTCCACAGCCACTCTCTGGGATGGCAGCGCTTTGGATCCGCTGGTTCACTCTCGTGCCCCACCGCAGATGACACAAAACAGGAATCCTCTCTAACGCGGATGTGGCATCATCCCAACTGAATGGGCAGGCAGCTGTCCCTGTTAACATCTCCCTCAAACTCAGAGGCTGGCTTCACCTCACAAGTCAGAGGCGACGTGCAAACACTACAGATATGCTGCTGATTGAACAGATAATGTTCCTCTTTCCTCCTTAACATGGGCACCTGTTAAGGATAAACCCCAGATGCTGATTTGTAGCTGCTGGGACCTAAAAATTGTGGTCAATAACCCACTGAGCTGGTTTATGCTGACCAGTGCTCCTAGATCACTTTTTCCCTCTATATCAGTGGAAGAAATGAAGAATGCTTCATTTTTGAATGTGCTGACATTTCCAAAATGTGAATATTTTGAACATATTTCATATTTGAAACGGCCTGTCCATGGCACTGACACCATTTGCTACTTTCCTTCTGTCCTTCAGGTTCTCCTGGTTCCCCTCAGGAAATTCTGGTGACAAAATCTGCTTCTGGGCTGACACTGCAATGGACTGAGGGAGATGCAGGAGAAAAACCAACAACCGGCTACATTATAGAGGCGCGACCCTCAGGTGAGTCGTGGAGAACGGAGAGTCACAGATTCACAGAACATTAGGGGTCAGAAGAACCTTGAAAGATCATCCAGTCCAATCCCCCTGCCACAGCAGGAACTCCTAGATCCACTCGCACAGGAACATGGCCAGGCAGGTTTTAAATGTTTCCAGAGAAGGAGACTCCACAACCCCCTGGGCAGCCCCTTCCAGTGCTGTCACCCTCACTGCGAAGAAGGTCCTTCTCACATTGATGTGGAACCTCTTATACTCCAGCTCACACCCATTGCCCCTTGTCCTATCACTAGAAGCCACTGAGCAGAGACTGGCTCCATCCTCCTGACACTCACCCTCACATATTTATAGACATTAATGAGGTCACCCCCTCAGTCTCCTTTTCACTAAGCCGAAGAGCCCCCTCAGCCTGTTCTCATAAGGGAGATGCTCCACTTCCTTCATTGTCTTTGTGACTCTGGGCTGGACTCTCCACCAGTTTTATGTCCCTCTGGAACTGAGGGGCCCAGAACTAGACAGAAGATTCCAGATGTGGTCTCACCAGGGCAGAGTAGAAAGGGAGGAGAACCTCACTTGATCTGCTAACCACCCCCCTTCTGATCCACCCCAGGATGCCTTTGGCCGCCTTGGCCACAAGGACGCATTGCTGGCTCCCGGTCATGAGTTCCTTTCCTTCACTCCACACTGAAAGCCATCTCACAGCAGTGAAGTTGTTTGTCATCCCAGTCAGGCAATGGGGTTTGGTGAGAGGACGCTAGCGCCAGCCGCTATTGAACAACTGCTGGTTTATTTTGTGGTTTAGCAGATTCCCTCCTGGTTGGGAGGAGCCACAGAAGATTACCCCAAGTGCTCTGGCTTTCCCTGTGCTACATCCCTGGTAAATCATCTAACTGATGAGCTAATATCGTTAATAATTAAAACTCATTAAATGCTTACAGCATCTTTCACGTACAAGGACTAATAAGTACTTGCAAGCTGTGTTTTGAGGGCCACAGATAGAAATCTGTCCTCTTCTGCAGTCGAACACAGCAGCTAATTACTGCTTTACCGCTGCTAATGGGGCCAGGACTTTAGCACCACGTGCACGTCTCTTTCCCCATTTGTACTGCGGGGAAGTCATTAGGTCGGGAGCAGGAATCCCCTCACCACCACAGTTTATCTTGGTGTTTCCCCAGAGCTTTGGGACTTGCATCTCACTGAAGCTGTTCTTTGCTTTTCCCAGAACAACCCCCGGTTGAACAAGGTCATTTTCAAAGCAAGTGGGCGCTCCAGCCTGTTCACAAGCCTCTCGCAGCTCGGTAGCCCTCACAAATTCACCAAGCGCACACTTTCTGGTTACCAAGAAAGCAAAACCCATGAGCGCTGCCAGACCCCTGTGTGATCTCGCTTGATAATTTCCCTCGGCTCTGTCAGCGACTGCTGATAACTGCTCGCCAAGTGCAGTCTTCCAGCCAGTGATGTATCCCCCAGATCCTCACTTCGCGTGGGTCGTGTTTGAATGTCACGATGTCAAAAGCTTTGCTGGAGTCAGGATAGATGATGTCTGCTCTTTCTCCTTTATTGACAAGGTCTGCTACCCCGTCACAGGAGGAAATTAGACAGGATTTATACTTGACACAGCCACGGCGGCCGCGTGGTCCTTCTTCTCGAACTTCGAGGCGCCTGCACATTGCTTGATTATATATTGTTGATTACATGAATGCCTATCTGTTTGATTATATCATATATATAACTTCTTGCTTCTTGGATGTGTCTTCAATGTGAGCTGCCCTTTGAAACCAACGACTTTCACTACATTTCACCAGACCAGTAACAAAACTACTGCCGGCGTCTCTGCGCTCAGCGCTGGAGATGCCCATTTCCATACCTGTGTCTGATAGAATTTGCTCTGCAGTGAGGCTGTGACCCCACGATTTCTTCCTTATTTCTGTCATTTGACTTGGTGATTGTTTTCAAGACAAACCCAAGACGACTGCCTGCCTGCTCAGCCCAGTGGAGTTTCCCCGAGCGATCAAGGGGTTTCTTTTCATTAGAGGGCACGATACCATCGCGCTATTTCCCTCACATCAACTCATTGATTTCTGCCCTTATTTCTTCACAGGCACAAAATGCTCTGTCTTGTTTGACCGGCGGTGTTTAGATAGCGAGTCAAACCAAACCCATTCACTGCTGCCCATCGCCCAGCTTACATTTCCCTGCATTTCTGAGTTAAGAGAATTTTAGAGGGAAATCTGCAGTCCGCGTGCAGATTCCAAGCTGGGAATTCAACTCATGACATTACAAACTCATCCGATGTTCCCGGGCTTGTCTCCCCGTTGGACGTGAACAAACGTTTTACGGTTGGCGGCTAAGGATGTCGGATTTGCCACCACTCTTTTGGAGCAGGAAGAAAATAGCCCCTCCAAGGCAGGTCTGAGCTGCATTAACCCTGGGCCACTTCTGCTGGCCCCACTCCACTGATCCTGAAAACACACAGAAGAGGTCTTATTCTCCTGCTCTTGCAACCTGACTGTTGAGGCATTTAATTCCTCTTCAGATTATTTTAATCCTATTCACGCTGCTGTAGCAAATGAACTAGGCATTTGTATGCTGGATTCTCATCCGTCGTTGTGGTTGCAGCTGTAGGGAGCGTGAAATGCGATCCAGGAGAGGAGACAGACTAATTGGAATGTTTGCTTACTTCAGCCAGCGCTGGCTTCCCTTCTGCGACGCTTTTCTTCCTCATCTCTGCACCGAGGAGTCTGAAATCTAAATTACGAGCCTAACAAAGGCAGGGAGCTAATTCCTCCTGTCAGGACTGGTCGTTCACAGCGGCTTCTGGTTTAATATCGCTCTAAGAATTTGCTTCTACACCTTGATTTTTGTGGGTAGTAGCCTGCGGATTTGAGCAACCTTCGTCTTTAAGGAGCTGTTGTCCAAGAGAAGAGCAGTTGACTCGTGCCCTTCAAATGAGATCAAGGAAGGGAAAGATATTCCTCCTTCTGAGATCAAAATAGGGGTGGCGAACAGACAGATGAAAAGCTCTAGCTTGCTGCCAATATTCAAATGCAACAGCACTACCTTGGTGTTTCACAACTCCAGTGTCATCTCGTATCGGCCTCATTACCCCCAACGCTAAATGCTGCATCATCTCGTTTTCCCTGCTGCAGCTCCCTGCCAAGACTCTTCCGTCAGAGCTGGAGGGTGGCTTTCTGTCAGCAATGGCAAACCCTCACTTCCCTTTGAATCTTTTGGAGCCCTGCTGCATCTCCCAAGGCTCCAGCTGCCCTACTGGGCTTTAGTAATGGTGGCAGCAGGCAGCTGAGATTGTTCATCTGATCTCCTCGTTTTTCTCCCAGCTTTATGGGAGGTGACCGGGCTGACTGCCTCCCGTGCATGTGGAACGCACTCAGACACAGGGATGGAGCGGGCAAACCAAGATTTGTCTCCAGAGTGATCTGTGCTAGAGGAAGACATTACAGAACCTGAAGAGTTTTTCTTTTCCTTCAACTTCTCGGTCCCTGGAGGAATGGATTCCAGTTTAGCTCCTTGTGCGTTACAAGCAATGCAATTAGGCAGCCCCTGTCGCTGCCGCTGTAAGCGCTCCCCAGACATCAGCTAGGCTGGCTACAGGGTGCCTGTTAGACTGTGTCCTCAGGTTTGTGATGTACCCAAGAAAAGACAGAAATGACACCACAACGTTCAGGTCCCCAGCGCTGCTGCAAGGAGTGGAGAAGCTGGTTTTGCTCCTCTTTTCCCAACCCCATGCCACATCCAAGGCTCTTCTCTCCATCCTGTTCTGTTACAGCAGGCATGTGGCCTGTGAAGTTCCAAACAGTCTCACCAGACCTGCTTTCCCATCTAACCCCTACTCACAACAGAGGTGTTTCTGCTGCTGGGAGTGCCCATGGGTGCCAGCACAAGTCGCTCCTGCATGGGTTGGCTTGCTGCAGTCCCCTTCAGCTGCAGTGCAGCCATGCAAGGGTTCGGGCACTCTGCCCCATGGCCTCAGAAAAATCCTCCACGCCAGGTTCAGTTGATAGAGAATTCATCTTCTGCTTCCTCTCCTCATCATGCATGTTGGACTTTGTTTGCTCTTCCCAAGCAGGGGATGACTTAAGCCCAGTGGGAGAGAATTGCATCCTAACGCGCTTCCAATAATCATATTTCTAGCATTCTGCTGCCATGAGCAGGGCAGTTAGACTCAGGTCAGCCACAAATCATGAGCCTGAGATATTAGCAAGACAGGAAAGTGTTTTCTTTTGCTCCGCCGGGTGATCAATTCCATGAAGGCAGCGGATATTTTGGGGAAGAACCTGTCTACTTGGAGTGGGGGTTGTCCTTCCCAGAAATGATGCTTTTTGCTTCCCACCCCCGGAGGGCAGATCTCACTTCACTTTCCTTTCTGGTGTCTTGAGGAGCGTATTTATGTTTTCTTCTTTTTCTATTTATTTTTAAACAAATGAGGGAGTGCAGTGTCAAGCGTGGACACAAACCAGCAGAAGCCAGTAAATTCAAAGTGAAGGCTGCAGCTGCATTGCCGGCATCTGCCATGGGGCTTTGGTTTGCCTCTGCTCGTGAACGACATGCCGAGCCTGACAGTTTGTCAGCCTTCACTTCCCATTCTCGTCCTTTCACTAGTTTGCATGATAGTCCAGCCCTTTGCCTCTGACAAACAATCCCCGTTTTAATTTTGTCCTCTGTCGGAGGGACAGTACCGCGTTCGGCTGATCCTTAACTCCCAGCAGCTTCTCCCCTCATGAACGTCCTAATGTGTCATTAGGAGAGAGGTCCCTGGCACAGCTCTCCTCGTGCTCCAAGCAGGGACGGCTGATGCCTAAGACCCCAATAACTGACAGCTCTCCATCTCCCCAGCCAGAGCAAGGCAGCTGTTTGGTAGTGGCCTGAGTTAGCAGCGCCAGGAGCCCTCCTGACTGACTGACAGTTTTATTCAGCGTGGAGACCCCGATTAATTGCCTGTGCAGCCAGGCTGGTCTGCAGGAGCTGCACTTGGCTGCAGCCCCCAGAGCTGCTCCTCATCGGTGCTGGATGGCCTCGAGGAGGGTGGATGGGGCAGGATGGGCTTTGTGTTATAGGGTGAAGGTGGTTTCACCTTCCCCTGCCATTTGGATCTGCTCCCTGGGCACGTGGCTTGCTCCCAAGTTGGAAGGAGCAGTCAAGACTGGAGAATAAAGATCAAATCAGCAGGAAATGAGACTGGGCAGGGTCTGGTGGAGTTCATAAAAGGAGGAAGCAAAGAAAAGGTTATTGAGGAGCCCTCCCTTTGCCATTAGGCCTTTTTTAAGAAGCCAAATGGCCAGCGAAAGGCACCATGGAATGAAGGGAGGGACTGATGTTACTGCAGAGCGGTACATGTCCACCCCTGCTGACAGCCACGCTGCTTCTCGCAGGCATCAACTAGGACTGGGCTGGAGCTGGCTGAGCCCTGCAGCTCTCTGCGGGAGCCCACCGTTGCAAGCAGTGGTTTCCGTGAGTTAATCCCCGGTTGATATCCCAACCACGGCAGGTGCATCTTTCCTCCCTAAATGGAGTGGGAAACACTGTGTACAGTGTACTAACGATTTTCCACTGAACTTAAAGGCCAATCTTTGCTATCACAGGTGACCTTCTAACGAATTCTCTTTCAGCTGAACTTCTAACATTTAGAGCAAACCTAGTTTTGAGGGATGGAGGAAGAGATGCAGTGAATGAATTCACAAGTGTGTGTTCAATATTTAATCTCAAAGTTCACCACTGGCACAAAATGCTTTTTCCAGTTTGGATAGATCTGATTGTGATCTGCCTGGATATTCCAGATGGAGAAGAAGACAAATTAATTGTAAAATTGAAATTTAATTAAAATCAAAAAAAAATTGAAAATTAATTAAAAACATTGTTGGCCAAGGCTCCGGAAGCTACAGACGGCACCGGGCAGAGGATTTGCTTGGAGTCAGCAGTGGGGCAGACAGAAGGATGTTTCCTTTTCCACGCTGTCACCCTGCACCCAGTGTAGCTGCATCAGCAACTCTCTGGGATCCCAAGGATCACACGCTGGGTCTCATCTGGGCCAACCCCTGTTTCCCTACCACAGGAAAAAGGGTTTGGGCAAAGACACTTTCGTCATTGAGGGACTTGGGGCAAAGATACTGTCATCAAAGAGGGATGAGCCAGAGAAGCTGCAGCCACCAGCTGGAGCATCTCTGAGTCCCTGTGAGACGCGAATGACTTCAAAGAAACATCCACCAGCAGTTTCAGCATCCCCACAGCCAAGGGGACAGAGATATGGAAGTCCAACAGCAGTTTTCAAGCTTTACAGAGCAGCTCAATTCACACTTCTCGGTCTGTTGAATAGTCAGCACCCTGATAGGTTTGAGGAAGGGATTGAGAAAGCGCGCGCGCGCGATCGGCTGTGTTTGTTGCACTGGGTGCTGAACATCCATTTTTATTGTTGATTTTCTTCCCCGATTTAAGTGGCTTTCAATGCAAACAAATTGCTTCCCAGACAATCCACAACGGGCTCAGATCCTCTTGTTGCTGTTTACAAATGTGTTTATGAAAGCTCAGGCAATTCTGGCAATTACGGCAGTATTTTATAGTCTTGAGACGCATCTTCCCGGTATCGGTGGTTGCAACAATCTCACTTTGCAAACGCATCCCTCACTCCACCCTCTTCAAGGCAACTAAACCCCAAGCTCCCTTTTTTTTTATTACATTCGAAGTCTATGCGGTAGAAATAATCCAGCCTTCTATTGCCCCGTAAAAGGGAAGTCAATATTTTATCTCTTGTTTTATAGCCGCTGTAATATCCAGCTAATACATAACAATGGTCCATTATGATAACTTCATTATACCCTGATCATGCTGGTGAATAACGTGCTGGTCTGAATTTTAAACATGACAGAAAAATTACCCCTTTTTTTATTGTTCTCCTGCATTTCTCAAATGTAGCTGGAACAACAACCTTTTTTTTTTGCGTCCGCCGAGACCGCCAGTCCTCATGATCAGCAAAGATGCAGTCTGGGGGCTGTTAGTCACTGCGCGCGTCGGCTGGACGCGCAGCACAGTGCCAATTACCGAGCCGATACTTACTGATGCCAAAGTGAAAACATTCTCATGGCAATGCACCTGCAGCGTTAATCAATCCATCTTTGCTGCTGTTCCCCATTGCACAGAAGCAGGCTCAGGGCCAGAGTTTGCTCTGCTACACCGGCACAATTCTGGAGTCGCCGCGGTGCCTCGTGTGAGGTTGCACCGAGGTGAATGCGCAGCAAATGAGAACGGATTCCTGCCTCACGCTGCAGCAGCGGAACAAGGGTAGTGCTGCTTTGTTGCTACCTTGATGACACCTCAAGCTACAGAAGTCCTGCTGCTGCTCGAATCTCGCAGCGGAGAGGACTTTCTTCCAAGGCAGGCAGCCCCTGCGCTGGAGTTGTATCTACGCAGAGGTTGTCGTCCTATTCCCATTGCTGCGGGACACGCAGAGCACAACAGACATGGCTTCAGCAGCTTTGATAACTGAAAGTAAAAGCCCAGCAGGGCACTTGTGAGGTCGGGTCTGTAAGACCTCTGCTGGCTTCGACTTGGCCCCATGTGTCGGTGGTAACTCCGTTCTGTCAGCGGAAGCGCCAGGCACCGGTTGTTGCCAAAATGCAGCCTGGTTAGATTAATGTTTGACTCCTGCACTCCAGATTATTGACTGACATTTTTAATTATAGTTGGTTTTGTTCTTACTGGTAACAGCATCCATCTTGTTGAAAGTTCTTTCCATTGTAGTTAAGTGACTATAAGATTACGGGTATGGATCGGGGACCAGAATGTGCCTGGTCAGGGTACACATCAGGATCAGTGTCACTGTGGCTGTTGAGAACTGAGGTTACCCTACCAAGACGCTCTTGCCGGGCTGGCATTGTGCTTCTAACAACGTTGAGAGGTTCATAATACAAACAAGGACTCTCTCCTGTTTAAAAATGCATCGCACAGGAGCGCAGCACCGGCTGTCTCGCTCGGCAGGCTGTGCCACGCTGTGGGCCAGCACACGCGAAGGACGTATCGCTGCCGATCCTGTGAAGCAAACAGCACTCCAGCGACATCAGCCCACCAGGCAGCAGTTCATGCGAGGCCACAGCTCTTCTCATCAAGACCCAAATTCTTAGAATCTTTATGGAAAGGATCTTTAAGATCATCGAGTCCAACTCATTCATCCAGCACCGCCAGGTCACCAGTAACACATGTCCCTGGCGCCACATCTCCGTAACTTCTCAGCCCCTCCAGGGACGCAGATTCCACCACTACCCTGAGTAACCTGTTCCTGATTCATCTCATCTCTCAATAGGGCTTTGCAGCAGGTTTTCACATGGGAAAAATGATGAAACTCAGCAAGGAAAAGAACTAAAATAAAGGGTTTTTTTTTTAAAAAATGGGGGTTTTTTTCAAGCTGACTCCACAGCTTGTTGCCTGCATAGTTCTAGTTGGGAAAACATATGGAAGTAGCTCAGAACGAGACACAAAGGTTTAAAAACCACAGCATAATGCAGATGTTTGCCTCCAATCACATCGCAGAACATGGAAAAGAATGAAACAAGTGGTAGATCTTCCGTTGGGATTTGGGTGTTCTCTCTGAAAGCAGAGGAATCCTGTTTCCAGGGCTGTGCACACAGAGCACAGAATTTAGCAGCAGCTGCAGGAAAAGCTGAAACCAATCAACAAATCTTACGTCAGTTTGCAAAGTCTGGCCCACGAGCTTTGATCATGAAGTCAGTTTTGCAAGGGGAAAAGCAGACAAAAGCCGTGCCGTCAGGGCTCACTTGTGGAGGGGGTGGCTTTGGGTTTACTTGCTCTGTCCACGCGGATGTGGAGACCTCAGCTGATGAGGAGAAACCCAGATGGCTGGCAGCTTCCCTGGCCAGCTCAGGTCACTGTGGATGCTGCTGCAGGTTTTAGAGACCTCTTCCACCTGGGCTGTTACAAGACCCCATCCTGGGTAAATGCCTTTACAGTTGGGGTCTTGCAGAGCATCACAGAACATCAGGGATTGGAAGGGACCTCGAAAGATCATCTAGTCCAATCCCCCCGCCACAGCAGGATCCCCTAGATCAAGTAGCACAGAAACACATCCAGGTGGGTTTTAAAGGTCTCCAGAGAAGGAGACTCCACAACCCACCCTGGGCAGCCCATTTGTGTGTATCTCTGAGCAGCCTTCAGGTAAGCATGTCCACTGCCTGGGCTTGAAGCACACCGCTAGTGATGGGTTTTATTCAACAAGCAGAAGGAAGTGCCAAGTCACACCCGTTCACACCATTTCTCTCCTTTCTGCTTCCCTAGATGAAGGGCTGTGGGATATGTTTGTGAAGGACATCCCTCGCAGCGCTACCTCCTACACCATCGGCCTGGATCAGCTCAGACAGGGTGTGACCTATGAATTTCGGGTGGTGGCTGTCAATGAATTTGGCTACGGAGAGCCAAGTGTCCCCTCTGTGGCAGTATCAGGTAATGATGGAGTTTTTATAATACCTTTGCCTTCAGAATGTCTGGAGATCTGGGGGGTCTAGAGGCGTGGAAAAAAGCCAACCCAGCCTCTCTAGTTGCAATAATTACTCAAAGGCAGCTTGTTTTCCCTTGTTTTGGAGTAAAACTAGAGTCATACAGCGTGAATCAAGGCTTGTTATGGCAGCGTGTGTTACCCTCGAGAGGATAACTGCTGGTGTGCCATTTTTAAATCTGACAAAGAACCTTTCTGGGAGTTTCATGAGTGTTTATATAAAGTTGTCTTGCCCTAAGAGTAATTTACAAAGTCTGCAATTTGTTTGCTTTTTCTCCTTTACTAGCCTGTTGCTCTGTTTGCTCTGCTTCCTTCTTGCTGTTTTGCTGGGGTTGGGTTTTCTCTCTAGGGTTCTCTATTAAGCCTCTTCTGTGTTGTTTGGTAGTTAGCTCTCAAAAATAGAAAAGTTTTCTTTCACTAAATTATTCCTGGTGCTCTTTGCACTGGAAGTTCCAGTACGGTGTGGTACCTGCAGTTCCACTCCATCAAGACAGCTCATTGGTGATCACAGAGCCACAAAACATTAGGGATTGGAAGGGACCTTAAGAGATCATCCAGTCCAATCGCCCTGCCAGAGCAGGATCCCCTAGATCCAGTCACACAAGAACATGTGCTGTTGGGCTCTTCCCACCCTCCCTGCCTTCACAGAATCACAGAACTTTAGGGATTGGAAGGGACCTCCAAAGACCATCTAGTCCAATCCCACTGCCAGATCAGGACACCTAGATCAAGTCGCACAGGAACATATCCAGGTGGGTTTTAAATGTCTCCAGAGTTCTTGTGCTTATTCCCAGTAAACAGGGCTATGCCTTAAACATGTTTCTAGAATGTTTTCGAGCAGCCCTGCACTCTACTTTACTAAAGGAACTTCAGTACCTTGAGTAGCCAATTCCACTCAGCTTGCCAGGGCTGGGCAGCTCAAGTTCAGCAGGCTGCTGTGAAGTGGGAGAACTTTGCTCAGGTCTCCTTTTCCCCTTGCAGAGACAGTTGTAGTCCAGGTCGCTTTTGAGCAACAGGTTTCATCCTTGCTGTGTCAGCAAAGACAGACAAGAGGAATAAAAGAACCTGACGAAGCAGCTTTGCGATTCAAAATTCTGGAGAGTCCTGGGAACCTGGCAATGCTCCAGTATCTGGAGTGGCTTTTATCTCTTTGCTCCTCCAGTGAAAAGCATAAACACCATTCAACAGTTTCCCAGCAGGCAAGAGCAGCAAATGCTGCTATCGCCATCACGGCTGCGCTTGTCCTTACACAATTAGCCACTTAGCCTGAGAGCTGTCTGTGGATTTCACCGTGAGTGCTACCCTGGCTTTTATCCTTCAGGACAAGGGCATAGACAACCCACTTCAAACACCCAAGAGTCGGTGTTTTTCCGATCTCTGCTTTCACGGAGGCTAAGGCTCAACATAAAGGGTCAATAATCGTGTCGATCTTCCCTTTCCCAGAAGACGTTATTCCTCTGAAGCTGTGGGCACGCATCTCCTCGTGAGGCTTTTTACAAATAAACTGCACGGGCTTTTTTCCTGTTGTTTTGTTCAAGTCCTCCACCTGAGCAGAACTGTTTAATTCACCTCCTTTTGATGCTTCCGTGTTCATCTCAAATTGCTGCATGAAAGTAAGAGGTTTCCGTTGAGACTCACAGTGGTAAAGGTAGAAAGCATTTTAGGCTGGCCACTTCAGCTAGCACAGGGAGGTATAAATTGCACCGAAGCTGCTCAGCCCAGCATGGCTCATGCAGTTTGCCTTCAGGACTTTATTGGCCTGGACTGGCCTCCTAGCAAAGAAAGATTGTGGCTTCTTTTTCCCTGCTGCAGAATACTTAGTGATCTGGAAAACAGAACTGAGCTTATGCCATCAGACCTACAACAGAGATGTGTTTAGATCCAGGGCTCAGGACATTTGGGGAAGGACAGTGCCTGGGTTCAGTGACAGGGGTTGAGTTGGGTCTTCTAGCATCGCCCATTCCTCAGGGGTGTTCCTCTACCTTGTGGGCTAGAGACAGTCTACAGCTGCTGGCTTGTGCTCCAGCAGCAGTGGTTTTTCCCAGGGCTCAGACGTGCTGGCAGAGAGAACACCGCCACAAGAAAACAACAGTACTTATTACTTTAAACTAAGACTGGCAAGATAACTCCAGAAAGGGAAGTTAGTATCATTTGGCGTCTCCAATTGAGGTCAAATGGGGTGAAATGACTCGCGATAGCACAAATTCCAGGCAACCGAACTGATACCCATGTGCTGCACATCAGGCTTGGCTAAGCTGATGGGGAAATGATAGAGAGTAGCAGTGAATGTTGGAAGTTGGAGTTAATGGAGGCACTAAACGACACTGAACCGAGTGTACTCTGTTCCCTGGCACTGGCTGTATTTTTCAAAGAGCCACTGAGCAGCATTTTGGCGAGGCGAGCCTCTTAAACAGCAGAATAATCGTGGGTCATGACAGATATATGAGTGCTTCCTCTGACCCAGGGAGTACTAAGCGTACCGCAGTAGGCAAGACACACAGATGTGCAGAGCTGTGGGAAGAGACCTCCCTCTCTTCACTTGGTGATAACTTCTTAGCTAAGGGATTCTGAATTGCTGCTCTGGGTTTGTGGAAGCTACCTGCAGAGATGTTGGATGCTGCGATATGCTCCTGCGCTCTTTGCCGTCTTAGAAGCGTCAGCAAGCCCCTTGAAAGTCTGACTGTGGAGTAGAATATGTTATCTCCCTGGAAATCCTCTCTCTCCTGAGCTCTACTGCAGACATTCATTGTGGTGGAGAGGAGAAATTTTGAAGGACCACAAAGGATAGTCATTATTAGTTGTTTTTTGTCCTTTCAGCACAAACAGAAACCCCTTTCTATGAAGAGTGGTGGTTTCTGGTGGTCATGGCTCTGTCAAGTCTGATCCTCATCCTTCTGGTGGTGTTTGCATTGGTCCTGCATGGCCAGAGCAAGAAGTACAAGAACTGCAGCACAGGTAAGATGTTGGCTCTATGCTGTGCATGCACTCACAAGAGCTGTGGGAAGTGGAACTGTCTTCCCGTGGAAGCACTGATTGCATCATCGTGGACTCTACAGTTACATTGTTTAGGAGAAGACTCAGGTATTTTTGCTGAGTGATTTGGTAGAAAAGGATTTTGCCCATGACCATACTGGGCAAAGTGTGTCTGATCTTAGAATCATAGAATCATTAGGGATTGGAAGGGATGATCTTTTAGGGACCTCAAAAGATCATCTAGTCCAATCCCCCTGCCACAGCAAGATCCCCTAGATCCAGTCACACAGGAACACATCTAGGGGGGTCTTAAACATCTCCAGTGAAGGAGACTCCACAACCCCCCTGGGCAGCCCCTTCCAGTGCTCTGTCATGCTCACTGGGAAGTTGTTCCTTCTCATATTTATGTGGAACCTCCTGTGTTCCAGCTTACACCCATTGCCCCTTGTCCTATCACTAGGTGACATTGAGACATTGACTGTGTTTGGCTGGAAGGGACCTCCAAAGAGCACCCAGTCCAGGCCCCCTGCAACAAGCAGGTCCAGTACTCACCAGACTAGGTTGCCCAGACCCCCATCCAGCCTGACCTTCAATGGCTCCAGGGATGGGGCTTCAACCACCTTTCTGGTAGCCTGTTCGAGGGATCCCCCACCCTCAGATTCCAGACCTTTTTCCTCCTGTCCAGCCTCACTCTGCCATTTTCCAGCTTCAAACCATGACCTCTCATCCTATTGTTCCATGCCCTTGGGAACAGCCTTCCACAGCCTTCTGAAAGCCCCTTTCAGGGATGGAAAGTCACTAGAAGGTGCTCCCGGAGTCTTCTCCCCTCCAGGTTGAACAACCCCAACTCCCTCAGCCTGTCTCCAGTCCTCTGACAATTCCATCTCCTCCTCTGGACTTGCTCCAGCAGCTCCAGGTCTTTCTGGTGTTGCGGGCTCCAGCTCCTTGTTAGGATCCAAGATTTGCTGGATTTGGAGAAATCTGTTGCCTTCTCTGATCAAGGCAGATGTTGCAGGATATTTTCTTCAGATTTTTCCTCCCTTTCCCCAAGATCTGCTCATTCCTGGACAGAGCTTGGTCCTGGTTGGCCAAGGGAGCTTAAGGGAGACTCAGGCTCCCCACTGCCATCTGGTGTGAGGTCAGGCTGGGAAGGGGAAGGTTTGTGGAGCAGCTGGTGTGGAGATGAAGGTGATGGCGTGCTCAGCCTGTGAACGTGGAACTGGGTGCAGAACCCTGGATAGGGGAACTGTCTCCTCTCCCAGGGACCTCCAGGATGCCTCCAACCCAAGATCTTCCCAAACAATTTTGAAATGCACTGTGGGGAACGGATGTGGGGGACAAAGCAAGCCAAGAGAGTCCTCACCACCCTCACACCTCCTGGGCGGTCTCCTGCCAGAGCAGGTGTGGCTCTTCCTTCACCAAGGTGCTTCAGGATGTCACCAAGACCCTTGCACCATTCCAGCCCTGGGAAACAGGTTGAGTGAAAAGAGCCACTGTCTCAGTGCCAGGGGAGATGGCATCACCTGCTCCCCACCAGCCCAAGTACAGGAAGGTACTGCCATTGGGGCACCTCTGGGAGCCCCATCCCTGTCCCTTGGGTATAGGACTGTGTGGACACACAGACAGGCTCTATGGGGTCTGGCATTTGCCTTTCTGTCACCTGTCAAGGTCTGTGCAGGGAGAGCCAAGAGCTCTCCCAACTCCATAAAGAGCTCTCTGCTCCTCGATGGCAGTTGTTTATACAGCAGGTACAAGCAGTCCCCACCACTCTGCTCACAGCCAGGGCAGTCCTTGCCACAGAAAAACCAATCCTGTGATGGGGAAGACACCATGGCCAGGGCATCATCAGGAGGAGGACAGACCTGGTTATGGACTAGGGTGAATTGGATGTGAGGGTTTGAGGCACTGGATGAGGCTAAGGTGCTGTCCCAGCCCTGAGAGAGTCTGGGTCTCCAGCATCACTGGATGATCAGAGGTCAAACCGAGGGCATTGAGCAGCAGATCTGAGCCTCACCTAACCATGGTTCTGTGGCTGGGCTCCCAGCTAGCAGAGTCCTACCACATCATACTCTGGTCACCTCGGCACAGGATGGAGCCAGCTGGCACACAGAGCCCAGCTGTGCTGCCACAAAGAGCTGAGTCAGGCACAAGGGGCAAGAACTTTGTCCTTCCAGCTGTGGGGCAGGGAGAGTGAGGTTTAAACAGTCAAAACCCACTGCAGACCTTATTGTAGGATCTTCCTCTGAGCAGCAAATGTGGTCCCGAGGTGAGGAGTTCATCTGTCATAGAATCACAGAGAGGTTTGTGTTGGAAGGACCTTTACAACTCCTCCAGTCCCACCCCTGCCCTGAGCAGGGACAGCCTCAAACACAGCAGGTTGCTCAGAGCCCCAAGGGCCAACCTGAGCTGGGATGGTAGCTGCAATGGGCCTTCTCCCACCTCTTGGGGCACCTACCCTGAGTCTCCCTACCCTGAGCAGCAACAACCTCTTCCTTCTCTCCAGTCTGAATCTCCCTCTCCCAGTTTAACCATCACCTCTTGTGCGGGCACAGCAGCCCCTGCTCAGCAGTCCTCCCCAGCTTTCTGAATGGCCCCTTGAAGCCCTAAAAGGCTGCATTGATGTCTCCCTTGAGCTTCTCTTCTCAGCTCTCCCAGCCTGTCCCAAAGCAGAGGGTTTCCCCCCTCAGAGCAGCATCTCTGGGGCCTCCTCTGGCCTTGCTCTGACAGCTCCAGGTCTCTTCTGGGCTGAGAAGCACCTGGGGATCACAGGAGATGGACACTATCCATCCCTGGTAGAAAAGATGATTAAGAAGAAGATAAAAAAGGTGATTAAGAAGAGGATAATTTGCAGGAGGTGGGACAGAAAGGGATCAGTGTGATCAACCTGAATGTGTGTCCCTCAGCAGAGCTGAGCCCAGGGAGAAGGTCGAGAAGAAGGATTGGGGGTGGAGCAGTGTTTAAGATCCAGTTGTCTTCTCACACCCTACAATGGTTCAGTTGCTGCATTGCTGGTGGGTTTGTTGTTGAGTTCACATGGTTTTTGTTTCACCAAGTCAAACTCACCCAAGTCGACTCTGTCTTCCACTCGTGCCCATAACTGCTGACTGTCCTCCCTGTCCTTGCCTCAACCTTGGGGACTTCTACTGTGTTTTCTCTATCCTGGAGTGAGTGAGCTGCTCTGTGGTCCTTGGTGCTGCCTGGGTGGACCCAAACCACAACCACTGGGTTAAACCTTCCTTTTTCAAATGCTGACAGGAGACTCTAACCTGTCACAACTTTGAGCTGGTCATGGAACTCCCTGAGGAGCCCTGTCCACGAGCTTGTCCCCTGTCACAGCACAGACCTGATGTTAGCTGTCCTCGAGCTCCACATGGCACCTCCCTGTCACCTCCTGGGGACCCTCCATGCTGCTCTGCCGAGGTTTTTATCACTAGTGTTTGGTTTAGGCCAGGTCTAAGACCTTCCTGAGTCCAGCCTGACTGACATTCTTCTGATCATCTTCCCTGGCTGCAGTGCTGCACCATGAGGACAGAGGTGCTGAGCTGGTGCTGATGGTGGTGAGGCTGGAGGTTGGAGATGTCTGACTCCATAACACCTTGGTGTTTTTCTCTTGTTAGGAGACCAGGTTGAGCGAGAAGAATAAAACTGACAAGAATGAAGATGAAAAGGGAAAGGAAGCTCCTTCCAAAGACCTGGCCTGGAAACGAGATCCAAAAGTGGGGAAAGACTCTAAAAAGGAAGAAATTGTTCAGAAAACACAGCCAAAGGTTAAAGCTGAGGCTGAGACCAAGAGCAAAGAGGAGAAGGCTGTCAACAACAAAGTCAAGGCCATGGAGAAAAAGCTGATGGGGAAGGACAAAAAGGAGGAAGAGAAGGGTTCAGTGTCAAAGAAGGACACAGGGAAGGACAAAAAGGAGGAAGAGAAGAGCTCGGCATTAAAGAAGGATGCGGGGAAGGATAAAAAGGAGGAAGGGAAGGATAAGAAGGAGGAAGGGAAGGATAAAAAGGAAGAAGATAAAGAAACAGCAACAAAGAAGGACACAAAGAAGGACAAAAAGGAAGAGGAAAAAGGTTCAGCATTGAAGAAGGGAACAGGGAAGGAGGACACCAAGGAGGAAGAGAAGAGTTTGAGATCAAAGAAACAGGCAGAAAAAGACGCAAAAGGGGAAGAAAAGAAAGAAAAAGACAAAAAAGAAGAGGAAAAGGGTTCAGCTGTGAAAACCAAGACAGAGGAGAAATCCCAGCCAGAGGCAGCGGAGAAGAAACAGGAGGCCAAGACATCAGCTGAGAGCAGCCCCTCCAAACCCAGTGCCATCAGCTCCTCAGATCAGGCCAAGGATGACGAAGCCTCCAGCATTTTCGATGAGCTCATCGAGAAGGTGAAGAACAATGATGCCGAGGTCACTGAAGTGAATGTGAACAACTCAGACTGCATCAACAACGAGACCCTGGTGCGCTTCACCGAGGCTCTGGAGTTCAACACCGTGGTCAAGCTGTTCGCCCTGGCCAACACCCGAGCTGATGACCATGTGGCCTTTGCCATTGCCATCATGTTGAAGTCCAACAAGGTGTTGACCAGCATCAACTTGGACTCCAACCACATCACAGGCAAAGGTATCCTGGCCATCTTCCGTGCGCTGCTGCAGAACAACACACTGACTGAGCTGCGTTTCCACAACCAGCGGCACATCTGCGGGGGGAAGACAGAGATGGAGATCGCCAAGCTGCTGAAGGAGAACACCACACTTCTGAAGCTGGGTTACCACTTTGAACTGGCCGGGCCACGCATGACAGTCACCAACCTGCTGAGCCGAAATATGGACAGACAGAGGCAGAAACGCCTCCAGGAGCAGAAATTGGCACAGGAGAAGGGGGAGAAGAAAGACCTTCTGGAGGTGCCCAAGGCTGGAGCCCTGCCAAAAGGGTCCCCCAAGCCGTCGCCACAGCCATCCCCCAAGGCTTCCCCAAAGACCTCTCCCAAGAAAGCGGGGGCACCTGCCGCACCGCCCCCACCTCCTCCTCCACTTGCCCCACCACTGATCAACGAGAACCTGAGGAACTCACTCTCTCCAGCCACACAGAGGAAGTTGGGAGACCGGGCACTGCCGATGCAGGAGAAGAACTCACGGGACCAGCTGCTGGCAGCCATTCGCTCCAGCAACCTCAAGCAGCTCAAGAAGGCAAGTGCGGGGCTGCGGTGGGGGCCAACCACGGGGCTGGTCTGTGGGCTGAGATCACGTCTGTGGTCACCTGACTAGTGGAGAGCTCAGGGTTGTCCTTCAGGATCTAAGGGTTAGGAAGATGTTGGGATGAGGGCTGGACTTTATGATCCTTTCCAGCCATGATGTTTCTGTGATTCTCAGGTGCATTCTCCTCCAGTGCAGGGCATGGAGTCCATGGCCCCAACCCCTGCACAGAGCACAAGGCAGGGCAGGGTCATCCCGTTGCGCTGCCCATTGCAAAGCAGGGGATGTAATCCCATGGCAGAGAGTCCAGCAGGAGAAGATGCAGTCCTTGGCAGAGCCCCTGTGTTGGGCAGATCTCCCTTGTTCCAGCAGTCAGGTTTGGCTCCAGGGGTTGGGACACAATGGAGAAGCCACCTTTAACTATCTCCACCCACAAGGACCAGTGTGAGACCACACTGGTGAGACCACAAAGGCAGCAGGTCCCCAAGGGCAGGAACTCTTGCTGTCACATTAGTGTGGCTGAACCCACACTGCTGGGGCTGGGAGGTGGCCCAGAGCAGCCAGAGATGGTCACAGCATATTGCCTCAGAACATCTCACTCAGCCCAAGTGGGTTGTGTCCCAGGCTGGGCTACCCGAGGCTTGGGGTGTGAGGACAACCAGCCTGGGCAAGAGGAAGTGATCATAGAATCACAGAATCACGGACACATTTAGGGTGGAAAAACCACTGCCCCAGCACTACCAGGGCCCCACTGACCCCAGTCTTCACCCCACAACTCCACAGCTCTGCTAACCCTCCAGGGACAGGGCCTCCCCCCCTACCCTGGGCAGCCTGGGCCAGGCCTGGGGAACCCTTGAGTGGAAGAAGAAATTGGTCCTCAGGGCCAACCTCACCCTTCTCTGGGATGACTAGAGGCCGCTTCCTCTCGTCCTGTTGCTTGTTCCTGGGGAGAAGAGACCAACCCCCACCTGGCTCCAACCTCTTCCAGCTGAGGCAGTTGTGGACAGTGAGAAGGGCTCCCCTGAGCCTCCTTCTCTCCACTTTGACTCCACCCCAGTTCCTTCAGCTGCTTCTCACAGCACTGCCGCTCCAGCCCCTTCTCCAGCTCCATTGCCCTTCTCTGCCCCTGACTCACCCCCTCCCTATCCTTCTGGCACTGACGGAAGGGCCCAGAGCTGACCCCAGGAGCCCAGCTGGGACCTCCCCAGTGCCCAGCACAGGGGGATCATCCTTGTCCCAGTGCCAATGTCCCCAAGCACTGCACAGCCCTGGCCAGCTCCACCACAGCAGGTCTGTGTAGGGCCCCTAACCCACCCGAGCACCCCGTTTCTCAGCTCCCCCAGTAACGGGGTGTCCTCTCCGGCAGGTGGAGTTACCGAAGCTGCTGCAGTAGGGAGGGGGCCTGTTGTCCCCCCACCGCCTGGCATGGCAGTGCCTTGCTGTGACTGTTGCCCTGAGAAGCCCTTGGGGAAGCCACAGAGCAGGGATCTCTCGGGGACAGATGGACGGACGGACAGACGAAGGGCCACCATGGCCACGGAGGAGGATGCTGTATTTATTATTCCGACGGTTGTGAAGCCTTCAAGCTCGCTCAGCGCCAGCACTGCCCCGCTCCGCCCGGCGATGACCATGCAGGGGGCTCCAAGCCGGCCCTCAGCGGAGCCCCTTGGAGCAGGGGGCTTGGTATCCCCCCATCCCAGCTTGCCCACAGGGCCCCTGAAGTGGCCCAGTCCAGGGCAAGCAGAGGTGACCCCCCCCCAAGCCTGGCTTTGCAGAGGGTCAAAGTCAACCAGGCCACCATTACGATGCCCAGGAGCATTACGGGGTGAAGCAGTGAGGCACTCATTCAACATCAAGGGGAACTGGGGCACTCGAAGAAGGGGACACATGGTTGGTGGGGTGTGGAGCAGGGGGAACCAGTGCCACCAGCAGCCCTGCCTGCACCTCCTGCTGTGGGTGTGGGGCGGGACGGGTGAGGGGTGCTGTCGGCATCACTGAAGAGCATTTTTGGGGTGTGCGGTGCCCACCCGCCCCTTCATCACGTGTATGGCCACTGCATCAGCAATAAACTCACCCAGCGCTTCCCTTGCCTTGTGCCCTGCAGCACCCAGGAGACCCTGGCACCCCCACCCAGGGACACTCTGAACTACGAGGCCACCCTGAGCTGGACATCTGGGTCACCCACCCACCCAGAATCCCCAAATGGGGCCAATGGACACTCACAACTAGGCATCCTGGAGCCATATGTTCACCCCAAACTCGAGGTCACCCAAGGTTTCCCTGGGGTCATGCCAAACCCCCTGGGGTTCCCCGACGGTGGTCTCCCCAGTCCCAGGATTCCCAGGGTGAGACCATTGGGCCAAGACCGGATTCGGGGTGCAGAGGAAACCCCTGGGGGACCCCCCAACGGGCACGAGGCTTCCGGAACGGGGTGAAATGCCCCTATTTAGAAATTTGCAGGAGGGCGGAGCCGGTGAAGGGGACTGCTGGGTGGGGGTACTCCCGGGACGCCCTGAACCGGGTACCGCGTAGTCATTCCACCCCCCAGACTAGATGCCCTAGGACCACCGGGACACCCCGAACTGGGGTACCCCGAACTGGAGCGAAAAGGGACGGCGTCCACCAGGGGGCGCCATAACGGATCGGGATGGCGGCTCCCAATAGAGGGCGGTACTGGGGAGACACCGGCGCTGCAGTGCGCGGCGGCAGCCAGCAGGAGGCGCTGCCTCCCAAGTCCCCCCTCCCCGGTACCGGCCCCAACGGCAGCAGCGGCGGCCGGGAGTGGCGGAACCGGCGGTGCCTCCTCCGCTGTCTCTTCGCTCTGCTCGGTACCGGACGGAGGGGGGTGAAACCAGGCGTAGCAGCGGAGGCGATGGGCGGCGGGGCGGCGCCATGAGGAGGAGGAGGAGGAGGCGGCGGCGGCCATGGCGGCGGGCGGCGGAGCGCGGCGGGGGCTGCTGAAGCGGAAACCGAACTTCACGCTGCAGGAGATCGACATCCTGATGAGCGAGGTGCTCAAGTACGAGCAGCTGCTCTTCGGCGCCGCCGCCAGCACCGTGAACGCCTACGAGAAGCAGAAGATCTGGTGGCGGATCACCAACAAGATCAACGCGGCCGGCCGCAACCAGCGTGACATCGGGGAGGTGAAGAACCGCTGGCGGGGACTGCGCCGTCGGGCCAACGATAAAATCACCCGGCATCGGCAGGAGAGGCAGGGACCCGCCGCTAGAGCCGCCGTGAGAACCGGTAACGGCAACGGCTCCGGCCCCGGCCCCCCCGAGCTCGGCCCCGGCCCCGGCCCCGGCTCCGTTCCCGGCTGGGGATCGCGAGGAGCCTCCGGCATCGACCCCCCGCTGCTCAGCGTCGAGGTGGTGGCACCGCACGGTGGGTGCGAGGCGGTGGGGGGCTGGGGGAACAGCATGGGACACGGGGTACCGGGATGCGGGGGAATGGAGATGGGACACGGGAGATCGGGACAGGGACACGGGGACCGGAGCAGTGGGACACGGGAGACTGGGAGAGGCCATGGGGGACCGGGACTGGGACTGGGACAGGGACTGGGACAGGTACAGGGGGACCGGGACAGAGGCGGAAGAATGACTGGGACAGAGACATAGGGAACGGGATAGGGGCATGGAGGGATGTCTGGGACAGGGGTACGGGGGACCAGGATCAGAACAGGGACACGAGGAACGGGATAGGGACAGGAGGGAACGGGGCGAGGGGACATAGGAGACCGGGACAAGTCATAGGGGGCCGGACAGAGGGATGGCTGGGACAGGGACAGAGGAACTGAGACAGGAACAGGAGGGAACGGGAAAGAGGCAGAGGGATGGTTGGGACAGGGACAAGGAGAGGGGGGCAGTCTGGACACGGGGAACGAGATGGGGACAGGGGAGACCAGGACAGAGGTGAAGGGGTGTCTGAGAAAGGGACAGAGGAGACTAGGACAGGGAAGGGACAGGGGGAATGGGATAAGGACAGGAGGGAACAGGGCAGTGATAGTGGGGAGCAGAGCGAAGGGACACGGGAGATGGGGACAAGTCACTGGGATGTTGGAACAAGGATGGGGTGTGGAGGGACATGTGGAACCAGGACACAGACACAAGGAAACAGGACACGGACTGGGAGGGACTGGGTGGCACTGGAACCAGGATGTAGGGGACAGGGACATGGACATGGAGGACCAGAACTGGGGCACAGGGCAATTGGAACCAGTACAGGTGCATGGAGGGATAGGGACACGGGAGGCCAGTATGCAGACATAGGAAACTGGGACATTTGAGACCAGAACTGGGATGGGCTCGAGGCACTGGGACCAGGACCCAGTGTGTAGGAGGACTGGGACAGAGAGACAGGAGACCAGAACGAAGACAGGGACATTGGGACCATGATACAGGGATCGGAATGTGGATACAGGGAATGCAGGCAGGGCCATGGAGGACTGGGTAATGGAGATGGGGCAACCAGGACGCTGATGCTGGGGAACAGGACAGGGACATCATGGACTGGGGCAGGAACATGAGGGACCAGGACCAGGATGTGGGGGGATGGGGACTATGTCAGGGGTACTGGGACCAGGATTTGTGGGGATGAGGACTGTATTGGGGCACTGGGACCAGCATATGGGAGTATTTGGACTGTGTCGGGGCACTGGGACTAGGATGTGGGGCCCAGGGCAGGGAGATAGAAGAACTGGGGCAGGGATGAGGTGACAGGGACACAGACCCAGGAGACCAGGGCAGGGAGATGGTAAGACTGGCAGGAGACAGTTGTGGGGTGACTGGGACAGAGCTGTGGGGAAAACGGGACCAAGACAAGGACATGGAGAGGCTGAGACAGGGATAGTGAGCATCAGGACAGGGACATGGGGTCATGGAGGGGACATGGACACAAGAAGAACAGGGACATGGAGGATCAGGACAGGGGTACAGGGAGAGCAGTGGGGGCACTGGGACCAGATGCTGAGATACCCAGCACTGGAACCCGGACAGGAGCAGGGGACCAAGACAGGACCTGAAGCACCAAAACCAGGTCAGGGATTTGGGGGAACCTGGGTCAGGACAGGGGACTGTCAGAAACACAGGAACAGAAGGGGACTGCGACAGGGACAGGGGCACTGGGGCTGGGACAGCAGCATGAGGGGACCAGCATCAGGACAGGGACAGAGGGGGCAGACACACTGGGATTGGGACAGGGGGATACCAGGGCCAGGCCAGGGATATGAACAGCTGGGATTAGGACAGAGATATGGGACAGGGAACAGGATTGGAACACAGTGGGATTGGGACAGTCATGGCAGGATGAGGACAGGGACTTGGGGGTTGCTGGGACCAGGACAGGAACATGGGAGATCAGAGCAGGGACACTGGGAACCTGGACCAAGAGGAGGACTTGGGAGTTACTGGGACCAGGGCAGGGACATGGGGGTACCAGAATAACACAGGGATATGGGGGCACCTCATGCAGGGATATGGGAATACTGGGACTAGGAGAGGGACAAGGGATGGGGCTGGACCACAGGGAGGGACTTGGGTTGATGTGGGTCCATACATGTCAATGGGAGCAGAACCAGGCACAGGAGAGAGGATGTGGGAGCTCAGAGATGGGGATAAGGGAGTCAGGGACAGAGGACGCAGAGAAAGGAGGAGGTTAGGTCACTCAGTCCGTGGGGAGATGGGGGCGTCCCAGCAGCCGCCCCACCCTCTCTGTCCCTCTTGCAGGCATCAAGGAGGAGCCGGTGAAGGAAGAGCCGGTGGAAGTGAAGACTGAGCCCTTCCACAGCCCCGTAGCCGACAGCATCCGCAGTGCTGAGTGTCGGCTACACCGCAGCAGCATCCGCTCTCCCAGCGAGCTGGGTGAGGGCTGGAACCGGAGCCCCCCACATCCCGCAGCACCCGAACTCTCCCTGGGTGACCTGGGCGGGCAGCAGGAGCCACTGGGCTCTGATTTCCCAAGCATCCTCTTCGAGCAAGAGGCCGAGCAGCTCACTAACTGTGGCGGGGGCGACGTGGGACCCCCGGGGACACCAGGGTTGTCGGACGGGGTCCCCGAGTGCAGCCAGCTCAGCCCAGCTGAGAAACGCATCGTCCAGTCCAACGAGCGGCTGGTGCAGGAGATGCGAGCGTTCCGCAGGGAATGCGCTGAAAGCCGCCGCGAGACCGCGGCTGTCCTGCGAGTTATCGCCCAGGCGCTGGGCACCCTCAGCCGCAGCCTGGCCGACATCCGTGACCTCTACCTCCGGGAGCAGGCGGTCCCCAAACGCTGAGCCCCCTTCACACCCCACCCCCACGCAGCTGGCTGTGTGTGCCGGGACCGCCCTGGGGACAGTTTTACCCCTCCCCCCACAACCCCCCCACACACCC
>JAOXOE010000776.1:4097513-4112496 GCA_028565055.1 Phoeniculus purpureus | reverse complement strand
TGGATAGCAGGATGACCATGAGCCAGCAATGTGCCCTTGTGGCCAAGAAGGCCAATGGCATCCTGGGGTGCATCAGAAGGGCAGTGGTTAGCAGATTGAGAGGTTCTCCTCCCCCTCTACCCTGGTAGAGTCTGGTCTCCTGGTGAGACTACATCTGGAGTATTGTGTCCAGTTCTGGGCCCCTCAGCTCAAGAAGGATGCAGAACTGCTGGAGAGAGTCCAGTGCAGAGCAACGAAGATGATGGAGCAGAAAACCTCCCTTATGATGAGAGGATGAGGGAGCTTGTCTCTTTAGCTTGGAGGAGACTGCGGGGTGACTCTATTAATGTTTATAAATATGTGAAAGGTGGGTGTCAGCAGAATGGAGCCAGGCTCTGCTCAGTGTCATCTAATCATAGGACAAGGGGCAATAAGTGTAAGTTGGAACATAGGAGGTTCCACATCAATCTGACAAGGCACTTCTTCACAGTGAGGGTGACAGAGCACTGGAACGGGCTGCCCAGGGAGATTGTGAAGTCTCCTTCTCTGGAAAAAAAACCCTCCTGGGTACGTTCCTGTGCGACTGGATCTAGGTGATCTTGCTCTGGTAGGGAGATTGGACTACATGATCTTTCTGAGGTCCCTTCCAATCCCTAATGTTCTGTGATTCTGTGTCAACCTCAGTTCTCAGCACTTCAGGGTAGTGATCACTAGAACAGGTTGCCCAGGCAGGTGGTGGAGGACCCATCCCTGAAGACCTGCAAGATCAGGTTTGATGAGGCTCAGGGCAACCTGCTCCGGTGGCAGATGTCCATAATCACTGCAGAGGGATTGGACTAGATAATCTCTAAAGGTCCCTGCCAACCCGGAGCGCTCAGTGATTGTATGAAACACCCGACGTTAACAGTTACGGAGGGATCGGGCCCTGTCCCTCGGTAACTCAGCCCGCGCAGAGGCTCTGTCCAGACAAAACTTCGGGCTGCACCTACAGAGCCCAGACTCCGGCCCCAGGCGTACTGAGGGCTCTCACGGGTGGTTCAGAGCCCAGCCCGCTCCCGTGCCCCCGCGGTACGGCCTGCCCGGCCCCTTCTTTGCTCCCGCGCGCTCCCGCCGCCTCCCGCGCTCCCACCCCACGTGACCGCCGGCCCCGCCCCTACCCCCGCGGTCGCGCGCCGTCGCTCTCCGGGTATTTGAACGGCGCTTCCGCCATCTTCCTCGCGCCCGGTCACGGAGCGAGAGACGCGGAGAGAAGCTTCGGGAGAGGTAACGGGGTTGTTGCGGCCACCACCTCTTTCGAGGAGCGGTTGGGCGGGTGAAAAGTGCGGGCGGCGCGGATGGCGGACAGCGCTCGCTGCCCCAGCCAGCGAGGCTTGGGGTGGGTCGGGCTGCGGCCGGGCCCGAGCGAGTGATACCAGCCTGTGTGGTTCCTTTAGCTCCGCAGTGCCTACGGAGCGGGAGGCGGAGGGCCCTGAGCTGCGCCCCATTCCGTGCCGGAGAGCGCGGGTGGGATGGAGCTGGAGCGGCGGGGCGGGGGAGGGGAGGCGGCGGGCGCTGCTCAGTCATGGTGGCTCATGGCGGGCAGAGCGCGCCGGGCCCGCCGGCAGGGGCTGGGGCAGGCCGAGGCGCGGCCGGGGAAAGGCCTTGCGCGGGAGGGCTTTTGCGGGCGGAGGGCGGGTTCCCGCTACGCTGGGGTGGTGTTTCGGGGCTTTAGGGAGGACTTTGTACGGAGCGAGGCCGGGCTTGGCCTTCTCTGAGGGCCCCTCTGGAGCGCGCGGCTTGGTGTCTCCTTTAAGGAGCCCGAAGACTGCAGGGGCGCGACGGGAGCGGCCCGCCGCTACGGGGCTCCGGGGGTGGGCGGGAGGTGCCGCCGCCATTATCGCGCTCTCCCGCCGCATGTGGGGAGACAAGGAGGCGCTTCCTGCCCCATGAATGGGCCCGGGACCGCGGGGGGCGGGGGAGGCGGCAGCGGGGGCTAAGCACGCCCTGAGCAGGCGAGTTAGGAACGAACGGAGCGCCCGGCCCCTTCCGGCTGGGCCTTGAATTCGCTCGGCTGATGTGAGCTCACATGGTTCCATTTCCCCTGCAGACCCAGCATGGCCGCCCAAGGAGAGCCCCAAGTGCAGTTTAAGGTAAGGGAGCACTTAAGGTTTTTTTTCTTTAAGTAAAAAAGTAGCACAACAGACTCGCCGAGTGCTGGCGTGTATGGTAGGGTTTTTTGGGAAGTGCTGGACTTTCTGTAAAGGTGCGATTTGTTTTTTTTCTAATAATGCATTTAAGTTCTACCAAAAGATTCCATTGAACTGTGTCAGTTTGATGCAGATTGTAGCTTAGTGTAATCAATTTGGAGTTAACAGCCAGAAGTTCCTGAAGTGAATTGTAATAGTTTTCTTCTTTAGTGCATTAATGGTTCAGATGAGAAAACTTGAAAATGTTTTGTGGGTTCTTGGGGTAATTTTTGTGACCTTAACAGCCAGCCCTTCATGAAGGGTTGTTTCTTGTGTTTTTTAGAGTACTGTGCTAAAACGTTTTGGTTGTTACTAGTGCAGCAGTTTGGATTATTTTGTCAATTGCAAGATGACAGTGGGTTTCTCTGATTTGGGCTTCTGAAAGAGTTATTCTCTAAATGTCCCATTTGAGTTGAAAACGCCAGATACTAATTCGGTCACTTCTCATGTCGTATTTCCTGTAGCTTTCAGCTGCAGGAACTAGATGAGTCCAACTAGAGTTACAACATGATGGGCTTAATTTTCTCCCAGTACTTCATGGGGAGTCACTTCATGGGGAGTTTGCTCTTCCTTACAGCATCTTGTTGTAGTAAGGTCTTAGTGTGAATACTAATTGTTACTACAAAGATGACCTTTGAATGTGTCTCACTTTTTTCCGTTATCTGTTAACAGCTTGTCCTGGTTGGTGATGGTGGCACTGGTAAAACAACATTTGTAAAACGTCATTTGACTGGTGAATTTGAAAAGAAGTATGTAGGTATGTCTGAAGAAACACTTGAGATGTTTCAATTAGATGTACATTTCTTGCTAAATGCATAGCTTTCAGCAATTAGTTTTTCTAATTTTGTACTTTTACTTCTGTAGCAACCTTGGGTGTTGAAGTTCATCCTCTGGTGTTCCATACCAACAGAGGTCCTATTAAATTTAATGTATGGGACACAGCTGGCCAAGAGAAATTTGGTGGCCTGCGAGATGGCTATTACATCCAAGGTAAGAAGTGTGTATCTTACACTGTGTACCTCTTACAGTTAAGTCCTTCACTGTAATTATATTGGCTACTAAAAGCTGTTAGTGTGGCTTGCAGCGATGAACTAGTTCTGGGTCTTCAAATTCTTCAAGTAGGTAAGGTAACTTCTTGTCCTGATGTAGGAAATGTTCTACCATTGTGTTTCAGTATGTTATGCCAGGTTTTAGGATTAATAACAAGTGACAATGCATATTAAGTTCTAGGTGTTGCTGATGCAATCCAGAGTTAAGGAGGTGGAAGTACACGCTTCAGTGAGTAGAAATTTGTATTAATGTGCTGAGACAAAGAGTTGGAACACACACTTTTAAGTTTTTTGTAGATACAATGATGAAGCTGTATATCTCTGTGCCAGAATTGAGTTATTTAGCTTATGAAGAAGTGTCAGGATTGGGTCAGGCCTCTGTGTTCTTTGAAAATATGTTCTGGACACGGGCAACTTGATAAGATGTGGACTACAGGTTCTCAACTTACCTGAAAGCTACATTGGGATGGCTGAGATTTATTTAAATTTAAATGTTAACTAAATCTGTCAAGTATAAGTCAGTGTTCCTTGTGTATTCTCATGCCATGCAATAACATACTTCTCACTAAAGATGTGAGATAGCATGGTCTGAGTTCTATGGACTAATGCAATAGATTAATAGAACATGGCCCCTCAGAACTCTTTAAGCTAAGAGGAACAGGAGTGCAGACACTTAACCCTAGTATGGGGTTTCTGTGGGTAAGTTTTGCCTGTCATTTTACAAAGCAAAGGCGGCTTGTCCTAATCAGCTCCTTACTATTTGTTTGCAGCTCAGTGTGCCATCATAATGTTTGATGTAACATCAAGAGTTACTTACAAGAATGTACCTAACTGGCACAGAGATCTGGTACGAGTATGTGAAAATATCCCTATAGTCTTGTGTGGCAACAAAGTGGATATTAAGGACAGAAAAGTCAAGGCAAAATCCATCGTCTTCCACAGGAAGAAGAATCTTCAGGTACGTTGACATGAGATTGTAGAAAGTATATTTGTTTGGTGTGACTGCGGCTGTGTTCTGTGCAGTGATTGGGTGCTCTGTCAGTGGCCTCCAGTAACAAAATAATTTAAACTTTAAGGTCTCTCGTTTGTTTGAGCCCTGACTTCAGGAAAACGGAAAGTGACTATGTTAAAGATGGAAGCTGATCTTGAACAGAAACTTACTAAAGACTCTTAAAGGGTGTTTTTGTGTTTGGGCTTTCACTGCTGATACAGAAGTAAGGCTAAAGTAGATTGAGTCACAGGGAAAAGATAGATTTGTTGCCTTCTGAAAGTGCCATCTTTGATCAGGTTGGGTACCTTCTCAGTTACCAGGTTTTTTGTTTGCCTGAAACTCTTTCTAGATGGTAACTGTTTCTGACTGCATGACTTCTAGTCACGCTGTCAAGAACACTAGGGTAGAGCTGATTATGTGTGTGTTAATCTTGGTGTGCCCTAAATACCAGTTACAGGTGTCTTTTTCCTTGATTATTTTTCATCAAATGACATAAATGTACTTTGCTTTCTTCAGTATTATGACATTTCAGCTAAGAGTAACTACAACTTTGAGAAGCCTTTCCTCTGGCTTGCTAGAAAGCTAATTGGAGATCCTAACCTGGAGTTTGTTGCCATGCCTGCTCTTGCGCCACCTGAAGTTGTCATGGACCCAGCACTGGCAGCACAGTATGAGCAAGACTTACAGGTAACTGAAAAGGGCACAAAGGACAGATGACTGTTTGGAAACTGGTGTCTAGTCTCCTGGGGCAACTAATGGAAGAACAACTCTTAAATGTAACTTGTTTTTGTTCCAGATTGCTCAAACCACTGCACTGCCAGATGAAGATGATGACCTGTGAGGGATGAAGCTGGAGCCCAGCGTCAGAAGTCTAGTTTTATAGGCAACTGTCCTGTGATGTCAGTGGTGCAGCGTGTTTGCCACTTTATTATCTAGCTGAACAGAACATGTGCTTAATCTTTGGGATGCTGAAAGAGATGAATGGGCTTCGGAGTGAATGTGGCAGTTTAAAAAACCAAACAAAACAAAATGAAAAAACCCAAACAAAAACTTCATATTTTGGACCTGCATATTTAGCTGTTTTTTGGACTGCAATTATTTCCCCCTTTGAGTTTCAAATATAAGACTGCTGCAGTCACATCAGTGTTAAGTGGTAAATCTTGTTTCTGTCATTCCCATTCTTTTTGTTTAGATAATAAAGTTGTATTTCAACTATCTCTAAGCAAGTGAACTTTCATGCATTGTTAGGAAAACTCTTCCCAATGTCTTCTGTTCCTCAGTGGAGGCTAATACTGCATTTCTCATTCTCTGTTCTCCTTTTTCCTCCTGCTTCTCATGTTATGCTCCTCTTACTAACTCAGAACTAACAGTTAACCTTCTCTTGACTTCATGAAGCATTTAACCATCTGGAGGAAGCTGAACTAACTGGCATGTAAAACCAAAGCAGTGAACACTTGACTGCTAAGTGCGACTGTTTAACAGTCCCATGCAAATGGGAATGTTTGGTCTGCAGAGTGTCCTCAGAGAAGAAGTGTAGTTCAGCTTGTGTATACTACCACCAGGTACAGTCAACCCCTCTTAGGTTCTACAACATGCCTTCAGAGCTCTGTATTTTAAGTAGCCATAAACATGGCATCTAGGTCTGATAGGTGACTTAAGCTGTATCTTTGCATGGAACATTGTTCAGTAGAGCTATAACTGATGAAACAAACTCAATCTTAAATTAAGTCACTGTCCGATAGTTTGAGCTGGAAAGCTCTTGGCTATAAAATGGCATATTGACTAAAGCCACGTTTAATGAATACCTAGCCTTTACTGTAACTGCACCAAGTTCTTAATTTGAAACTAGCTTATTACAGCACAAATGGTGGAAATGTCAACTTTTAACACTATCTTGTAGAGGTTAATCTTGGTCAATATTAGTACTGCTAGTAAACAAAACAGATACCATTTTTTCAGTAGTGTTTGAGTACATGAAGCCTTGAATTCTTCAGTTTTGTATTTTTGGTTTCTTAATAAAGTGGAGCATTTCATTTACTCCTTTTAACTTGCATGTTTGTGTATGTAACCACTGCTTGAGTATTTAACCATTCGGCTGTTCTGGTACCTGGTAGCAAAACAGCAGGGACAATGAATGTGACTTCTGCAGCACTGTTGTAAAGGGATTGGTTTTAAGTTGGTGCAAGATGGAATCCAGTGTGTTTTGGATTGGTTAAGGTTTTTTTTAGCTAGTTGATGAGAAGCAGAGTTGTGGTTGGGACCTGAAACATTAATGAGAACAAGACTTGTCATGCACTTGGTTTGTAAAAAGAACAATGCCTGCTTAACACTACATTGAATCTTCTTGCTGCATCATCTTGCTTTAACTTCATGTTGTAGGTTCCTTCCTGTAGTGTTTGCTAATTCACTTGTGTGTACCTTGGTTAATACTGCTAGCTGACTGCTGCATTGCTAGGTGTGGTAGCTTTTGTCTTCAAGCCTTGATTCTACAGATGCAGTGCTTAAAAGAAACCTCACAAATTGATTTAGTAGCATAGTTCTGCAGTGTTGATGTGCCTAAAGAAGACGACCCAGCAGTGCTGTGAAGCTATGTGTTTGGTGATTCCTGGTGTGTGTATGGTGCCAACTTTACAGCTCAGGTGCTGCACACAGGTACTAGTCTCATGCAAGTTCCTACAGAACAGTTGAAAAGACTTAAGACTGAAAGAATAGTTGAAAGTCTAGTGTAACTGCTGTGAGCTTCACTTTGAAAGTGCCTGTTACTTCCAAGTCCACAAAACTTCTCTGAAGTAGGTAGTGGTACTAGGGTACTAGTCTTGATGGAAAGTAACCTCTAACTTTAAATCTTTTTGGTGTGGAATGAAGTCCATCTGTTGCAGCATTGTGATTGGTTTGTCACATTGAGGTCGTCTTAATTGTTCATTATTTATAACTAGGGAGTCTGACAAATAAGCATGTACAAATTGCTCAGTTCAAGTTCCTTAGTCCAAGGAAGTTCTTTACTACTTTGGATTAGGGAAAATAAAACTTAAGCTATGTATTTTTTTGTCTGGCAGAGAGAGACCTGGGAGTTGTAATTGACAGGAAGATGAATATAAGCCAGCAGTGTGCCCAGGTGGCCAAGAAGGCCAATGACATCCTGGCTTGTATTAGAAATAGTATTGCCAGCAGGAGTAGAGAGGTTATTGTACCTGTGTATTTTGTAGTGGTGAGGCCACATCTCGAGTATTGTGTCCAGTTTTGGGCACTTCAGTATAAGAGATGTGGCGGTGCTGGAGCAGGTGTGAAGGAGGGCAGCTAAGCTGGCAAAAGGGCCAGAGAGTAAAGCTTATGAGGAAAGATTGAAAGAGCTGGGGCTCTTTAGTTTGAAGAAAAGGAGGCTGAGAGGAGACCTCATCACTCAACAACTGTCTGAAAAACTGTCTGAAAGGATGTTGTGGGGTGGTTGGTGTTGGTCTTTTCCCACAAGTAATTAGTGATAGAAGAAGAGGGAATGGGTTCAAGTTACAACAGAGGTTTAGACTTGACATTAGGAAAAATTTTTTCCCAGAAAGGGTGGTCAGGCACTGGAATGGGCTTCCCAGGGAGGTGGTTGAGTGGCCATTCCTGGATGTGTTTAAAGACCGTTTGGATGAGGTGCTGAGGAATATGGTGTAGGGGTGAACTTGTAAGGTAGAGTAGATGGTTGGACTTGATGATCCCAGGGCTCTTTTCCAACCAGAGTGATTCTGTGATTCTGTGATTGCAGATTAACTGCTATTATGAGTATCTGCTCAAGGGAACTCCTGGCACTTATGTGGAATTAAACAATTTTTGTATGTTCACAATATTTCACATACTGAAAGAAGTTCATAACTTAAATGTACGCAATTAACATAACATTCCAAACTCTGAATTTAGAGTTATTGACAAAGAACAAGATGGCAGGTGCAGCTAAGCTGTGACCACTTCCAGTCTCAGGAGGGATTACTCTATTCATATCCTGCAGTTGCTAACCTTTTCCCTACTTAAAGCAAATGCTGCCCATAAATGCTAAGCATTCCTTATTGCTACATTGGGCACAGTAATAAAAACAGCAATTAATGTTTGTTCAATCTCCCTCTTTGTATTTCAGTGTCAAAGCAATAATGCAGTCAGAAGGACATCAGGGAACAAATAACTCTATGATAGAAATTTCCTAAATCAACCCAAGAGGTAAAGATGTAAGATACTAATTTGGATCTATCCCAGACAAAATTGAGGCAGAAGGCAAGAGATATTATCAGCTACCTCAGGCTGATCAGAATGCTGCAGTGCATGTCAGGAAAAATGAGGCTGATACAAGTTGGTATTTGCAAAGGTCTCAGCACAACAAAGTGGAGAATACAGCCCAGAGGAGTGAGTGAAGAGACATAGAGATGGAATGTTGGATTAGCTAAGCAGGGTTGGGCCTGGTTTGCACTTGGACGGGAGACAGTCTGGGTACACCAGGTGCTGTAGGTCTTACCCTGCTCCAATAGGGGGGGCTGGACTTAGATGGTCTTTCAAGGTCTCTTCCAATCTGTGTGATTCTGTGATACCCACTGACACGTCTTATTGTGTGTGTGTGAAAAGTGATTTAATAATCACACTTCAGAGACTTGACGTTCCAAACATGCAGATATGACACAAGCTGTCATAACCTAAAGAAAGCAGTGCAATAATTAGAGAAACTGAGAAAGAAAACACGGGTTTTATGTCGTCTCCTCTCTTTTGAGGTGATGGAGGTACCCTTATGATTTAGGCTACTGTAGTGATTGTGACAAAATCAAAGCATGTACCCAAGAACTATCATAGTGTCTTACACAGCCAAATCACTGGGAGGAGCAGCTGAACTGTTGGCCCAGGCCAATACTCTTGCAAACAATATCCAGATATGATTCAGGAGCTAGAACAGGCAAATAAACCATATTGTTGTGGCTACCCTATTGTGGTGGGGAAGAGGGTTTAGCTGAAATGTCATATGCCAGTTAATCCTAGGATCACAGGAGGGTTTGTGGCTTATTTTGCTTACTACTAACTATGCAACCACAAAAGTTGGGAGTAATGCACTTAAGCTCCAGAGAGAGGTAAAATTTCAGACAACACACTGCTTGTATTTCTAATATGTTTCCTGTTGCCTAGATCTCCCAATCAGCTAGGTTCACTCAGGGGACTGGCTGAGTTACTTCTCTGAAGCTTATCATAATCTTTTTCTTTTTTCTTGCTATTGCAAAGAAAACCTTGGAACCCAGCACAGAAATCTGGATTCCATTCTGACAGCAAATCTAAGCTCTTTTTGGATCTGGTCTTGCTGTAACACCAAAGAGGAAGGGAAACGGAGAGCGTGCAATGGAACAGCAAGGAAAAGTGGTTAGAGAGCAGAATGAGTTTTTCTCACTTTATATACCTCCAGTGTTGCCTTTTTTATGCAAGCTGAAGCTCAAGAAAGACGAAAAAGCTTAAGCTTATTAAAAAGACACAACAAAAATAGCAGCCATCCTAAACCTCACTTGAATATAGGGTGGTCTGTGATGCTTTGTACAGAATCAGGAAAAAAACCCAAAATATGTAAGCTGTCCTCTTGGTGCCAAGGATAAGAAGACATGTTAGGATGCAGAGGAAATGCTTCCATGGTAGCTTTAACCTCAGCTAGAACAATTTTGTCTTTGGCTTAAAACACATATACAAATGTAAATACAAAAAAGATGAACTAATTTGGACTTTCATGGGGAGAAGGTTTGAGTTCAAGTTTTTGTTTTCCTGTTATGGGAATAGCCTGTATGAGCTTGGACTGCTAAAGTCTGCAGATACATTTCTTTTGTGGAAAAAAAACCTAAACAACAGAAAAATAAAGCCAAACAAGCTTCTTTGCTGTGTTGAGTTCATTAACTCCTCCAAGGGTTATTTTTTTTCAAGATCTAATAAAATCAGGCTCCTTGAGACAATTTCCTGCTTGACCGTTGAGTTCATTGTATGATGAAACATTATCACAGAATCACAGAACATCAGGGATCGGAAGGGACCTCGAAAGATCATCCAGTCCAATCCCCCTGTCAGAGTAGGATCACCCAGACCAAGTTGCACAGGAACACATCCAGGTGGGTTTTAAACGTCTCCAGAGAAGGAGACTCCACAACCCCCCTGGGCAGCCTGTTGCAGTGCTCTGTCATCCTCACTGTGAAGAAGTTCCTTCTCATATCTATATGGAACCTCTTACCTTCCAGCCTACATCCATTGCCCCTTGTCCTATCACTAGATGACATTGAGAAGAAAAAGGAAGTGAATCAAACTTTAGTGTATACTCAGTCCTTTCTAAACTGCAGAGAGAAGCCAGCAATCTACATGCCCCCATTATAATCCAAGATTTAAAAACCCAACATTTGACTGCAAAGCAGAGATCTAGAGACATTTTCATCTCTGAAATTCAATACATGAACATAGTTGAGCAAGTTCTGCATCCTATTAAGCATTGCTTGTTTTAATTAATGTATATCCTATTAGAAGTGGGTAGAAGAAATTTTCTGACAGTTTTATTGTGTTTGGGATTATACCAAGGGTTTAGCATTTGGAGGGCCAAATGCTACTGACTGTACATTTCCTTTTCAGATAATTTAAATGGTAGATTTATTTTGACACATTATCTCTTGGAAAGGCCTTTTGTTACCTGTGCCAGGTACGTGAACTGTGTAGTGAGCACTACTCATTCAATAGCGGTGCATCACTGCATCAAAGTCTGTATGTGTGATAATAAATTACTGTACTGAAATGTCACCATTTACCCAGGGGACTCTCTCATGTTACCCAAAGTCTGGATAGGGTGACTGCATCAGTGTTTTTAATTATGAGTCAGTGGAAATTACATGATTTTATCTTCATCTGTTCTTTATAGATCAACTTGATATTCCAAGGACCTATGATTACTCTTACCATAATGGTTCTTCCTTGGTGGGATAATCCAAGGTTTATGTTTTCCCACTGGATTTGGCACGAGTCTTCAGTTCGAGCAGTTTGCCAGAGGTTTTATTTCAACTTTCCTGTGCTCCTTGCAGACATTTATATATTGCACTTTCCCCGTGGACAAGTCTGCAAACGTATTAAGACTACAAGCACTTTCTAGTTGGTGGGGATAGGTTTTTTACTATTTCTGATTGTACTGTAAATTAAAATGCAAATCAACAATTGATAACTTTATCATGAAAACGTGGATGTTCATACTTGCTCAGGTAACAGAAATTGATGCAACTCCAAATGCTTTTAAAACTGGTTCATAGAATCATAAAATCATAGAACCATTAGGGATTGGGGAACCTCCTATCACATTGAGCTGCATTTTGTGAAGCTATTTTTTAAAAAGTTGGCTCTATGCTAGGAATCATTAGGAAATACGTAGTGTGATATACTAGAACTGAAATTCTTGTATTGGTTTTGATTCTGGTGTCACTGAAGTAAATGGTTAACTTAATATTAATGGTAGGGGAGCTAGGATTTCACGGTATGACTCTTGAATATAAGCAGAAGAATCATACATACATGAGTCTAATCCTCTGCTCTTTCTGTCAAACAGATGAGAATGAGTTTCAGCCATCAAACTATGTGAGGACACTGTTCCACCAGACTTCATCTAAGTTCCTCATTCAAATTAATTTGTTAAAAGTTATTAGAGAGGTAATTATCTTAGGGATGTTGAAATGAGAACAACTGCTGTTTAGAGATGAGTACCCCTCTCCACTGACTGTGGTGGAAGTGTAAATTAACACTACACACAGCATACCTATGTTTTAAGTAGATAAAGCTGGATAATATGAAAGTATTTAGATATTACAAACTAGGACTTTCCAGGAAAAATTAGAATAGCAGGTCTTACATGACCAAACAACTTTGTGTCTTTGGACACCTTTAGCAAGCAATTAGACCTGCAGAAATACCAGTCAGTATTTCGATTGCACGTGGGTAGCTTTGACACAAGCTTTTTGAAATGTAATATATTGGGAGAGGAAGTATCTTTGACATATGAACATTTCATCGTATGATGATTTTAGTTTTTATAATATTTCATTACGATCACAAAGCACAGCTCTACGGTATTAAGTCCACTACAAAGAAATGGATCTTTTGGGGCTGAATTTGTACGGGCCATCTGAACCATCCACTCAGTCGTCAGCCTGCTCCATTTTCCTTTTCCCCAGTTCACTCTGAGATGATAAAATAGGTACTGCAGGGTAAAGTAAGAACTTCCATAAGGAATTGTTCTGGAAGCGTATTCACAGCTGCTCTTTAACATGGTATCACACCAAAATAACCTGTATAATTGCATCAAAATCCTGGCTGCTGCTGGTAAAGCCAGTTGTTCTAATGTCACAGAACATTACACCTAAAATAAATTTGAAAATCAGAAGGGTTCATGGACAATAAGAAGAACATGAAGGTCCTTTTCTGAAAACCAGCAAAGAGTGAAAAAAATCCTTGGATGAACACAGGATTAGCAGTTAAGTAACGAAAGAGGAAGAAAACTGGAAACCTGGAAAAGGACTTAAAACTGAAGACAAGCAGCTTCTGTTAGACTTGGTAGAGAAGGGAGGGTCAGGAACAGGACAAAGGGGAAATGCTACATGGTAAAAGCACAGGAGTGATGTGCAGTGCTCTGAATAGCTCTAAGCATGACTGGAGGCCAAAGGAAAGGATGTTGTAATAATCAAAACATCCACTCCTTCATCTTATGGGAATTCAAACTGAGTAAACGAACAAGAAAACTATATTTTAACTTCCATATAGAGGGACTTAGCAAGTTTAAGATAACTCTTTGTCTACATTTTTGATTCCTTGCCTGCAAGGTCTGTAAGGCCATTGTACTGGACTGGTGTAAATTGGCTTAATCTAAAGCTGATCTAAACACTGAATACGGTGTTCTGGTTCTTCTGGAACTGTTTCCCACCTAACAGACAGTGGAAAAGACAGGAGCCAGAAAAATGTTGATCAGAATTGATTGAAGACATGCTAAGAAAGCCCTAAGGATTCACAAAAGCAGTTGTTCAGCCCTTCATTGCTCTGCCAGCCACTCATCTGCTTTACCTTGGTTTTACATTAAGTCCCCTCACTCCACTAATGCTGCACGCAGATCCGCTTCACTGTCTTTAGTTGTTAAGGTTTTCCTGAGCACGGTCTTTGGGGGCTGGGAGTATCTGTCAAGTGAGAGCTTGATTGTAAGGCAAAATGACAAGGCATCTTGCCTTAAGTTGTAGACTCAACACTGTAACTTTGTAAGTTTAATGAGAATCTTTGAAGAAAATACAATATGGAAATTCCCATTAATGTTTCCGTGTTACTTTGAAGGAACTTCAGAAGAATTATCACTAAGAAGGGGAAAATATAGCAGCTGTATTCTGAACAAAGCCCCAGTGTTCCAAACAAGCACTAAATTATGCTAAGGTTTGTGTCTGGTAAGTTCCTCTGATCTGCACTTCCATAAAACCAGTCTTGGGGTACATCTCAAGCTGCTAGAACATGTCAGCTGCAAAAGGGAGACTTTGACAGTCAGGTATCTGAAGTGGTAGAGAGCATGTATAATAGAGTCTCCTAAGCCCGCAAGTTTTAAGTGCTGAGACTCTCATTTTTGTAGGAGAGATGAGGGAAGAAAAGATGAAAAGTATTGTGGTGGTACAATTCCTCATCACACCTGGGCCAGTTGATACAGGGTGTGACTCCCCATTCTAGGTTGCACAACAGCACACTGGAAAAATTAAATATGGACTGTGAACAGTAGTGTGCCAGAGCACACCAAGGCACCACCTTAACACTTCTGGCACTTCTCTTAAGCTGGGACATCTTTCAGGATCTTGTGTCAAGATCAATACAAGGAAGCCTGTATGAGACCCACCTTCTGAGCACTCAACCACCACCCTTTGAGAAATGCCAATGCATTGTGAGTATTTACTCTAAAGTTGAAGAGGAAACATTTTACTATAAGCTGGCCTTTTTCTCCCAATTCTTTTTACCAGTTTAGGTGTTTTGCTTTATTTATTTGAAAGCGGGGTCTGGATCCGAGTGTTTCAGTTTGCATCTGTGTGTCTGAATGTTTTGGTTTTGCACATACACATGTCATTATTCTACGACATCTTGTCCTAAGTTACCATGAATCTTGTCATGCTTCTGTCTGTAATGAAGTAGCTCTTTACTTTGCTAAATCACTTTCTAGCTCTTAGATTCACTTCCTAGCTAATTCACTTTCTTTGCTAAATCACTTTCTAGCTCTTAATCATTAAGTGTGGCTAAAATAGAACCCTTTTGATCTACCTTATATTAACAATAAATTTTGAATTGTTCTCCAGTCAAACTGTGTTAAATATTTTCCTCTGTAACAGGTTCCCTGAAAACTTTATGAGAAGTTGTACTTGTTGGATGACCTAATCTCTTTAGAAATTTAAATTTTATTGAAAATACATTATATCTCTGACTCTGCTGGCACATTTCACATTATTCAGCATCATTTCCTATATTGAATAAATGCTCCTGTTATGTCTCTTACCTAGGCAGTCTGATCTGTAAATTCCCTTTCAGTGTTTATCTCTTTCCACACTTGATGCTTCTTTTGCATTTCCTTCCTACCTCTCTGCAAAAAATGAGGAGTTATTGATAGATCATAGAATCACAGAATCACAGAACATTAGGGATTGGAAGGGACCTCCAAAGATCATTTAGTCCAATCCTCTGCCACAGCAGAATCAACCTAGACCAAGTCACAC
>JAOXOE010000776.1:4075660-4097413 GCA_028565055.1 Phoeniculus purpureus | reverse complement strand
GTTCCTATGTGACTTGGTCTAGGTGATGCTGCTGTGGCAGGGGGATTGGACTGGATGATCTTTCAAGGTCCCTTCCAGTCTCTGATGTTCTGTGATCCAACACCTCCCTGTCCACGTTCCTGTGTGACTTGGTCTAGGTGAAGCTGCTGTGGCAGGGGGATTGGACTGGATGATCTTTCAAGGTCCCTTCCAATCCCTGATGTTCTGTGAGTGATGGCCAGCTTGGATCTTACCACCAATTTAGAAACAAGCTGTAGCCAAGGTGACAAAACCTTAAGTACAGAGAACATGTTTTCATTCTTAAAGTTGGGTCTTGCAGTCAGGAATGTTCCAGAAATAGTGAATTGAATTTTCCTCTTTATGGAAGGAACCCTTTGCAGACTGTTGTGTCACTTTGTGCAACAAAACACAGAATGTGCAAGTTACTTTCAGCTATTTTCAGTCGTTTACAGCGTGCTGTAGCCTAAGCACATGAAGAGAGCATAAGCACACGCTGCTGTAAGTGACTCATCACACCAAGCTTAGTTAACTGTCAGGGCTATTGAAGTGCACAACTAGATTTTATAATCTGCCACGATTTTCCATCAATTTTCCCTCCCAACAGTCTGCACAGAGAGGAGAAAAATACTCACCTTTCTCAGAAAGCAGTTTGTCGAAAGATTCTGCCCATTTCATTGCTTCTTCAGGAGACACAGTGCTGCAGACAGAAAGGGATTTATTCAGAAGAGCTGTGTGCGCTCTGCGTTTGTTGTGATGTTATCCATCACCCTTATTGTCCAGGATTGTTTCACGTGGCCTTTGATTTGGTGACACTACTGAAGGAGCTTATTCTGTTAGGGACTTCAGAACCAGCTTGTTTGATGTTTTTCTGACATATTCTGCCTTTCTAACCTGTTTAGAAAATCATCAGCTCTTCAGTGTTTGTCTTGTGCTACTAATCTGGAAGGAAACTGAGATCATGCAGGATGGCAAAACTCCTGAGGGAACCAGGTCAGTCACCTACTTAGCTCAGAAAGTGCTTTTGCAGAGATGTGGTTTTCAATGCACTTGGGCTGAGGCTGTTACCGCAGCCTGTTTTTAATGAAATACGGAAAATTCTGTAGCCTGAGGACAAAGTTGTAGAGTTGTAGCAGTACGACTTCAGCGATAGTCTTAGATGGTAATAGCCCATGTAGCCTGGTTCGGTTAGCACAGCTGCATTTCAAGTGCCATGTTATTCTGAGACACTGTGCTCCCCCTATAAAACTCTACATATTCTTCATCAGACATGTCAAGCTGCATGTATTTGGCTTTGGTTTCGAATATTGCACCCTGGAGAGTATCACAGAATCACTAAGCATTAGGGATTGGAAGGGACCCGAGAGATCATCTAGTCCAGTCCCCCTGATAGAGCGGGATCACCTAGACCTAGCAGGGGGATTCGACTGGATGATCTTTTGAGGTCCCTTCCAATCCCTGATGTTCTGTGACTCTGTGAGTTACCTCGATGCATGCGGGGTTATTCTATATTGTCCATATGCTTGGGTTAGATTGCACACAGAGAGATGCAGAGAACATTCTGAGTCACACAGTCACTTCCTGAAAGGAATCCCCCACTGACTCAATGTTGTCTAATTGTTACCTTGCAGCTTTTGTCAAGGTTCCAGGTTTACCAAGATGATCACCTTCATGGAATTCAGCTTTCTGCAGGAGAAGGCTCAGCCTGTTTCTCTTCTGCTTCACTCTGTAAGATAATTAGGGCAGCTTGTTGAAAGCTGGTGTTTGCTCCTCAGACTATTCCTTTGCCTAGTGTCTCTGCTGCTGCATCATAGATGCCCCCGTGCTTAGTTATAGTAGAATCATAGAATCATTAGGGTTTGGAAGGGACCTCGAGAGATCATCTGGTCCAATCCCCCTGCCACAGCAGGATCACCTAGACTAAGTCACACAGGAACACGTCCAGGAGGGTTTAAAACATCTCCAGAGACGGAGACTCCACAACCCCCCTGGGCAACAGTAACATCAGTACTGTGTTCCTGTGTGACTTGGTCTAGGTGATCTAGTCTGGCTTTTCATGATCTTACAGCTGGAAAAGCGTTGTCTGCTGGTCAATCTAACCTTTCCTTGCTCTAATTCAGGACAAACATTTCTTGTCCTTAATCAGCATGGACACACCAAACAGTTTATCATCTTCCTGTGTGACTTGGTCTAGGGGATCCTGCTGTGGCAGGGGGATTGGACTGGATGATCGTTCAAACTCCCTTCCAATCCCTTATGATTCTGTGACGTCTATTAGTCACATTAATGACGTTTTTCATTAGCCTTTTGCAAAAAAATGATATATGAAAAAGTATCACTGTATTTCATGTATTTTGAAGATGAGGAGGTGAAATGTCACATTAGAGAACATAAACAGCAAATAAAAAGGAAGTCTTTCTCCCCGTAGTCTGACATTTTTACAAAGAAACTTCCCCAGATCACGGTCAGGCTCTAAAGAAGTATTTCTCAGAACTTCCTGAGACCTGCCTTTCCTATCGACTGCATCTACTATTTGATTTGTTTCTTTCTGTTCTTAAAAAGCATTTCTGCCACTAATTTCTTCTCTATACAGTCCCTAGGGTTGCAGTTCATGGATGTCCACATGTAAGTCCAAAATGCAATCATCCACCCCAAATTCATACCCACGAGCTAGGTTAGAAGATCCTTGATGTAAACAGAGCACTCAGAGGTGTCAGCGTGACCTTAAAACTCACCCAGGCTTGCTCGCTTTGTGTGGCTCTTCTTTAATTGCTGGTTTCATGACTTTGTAGTAGGATTTCTCTTTTGAAGCAGAAATGTTTAGCTGTGGGAATAAAAGAAGTGGGTTCTCCATCTTCCTCTAAGACAGCTTCTCAGTTTCAGAAAACGTTTTTTACGCTTCCTCACAGGAGCTGCATCTGACGTAACTGCTGTGCTCCGGGGGCTCTCACATGCTGGGATAGGATGGGTTGCCCTCAGCTGATCACTGTTCAGTTTCCAGAGCAGGTAAGAGGGAAGAATGAGGTTTCCCACCTTCAGTGCCGCCGTGGCTGCACGTACGCAGGACTTGAAGGAGAGTTCTGCTTTTACAGTCGTCATTTAGGGAAGTGACACTGCAAGTTTGCAAAATGGCTGTTGATCACGCAGGCAAACACAGCCCTCAGCAGAGAGCACCTCCTGACTTTCTGCTTGTGGGACTTGCTGTTTTGCTGGGCTTAGGGTGACACCATCATTATCCCCCAAACACCTGCAAGATGTGTCCATATTTTCCTGAAAATGGACTTTAATGAGAACAATTTTGCATGAAATAGCCCACAACCTTGCCTTTAGCTCTTGGAACTTGCAGCTGACACTGAGCCGCACTCTGCAGCCCCGGGTGCGGTGTTCGGGACACAAAACCGGTTCTATCTACAGTATGATCACTTGAAATCGGGGTTTCTCAGTCTCCTCCAAGAGCCACGTGAAGCTGTGGCTGGTCAGATATTTTGTAAGTGGAGACATTAAATTTTGCACAATTTTCACACAGCATTACACAGAATCACAGAACATCAGGGATTGGAAGGGACCTCAAGAGATCATCTCATCCAATCCCCCTGCCACGGCAGCATCACCTACACCAAGTCGCACAGGAACATGTCCAGGCGAGTTTTAAATGTCTCCAGAGAAGGAGACTCCACAACTGCCCTGGGGAGTTTTTGAACTGAGGGGCCCAGAACTGGACACAACACTCCAGATGTGGTCTCACCAGGGCAGAGTAGAGGGGCAGAAGAACCTCTCTCAATCTGCTAAGCACCCCCCTTCTGATCCACCCCAGGATGCCGTTGGCCTTCTTGGCCACAAGGGCTGGCTCATGATCATCCTGCTGTCCACCAGGACCCAGGAGGTCCCTTTCTCCTACACCCACAGCCTTCAAATACGTGAGTTGTAGCCAGTAGGAGGAAATAAGAGTTCTGAGCTCCCTTTCTTGCCTGTCAGTTGCACTGTCAATTTAACCACTGATGCTGTTTGTTTGTTTGTTTGTTTGAACTGTGGTAAAGTGACATCAGGTTAAACCTTATACTGGGTGCAAAACATCTGCTGGAGCAGCTGAGGGCACAATCCTCGGTTTAGGAAAGCAACTGTGGAAGGCAGGCAGGTACTGTAGAATGGGGATGTGTAGGTCAAAGAAGGACCAGGTGAATGACACAGATTGCTTGTCTGTCAAATATTGGGAGTGCAGTTATCAGCAGGAACAGTGTCTTCACCCCGTGTTGTATTTCATCTTTTACAGTATCTAGCAGGAGAGGACTTTGTTCATCAAGTCCTTGTCCTTCCTGGTGAGTGTGAGCACTGCAGGTTTCTAAATGCAGCACCAGTGTGCTGCTTTGGTGGTGAATATATTGAACTTGGTCTGAGAGCTGCTGCAAGAGCTTCCCATTGCTACAGTCCTGTCCAAGGCCAACTTCATAGGTTTAGGAAGTACTTTTTTATCACCAAAGTGATGATAAAAAACCCCTCAAAACTCTTCTTTAGTGTGTGCTTACAATTCTACTTTAGGATAAGGCCATTTAAAAAGATAATAAACTCTGTTAGAAGGGGACCCCTTTATCTGTGAAATGGCTTCTGCCTTAGAGTTCTGTGAGTAAATAACACGATAGAATAGCTGTGCTGGTATAAAGGTGTGTGAGAAGTTGGCAAGCTTGGCACAGGATCTTGTTCTGGTTTCTTGCAGATGTGCAAATTACACCTATGTGCGTCTGAGTAGTTCCAAGACAGCTGGTAGGGTTGCCTTGGAGGTTTCCCACAGGAAATGACAACTGGATTAGTTTACAGAACTGTGGGGTTCTTTGCATAAGTGAATTAAACAAAACCCATTCTGTAACTACTTGCCTTGTTTGTCCATAACAAGCCAGAGAAGTTGTCCCCAAGATTTCAGATTTATGTGGATGGGTGTCACTATGTCAGCTGTAACCACCTCGTTAATAACTTCTGTCGCTGACAGAGTGATAGTTTGACCACAGAGTCATTTTAATCTGGAATGTTTATTGGTGTATTAGTAGGGACTGCGACACTAGAGACATTTTACAAAATCTAGCTGTTAGATTTATTCCTAAAATACTCCTTTCTAAGATGTTTTTAAAACATTTAAATCCCCATTATGCACCGGCTCTCTTGTGCGTAGGTGATGATTCCGACGAAAGCAAAGGCAGAAATCTGCATTACAGATTGTTTGCTTCTGCAGAGTGAAACAGTCTTTAAAGGATTATTCTCTCTGCTTGTATTTGCATAGCTGGCAATAAAGATTTTTTAACTTTGGGTTATTTTTTCATTTCCTGGTAAATGTCAGCTACAGCACTTGCTAATTTTCTGTTTCAATAATACAATCATCCTGAATGAAGGTGAGGTGAACAAGGAGAGCTGAAACTGAAAATTAAATTCAATTATCATCTGATATGTCGCGCTGCCACGGTTGCGGAAGTGCTGCAACCAGCATCACCAATGCAGATCTTTTTGTCTGTGTTGAACCTTTGTCGTTGAAAGTTCCCCCCAAAAAACCCCAAAATTGAAGGAAAAATGGGAAAGGGGAGGCAAAACAACTGCACCCAAAAGAGATACCATCCCAGGATATACCATCTCCCAGAGCTGTTTGCAAGTCTGTTGCTACAGATCATCAGGCTGTCTGTTCTGCTTGGAGAGAACTCATTCTACCTGTCTGCAAATACCTGAGCTGCAGAGCAGCTCCTCCCCAGTCTTTCTGCTGCTCTCTGCTTAAGTGAGACACAAAATCTAAAGCCTATCATGGACCCCCCAGTACTATAACAGAGGGGTTACAGCAGTCTCTTTCCTCCTTCCCTTTACAAGGCACCAGAGTTGGGAGAGCTGCCCTCAGGAGAAACCTCCACAGTGGGCTTAGCACGGGCTGCCCATTTCCCCAGCAGGTGCAGACCTTTGTGCTTTTTATTGACATGGAAGTGCTTTAAATAAACACCATTTCATCCGCAGGTTCTTCAGGAGCAATCCGCTGCCATTGTTTGTCTTCGGAGTGTCAGATCAGTTCCTCCGCTTTGCACGCGAGATGCCCCGCGCTGCCCTGGGCTGCGGTGGGAGCAGCGTGACTTCTCAGCTCAGGTTTCCACAAGATCACAGCAATAAATTCGGAATTTGTTTCTGCAAATGATCTCCAATGTCTGCTTGCAATTTGCTGTCTCCACAAAAATGTTTGGCGGTGAGCATGTTTGCTTGGATCCTCAGCATTGTTTTGGTAAGCATATGCTTTCCCTCGACAGGCCCCTCTTGGCAAATACTTCAAATTCCTGTCTTTCTCTTTTTACGTTTTAGCTTTTCTCGGGATTTTTAGCTGCAGCTCTCTGTTATTTCTAAGGGTGGTTCTACTTGTCGGTACCTGAAACAGAATTCCTAGGGTTTACGCAGCATTATTCCTTTTCCCTCTGGATACTGAGGGGTTTGTGGCTACCTAATAAGGGAAGGAGTCTAAAAAAGCCTAGAGGCAAATAAGCAGAAGTTGAACAGGTTATAACTAAGTAGGAAGCTAATGTTTTTGAAAGGAACTGAAATGCTAAGTTTTCCATATTATTTTGTTGTAGGTCATAAATCAGGGTTGCAAGGAAAACACACCTTTTATTTCGATAATAAGGTTTTGTAATATTAAACCTCGGTAAACCTGAAGCATTCGAGCAGCATGAATGCCTTAAGGTTTCCAAATTTAATTTTGATCTCTTCAGTCCTTGTAGTCCCTGGAGTCTCTTCTATTTGCCACTCATTTGCAAGTTCCTCATTGCCCCCAGAGGCTTTAGAAGTTCAATGTCTGTCTGGGGAGCCAGCTGGGTAAATCAAAGCCACAGGTGATTCCCAAACTTGCTGGGCTTCCGGCTATATAATCTCCATATCAAATGTCAGTGGAAAACTGCTTCACCCTAAAAGTCATAAAAAACTCTAGCTGAGAGTTTGGTGCAGAGGTTGTGCTTAAGCACACGAGAGGGCTGATACACTGGAAGGACTAGTGAGCCAACAGGAACCAGGCAAATACAGGCTGATAGAGGTACCTGAAGAGATGGGGCCAAGCATCATGAGGTGGATGGGTGTGGAGGGAAGGATGGCTAAGGATCTGAAGATAAGTCTCAGAGGGGCAGACACATGCATGGGAGCACATGGCTATTTCTGTATAGGTCACTATCTCACCTGCTCATTGACTTTAGGCAGAGAATATTTTGCTGTGGGAGTAGCATCTGGGGCCGGAAATAGAATCTGAGCTAAGAACGTAACTTTCGGCAAAAAAATCAAAAAGTTATCTTAATAATATCCAAATTATTGTCTTTATTGTTGTCTGAGCCTGATTTTTAGTTTCTGATCTTGCCTGTCACCTTTAACATCCTGTGTGAAGATAAAGGGGTTCACAGATTCACAGAACATTAGGGATTGGAAGGGACCTCGAAAGCTCGTCTAGTCCAACCCCCTCTGCCAGAGCAGGATCACCTATCCAAGTCACACAGGAACATACCAAGGCGGGTTTTAAACGTCTCCACAGAGGGGGAAACTCCACGACCTCCCTGGGCACCCTGTTTCAGAGCACTGTCACTCCCACTGTGAAGACATGGAAACGCAGGAGAGAGGTGAAGAGGGCTGGAAAGCTATCAAAGTTTGTTTAAATTCTTACTCTTTCGACATGTTTCATTGAAAATAAGAAATAGAGGGAACTGAAAATAAGATCTTACCATAGAGGAGCAGACTAAATGAAGAGTATCAGCTAGTTCTAGCTGCAGTTTTTCTTTTCACATGTGAAATGGTGGGTAAGATTTGTGATTTGTGATTCAGGATGTAATTGGGAGGCTGTAATAAAGAGATTTAAATATAATTATTTTTAAGTTGAAAAAAAGGTAAGTAAAATGGCAACTATAGAAGAATTTTCTTAGTGATTTCAGTGTTTTTGTTGTGCATCTTTGGTGGAATCAGTGAGCTGGCTACTGCCTCAGTTTCCCCTTTCCGATGGAGATGTAGTAAAATGAATCCCTCACAGTGCCATGCGATTTCAATCAGGACTTTTTCTAAAGATCATGCTTCTTTAGACAGAAATGTGACCTGCTATTTTATTGAATAGATCTTATCTCTCCTTCAACATTTTCTGTCCAAAGCCTGTTTTATTTTCCTTAAGCCTTGGAATTATGAACACTTGTTCTGGCTTTGATTCTCCTCTAAGTGAGCAGATTGCTAAGAGCACAGATCTCTGTTATCTGTTTGCTGAAGCACATGGGCTTGTTTCCACTTGTTCCTAGCTGGCTGGTGTTAGGACCCAGGCAGAGACAGCAGCAACGAGATATAAATAGAGTACCAGAATGGGACAAAGTTTGAGAAGAAAGCATGACATCACTCTGAGTTGCTCTCCACCCAAAAAGATCTGGGATGGAGGTGCAAACGTGAGCCGGACAAGCAAGGAGTTAGCAACTCTTTCCAGCTCAGTTTCGGAGGGAGCAGTGAGAGTTACCCGCTCGATGTGCTATAAGGAAGTGCATTTTCTTGCTGGCAGAACTGAAACTGCTTCAGCTCTCTGACAACGGGAAAGTAATTGAAAGGAAAAGACAACCGTAGGAAGAAAGTTGAAAACAAGATCTTTTCTTTTTGGCACAGATTGTAACAGAAATATCTGATTTCTTTCCACGGAACAGGACAACTTGTGGATCTGCTGCACGTTTCTTTTTTAGTTTTTCTCTGATCATGGTAACTTATTTATAGCTAAATGAAGAGATCAAAGTGTGAAGCAAGGAACTACTTAAAGGGTCTGGAAGGGTATTTTGGCAGCACTGAAGGAATGGACTTTTTGAACCTGCATGGAAAATGTCACTGCTAATACAGAAACTAGCAAAGGAAAACTTATGATTGAAATCTTACAGGAATTTGATCTCAGTTGTACTTTTTACCTTTAATAGACAATGGAGAATTTATTGTCTCTGCTCTGTTGTCATTATTCTTTGCTGATTTTATTTCAGTCCAAATACCAGGTAATGTTGTGAATATGGTCAGTGTTGAGATGTAGTTGGATTTCTCTTAGCAAGTTCTGCCTCACCATGTCTCACTGTGTCGTGTTTTATGTGCAGGTGTACGGAAACTCCTCCCAGCTACCCAAACACCCAGGTAAGGAACGTTCCGTTTACAATTTATGACAAAGCGCTTAAATATGTATTTGCTTCTGCGGTCTGCAGTTCTCATTCTCTTAGGGGCTCCAAAGAAACTCTGGTCCTGCTCTTGAATATCTGCTCTGTATTGAAATCGTCATAAAGTATCAGACTGTCCCAGTAATTTTAGATTCAGTAGCCTACCTACTAAACACTTTCCACATAAGCAATTTTTCTCCAACTATATTTTTATTTGTCAAAAATCCTAGTTATGCTGTTTGTTTACTTTTTTGAGCGTGAGATTCTGGATCAGGCTCCTACAGACATTATTTTCTTTTCTCTGCTCAATTTCTTAGTGTTCAGCATTTTCAGTTCAGTGATTTACAGTTAGATATGCCAGCTTGGATGCTTTCAGTACTTTGGCAAGGCTTCAAGTCATCTACCCTCCTCCCAGCCGTCACATTAAAGTTTCAATCGGTTGTGGAGCATACTAAGGGTCTTTCTCATCTGTTTTCAATGTAGGAAGAAAAAAAACTTACTCAAAACTTATATGGGGGATGTGTGTGTGTGACTGCAGAATTCTTCTCTTTGTATAAATAGTTTAACCTCAAGCCTCATGGTGGTGTGCAAGTACAATTTTACTGCTTTACCAATTCATGCATTGCTTTGTGCTTTTGTGTTTTCACCATATGTAATTGTTTTCAAGTAAAATACAGAGCGGTGTGGAAAAGCCATGTTGTCTGATATTCAGGTAGCTTCAGCCCAGTCAGTTTCTTTTGTTCTCATTCAGACCCAAAGAAATGCAGTCTCATTTCCTACAGATGGGGATCACTGGCTTCTAGCTGATGGAACAATAGGGAGAAAAAGCCTCCCACAATGTGGGGGCAAGTTGCATAACATTTATTTTGTAGTAGAGTGTGTGTTTGCCTAACTGTGAGCGGTGGTTTCTGCATCTGAACTGGGCTGTAAGCAAGTCCTGCGATTTTGTTCTAAATTCAGTATAGTTACCTATTGGAAACATACTTCAAGTGAAAGTTGAATTCAAGGCAACAGCTATGTGTTTCCAGAGGTTCTCAGGGCTGATAGGCTCAAAGTGGGGTATCAGCAGGGCTGTATACAGTTCAAGACAGGGAGCTGGGATGACCACTGACATAGAGTGTGGCTTGAGGCAATTCACTTGCTGTATATGCTGTGTATCCATTTCTTCTCCCTTTTTTGGTCCATTTTCCCCAGCTTTTAAAAGTGACTTCCTTAGGATGTACCTTTTCTTTATGAATGTTGTGCCCACTGTGGTAATGCCTTTGTGATGATGCTGCTTCTACTACTACTGAAATGCTTGTGCCACAGCTTCTGGCATTAAATAATCTTCTCCCCTGATTTTAATTTTCTTGTTTTCTTGGCTTTCTTTCTACATCCTCTTTTTAATCTTTATTTTACCCCTTGTTACAAAAAGGAGAAGCTAATTGGAGGAAGAGATATTTGCATATAAGCACACCGTGAAACAGCGGGCATAGAACTGGTAGTTTGATGAAAGTCAGGTGGAGGTACATTAGCCCAGGTAGCCTAGGTGGGTGTTCTTAGTACCACAGAAATTTATAACTTTCATTACTTTTGCAGCAGCCAGAGTGTGTTCTTTGAAGATGGAACTAAGTACATACCCAGATTTCGTTTATGTGAATGTGAAACCCTCGTCCCTGTATGTCATCTCCTCAGTGTGCTTTGCCACACTTGACTTAGTTGAGTTTGGGTTGCCTGGGCTTTTCAGGATGGGTTTTGTACATGCTGTGTCATTATTCTCTTATGCTGACAGTAGCTTTCTCCTTTTGTTAGCAGCTCTACCTTTTCCTGTGTCTTTCAAATATTGGAGAGATATGTATAGCCATAGAATCTCATGCATTTCTCTAAAGACACCCTTATCTTATCTGCTTATGCTCATGCTGCCTCTCTGTGGGAAAACCTCTATGACAACCACAAACATTTCTAGTTAGGTAAGCCAGCAGTAGATCCCAGTCAGCTATGAATCATTTGTTAGATAGCTCTGGTACAGCTGTGTTTGGAAGCAAGTCTGAGTAGCTGGTGTATCCTCACAAGCTGTAGAGCATCTTTTAGGTCTGTGCTATCAGGTCTACAGCTGCTTGTTTTGATGTTTGGCAATTTTATCAGCTTTGCACTCACATCAAAAAAGAATCTTAGGATCCTCTCTGATTCTCAGGCTCTCTCAGAATTTTCTCAGAAACCGAGGCACAAGGATGGAGGACAGCAAACTGGTCTCCACTGTGGGGTTGGACAGTTTAAGGATGCAAATACATTTTTTACAACTTAATATCCACGAAAAAGAAATCCTGTTTGTATACAGGGCATTAAAATGATGGCATAATTATCAAATAGAGTGGTTTGATCTTGAGTGAAGAAAGCTGTGGGAAAGACTGTAAAGTCAAAGGACGCTGCCTGTGATTTGGCTTAGTTTACACACAAGGTGAGGGGGGTCGTGTACGGTGAAGGGGGGTTAGTATGCTGTGTGACAGCTGAAGTGGTTTTAACAAAATTACTTGTATCAGCTTTGCACATTGTGTTCTTGAAAGATAGATTGGGAGTGAGAAATGATTATAGGGCAAAGAACTACAGGTATGCTGTAATACAAATACTGTGTCATCCCGCCATCTCCCAAGAAAAGATTAACTCAAACTAATAGGATAATATGCTGTGATGGTGAACAAAATATGTTCTAATTTGCATTCACAGGGAAATTTCTGTATCAGACTTCTAAAACTTTATTAGATGTAGGAGATTGTAAACTTATTTCAGCACAGCTAGTAAAATTAATTATTTTGAGGATAAAGAGTTTCTTGCATCAAACAAGACAGTAAGACATCACAGTCCATGTTTTCCAACGTTAATGCTCTACCCTTAAAATAGAGTTATTACCTTGACACAAAAGGTGATTGTTTTGAGTGGCCCACTTCTGGCCAAGTTTGAGTAGCCACACCTCCCAAAATCCATTCAACCTCATCAACTAGACTGTGCAGATTAATCTAGCAGTGGAACCCTGCAGTTGTCTTGCTTTTATCAGCTTGCCCACCTATTGCTATGGAGGACACTTAGGGAAACAAAGTAGTCTCATCAGCCACAAGGACTTGTTCTGGTTTTGGAGTAGTGGAGAAGGCTCTGGAGGAATAGCTAATACCATATGGGAGGAGCAAACTCTTTTCCGTATGTTCCTTCTGTTAAAGTTCTGCTGTATGAATTCTGTAGGTGAGAGAGATCTGAAGTCATCAGGAAGACCAAACTCTGCAGTAACAGCTGTGCAGGCACTGATGCCATCACCCATGTTGCAGCTCCTCCACCGCTGAGTACTGCTCCTTACTGGGTCTCATTAGTGTCTCTCTGTAGAAACCAAAGGTGGAAAATATTCGGATTAATATGACCTGAAAGTATCGTACTGGTTTACCAGTAGGTTTTGGAGAGAGGGTAAGATTCCTGGGAAACCTCTAGCATCGTCTCCTATGCCCTTGAGCTGCAGAGAGCTGAGTTACCCGTGGAGGAGGCAGGAGCAGGACAGTGGACTATAGAGGCTAAACATCCCCCTCTCAGTGCTTTGAACCACCCTTGTGTGTTTAAATTCTTGAAAGAATCTTGAAATGACTCCTGAAAGGCTTCTCAACTGTTCCTTCAATAAATGCTACCTGATACTGCAGCAGGGATTCAGACAGTAATTGTTACACATTTTAAGAGCAATTAAAATAACAATCCATTGGCATTCTGCAGTGATCGATCAGATAGTTGTATGGCTTCAATCTACTCTCTACTGTTTTGATTTATGATTTTGCTTTGTGCTACGTTTGATTTACATGAACTATCTTGGTTTGCCTACCTGGTGCCCTCCTTTATTGCTTCTTTTGTGGAGACTTGTTACACTCCTTGGTTAGTCCTTGCTCTAATAACCGTCTCATCTGTGTTTCCTGAAAGGGTTCAAAGTTCTCGCATCAGCTTCCCATTACTGGCCGTTGGAAGATGTGGATGGAATCCATGAGTTTCGGGATACAAATGGAGGTAGACAAGGGATTCATTGGCAATGGCAATAACATAAGTATTTGTGGCAGTCTGTAAGTAGAAAGGGTGCAGGAGAAATGAAAAGGGTTAGCTCTTGCACCACACCAGCTGAGGGCTTTGGGTTTTTCTCAGTTAATGTTTTTGCAGTGCTCCAATGTCCAAATGACACTGTGTTTGTGAACTGATTTTATAGACTATTCTCAGACATTTTATGGACTGTCTCCGCATTGTTAAGATTATAAAGAGAAAAAAGTTTATGAGCCAAGAAGTCATTGAAATCACTGTGTTATTAATTGGTTTGGTACGTCCAGAATGTGCACTAATCCACTCACTGGGATCTTTGGCTGTGAGGAAGCTGCTTTTCTGCCTTTTGGAAGCAGTTAGCTGCCCAAATTCCTCATGCACTTTTGAAAATTGCATGTAGTGTCTATAGAAACAGAAATGTAAGCTCTTATCTGAATGCTTTGACATTACTCATTTTAATCTGCTTTTGGGTGTTTCCTCAAAGGCAGAATTGCAACATTAGTTCAAATTATTTTCTAGCCAGACAAAATCAAGAGAGATTTGTAAGTCAGACTCTCATTGATTGGAAAGCCAGTTGTAGGACTGTAGGACCCCAGAGGGAATGATATTGAAAGCCAGTCTGGTTTGATCCAGCCTTTTTCTGGTTCTGGTGTTTCTCAGGAGCAGAAAGGGTGGTGGGGTGGGGGCTTCCTGGGGATGTGCAGGTGATGTAATGAATGGAGCCTGAACTGCATCCCATCGCAGCATTATGGTCTTGCAGGACCATTCCTTTCAGATGAAATTCTCAGCTATCCTCTGACTCCTTCTGAGACTCAAAGGTCCCTTAGTAATTTTCACATGAACTGTATTTATCCTTCTGACATTTTAGCCGTTTCCAAATTGGGCTGATGGATAGTCCCCAGAACACTAGGGCTGACCACCTTCAAGCTGAGCTAAACTGTTGTGTATTACAAGGTGTAGTTGCTGTGTTACTACTGGTGGCCCCAATGTCCTTACCCAGAAAGATCACTGCAGAAGATTAAATCAGGAGTTAGAGACCTTTACAACCTTCCATAAAAAATGTTACAGAAGTGCAAAGTTCTTGCTATTTATTATACAAAAATGGCAGTACCCATCTCTCTTCCTAAGTGGGAAAAAGATCCATAAACATCTAAACCCTTTTATGCAAGAGGTGTTTGAGTATTTTAAGCTTAAATTCTGACAGAGTTTCTTAAAGGAATGAAATTGGCTGACCAGAAATAAATCTAGTCAATGTTCTCCTGCTGATGGCAGCTTTCCTATTGACTTCAATGGAATCATAGTTTGGCTCATCAAGAGTTACCATGTGAGCACTCTAATGGTGTGTTAATCTTGTGTCACTGGACTTCATGTAGTTTTTCAAGATGAGTAAAGCGTTCTATATCCAGCTTTGTTTTGTCAGTCATGCATCAACGTTGTTGTGAAGATGCTTGAGAGTGATGTATACAATACAGCTCTGGGAGAAGGGACAATTGATGTTAGATTGTTTTTCAAATCACACTACATTGAATTATTTCAGTAAAACCCAGAAACCTTTTCAGTAGCATCTTGGAAGTGATAAAACAGAACATACAACATTACTGATCCTACCAGCCTTTGCTTCCAGGAATGGGACTGGCTCACATGAGCAATCGCCTTTGACTCCTATTATGACACTGTGTTAAATAACTTTATAAATGAGCCAACTGCATGACTTTGCTGGAAAAAAAAAAAGCTTGAAGGGCTGTATCTCTCTGTTATTTGCAGAGGATGCCAGTAGCCCATAGTCTTTTTCTCTGCAGTGACAATACCAAATTCTTCCCTACACGTAGTAGTGAAGAATTCAATTTCTCAGTTGCTTACGCTGTATTTTATAGCATACATGTAGTATTGCAACTGCTTCCAGCAGAGGTTTTTTGTTATCTATTTGGTATTTGACTGCGATGTACAAGAAACGTTTTCTTTACTGCTGTAATCTAATGCAGGTGACAATTTGCTTGTTTTTGATACCATTCTGATTACACAACTCTTCTGTTTATTGCTAGAGTCTCTCTTGTTTTTTCCACTCATCATATCATGCAATTATTTTCATTCCATGTTTCTCCTCTTAAACCCTTGGAGCATCATAATCTGTCCGTCATGTTAATCCATTTTATTTGTTGAAGTCATTGTGTGTGAAGCCAGATTGATATCTCTCAATGCCTTTGTGTGGTGACAAAGAGCGTCAGCAAGTTAGGTTTTTGGTTATCTCAGCAGTAGAGGAAATTGAAGAAAACAATCAATTTAAAATAGACCAAATTAAAAAAAGATATGGCTGTGTTCAGTTTTTTTATCTGACCCTTTGTTTTCCATGTATTTTTCTCTGGAGGTATTTTTGTTGTGTGCTGTATTTTTTATTTTGTTACTAAAGAGCATTTGCCTTGCCCTTCTGTGAGCTCGGTTGGTCTAAATCCCAAATCAATGTTTCTCTATTTATTTTCATGGGCTTTCCTTCAAACTGTAGTTCCTTGCCCAGGGTAAATAATCATGAGATTAATCGTGCGAGGTTCTGTTAAATTATCAAAACAAGAAAAAATAATAAACTTTTATTGCCAGATATTAAAAAGTTGCTCTTTTTCTTATGTTTAAATGGAATTTCTTCCATTTTAATTTGTTCCTATTGGCTCTTATCTGTTCACTGGATGCAACTATGGAGAGTCTGGCTCTACCTTCACGTCTCCCATTTGGTGTTTATACACATTGATCAGACCCCTGAGCCCTCTCTGCTCCAGACTGAGCAGTCCCAGCATTCTCAACCTTTCGCTGAACTTGCTTCAGTATGTCTATGTCTCTCTTGTATTGGGAATCCCAGAACTGGACGTGGGACTCACATTACCCACAGATTTTGCTCCAGTATAATAATTTTTGTCATATTTGCAATGCTCCTTACTGGCATAAATGTATTCCAGAGCCCTTCATGCGCAGTTACGTTTTTAAAGAGTTTTTCTTCGCAGTTACTATAAGGCAAAACATAGCTTTACAGGTGCTGTGTTTACTTAATTTGTGTAGTTAAAGAACACAACAGTCACGTGCAAAGTCACGAGTCTCTGTGACGAGTGGCTGTGTGATGCTTATAAAGGCTGCTGACCAACATCTGTGATTTCTGCTAAGTTGAGAGATATGAACTGGTCAATTCATTACTGATTGTGTTTATTCGTTGTTTTTCTTATTTGCTTATTTTCTTTTGTTGTTCCACCCAGCTCTAAGAATCCACAACTTCACTGTGCTTCCTTCCCATAACTCTACCTTTGTATATACCAATGATTCTGCCTACTCTAACTTCTCTGCAACTGTAGGTGAGGATTTATGTATTTTTTGTTCTGCATTTGTCAAGCTTGGATGGTTCTTGTAACATTGGATTCAAATTTAGCTCTGAGTTTTGGTTCAAGCCTCATGTGGTAAAGGTCTATTCATGGTTGCACTGGCCTGTGTTGCTGAAAAAGCACTGCCTCAGTGTTACCTGGAGTACTGTGAACTGCTGACAAAGGTATCCTCGCTTGAAGCCACCCTTGAGTGGAGGAGCCTCAGTACTCCTCCAAAACCTACAGTATTTGTACGAAGCTTAAAAGAAACAGAGATGGCATTTCAGAGGAATGGATAAGAACAAGGAGTTTCATATATTTTTTGTCTTTCAAGATTGAAAGGAAAAATACTAAAACTGTTTTTCACCACTTCATGGTAATTTTTAAAGGATATATTTAAAGAGACAAATGTGAGCACATTTACAGAGCCTGGCTATAGGACCTTGGAAGCTTTGGCTTTTTAAAAAAATTGGCAAGAAAAAATCTGTGTATGTGTCATTTCAATGTGTTTTTTCATCAATACAGCAGGAAATAAAAGAACAGAAAATGACAGGTCTCCAGGAGAAATCCCAGAGTACATCTACACCAGCATAATCTTAAAGCCATTTAATTTGAGTCACTAGGATTTATACTTGTGTAGGGGCAATCGAAATCTGACCTCTTTTCCACTTTGCAATTAGGTGTTAACTTGTGTCTAGTGTTGGAAAATCTGACCTAAGGAGAAGGATGGAGACAGTAGAACAGTCGTTTGGGCTGCTCAGATAGAAGGAGGTTTATGTTCAAATGCTAAACCTGCTATTTTTCTACTCTCTAAGAGTAAAAATGTGCCGGCAAACTTGAACTCTACTAATAATGAACTTGAAATGACCCTAATTCTTTTCAGTCCTTTCTTATCTGCTTTATAGACCATTAGCATAGTTCTCACATAATAAGATATATTCAATATGAATGTTAGAAAGAATAACATCAATGGCAAAGGAAATGTTGTGGAAAGAGAAGTGTGTAACCTTATGGGATTTATTCTGGCTAGATTAACCTGGAATTCAAGTGACTCAAGAAGAACTTTAAAACGTTTCCTTCGCTCCACAATACACGCTCAGATTCTTAAAAGAAACTAAATCTTATCTGTGAATTAAAGACCTAACTTGGTGACTTCTTCCTTAAAGGGAGGGGAAGATGCCTGAAAACTGATATTTTTTGTCAAGATTTGGAACGATCTAAGGAAATATCTGGACATCCATTCACTGAGGGCTGTGGCATGCTGCTGCTGTTTCTCTGAGTGGTATTACCCTGCAGATGGGCCAGCAGCATGACTGCTGTCCTCAGGACAGATGAAGAAGATACCCTTTTGCCCATGTCCCCACTGCATAAAAAGATGCTTTACCATGAAGCAGTGACAACAGCATTTGTGATGGTCACTCTGCATGGATGGTCTGTCCCTAGCACTGACTGGTCATCTTTGGCATGATTTGTGCCATGCTTTGCTGGGCATGAGGTTTCTGTTAAGTCAGATGGATACACAGTGATGAAAACAGAGAAGAGTCTCTCATGTCCCACCCATCACATGTTTTAGACCATTTATGTGCCTTCCTCATTTCTCCTCATGCCCTGGATCTTGTTAGTTCTTGTGATATAGCTTAACCTAATAGTAAGACAGAAATACCTCTATGATGTGTCTGGTTTTCAGAATTCTGGAAAGCACCAGTTTTATTCAGAGTACTTGGATATAATTTTTTTGGTGTGTATATACATACATATATGGGGGTGTGTGTATTTTTTACAAATTTGAAACAGGAGAGTTACCTGTGCGGTTCTTAAAAAAAAAAATAAACCAACCAAACAAGAAACCACGAATGAATCCCCACCAAACCAAAAGAAAATCTCCCCCAAAACCAAACCAGCAACAACAAAAACCCCAGTCAACAAAAGCAAACCTATACCTGGGATAAGATAAAGATATGAGGTGTGGGAGTCTGTTAAAATCATGTTTCCAGGAAAGTTTTGAGCTTTATAAATGTTTAGCTGCATTTTGCTTTTCTTTTAGATATTGTAGAAGGGATGGTGAACAAAGGAATTTACGTCACTGAAAAGAAAGGAGTCACCTTTCTCTTCTTTGGAAACTATAAAAATTCTTGCATTAGTAACCCAGAAGTTTGTGGGCCTGAAGGTTAGTGAATGCATTAATTACTGTTTTGGTGTTCTTTCGATGTAATTCAATAATCGTTGTTTCTCTTCTTGTTGGAATGAATTCTCTACAGTTCTACTCAATGCTTTATTAACTACTAAAACAATTGAGTGTTGATTGCTAAAAATTTGATCAAATTTAATCTTTTCTATCTGTAATTTAAATTTGAACAAATTACCACCTACTCAAGTCATCACCTACTCAGATCAGTGATCTACAGTACAATAAATTCAAACAAAGCCAGAAGTAAGCCTACAGTACCCAAAATCTTGCCTGTGGTACTGAGGTTAATTCCTACGAGAACTGCAGTTTGACAAACAAAAAAGTTGTTCTTCTGGTTTCAAATTCAGAGACAGTTTTTTGAGAGTGGCCTCAGTAGGAATCATAGGGGTTTATTTTCTATTTATTTTTAGATTTCTCTTTGGTGATAACAAAATTTAGGTTTTTGTTGTCTTGGAGTCCATTTGTCCTTGTAGGTGCTTAAATCTCTTTGTTCTGTTTCTCTTCCCTTTCTTCTTGGGTTGGGGCCACAAAATCACAGGAAAGAAGGGTAACTGGTCTAGCAATATGTTGATTACAGCAAATGATTAAACCTGCGAATCACTGTCAAATCAAAATTGCAGCTACTCAGTAGCAGAAAATATTGACTAGGTGTTTAAAATGTAGTAGAAATAGAAGGATCAACGGAACATGGTGGCTTTCTATACATAAACTCCAATCCACAAGCTTAAGCAGCATTGTTAGCATTGAATTTTCTTGTTTTTATAGATTTAAGCTGTTCTTCGCACAGGTAACATGACTTGAAATAGGACTTTTCTTTGTTTTAGCTCCTAAATCAGGAGCTGTGTATGAACTTTTAAAGAAAGTAGGAGAAACTCAGCGAGCAGATGGTGCATGGCTGCTACCTGAGAGTATTAGAAAAAGTAATTCAGTGTCCTGATGTGGGATACTGAATCCTATTGTAGGAGGCAGAACGCTGTGTGTTTTCATACTTCATGTCATACCACTGGGAAATGAAAACCATCAGCAAGTTGTATTATTTCTGCATGTATAGTATAACATAATAATAGGAATAAATTACTTTTATAGTACCAGAGCACTCCCAGTATCTCGCAAACAAGAACATTAAAAACATAAACCACTGAAATGTTCAGCAGATAAAATGTGAAGAGAAGAAATCATGTAAACAATAAGCACTAAATCACTGTAGCAGGTATACGAAAAAAATGCCAACACCCCTTTATCTATAGAGTGCCTTTTTCCTCCTAATCACATAAATCCTGTGGCAATGACAAGATGTAATTCAGTTCAAGCCTACTATTGCTTAAACATCCCCTGATATTTGCTGATTGCATTTGTGTGAAACTGGTGTTAAGTACACTCAAGCAGGGAGTGTTTTCTGAAGTGATTTGGGGATCTTTTGGGATGAAGTATTACATCCTACAAAACAAAACTCCCAGTGTTTTTCCCTAGGCTAAATTTAATAACATTTAAGAACTGTTATTTTGAGTTGAGAAAACAAATTCTTCTTGTTTTTGAAATGTTGAGACATTCTCCCCCCCACATTCCTTCATTCCCAAGTAATTTTTAAATAATGGTTTTCTGTGAGCAGTTTGGGGCTCGTTAAAGTGCCATTTTCAGTCAAATTAAATGTTTTTAAAAGATGTTCGAGAACCCTCTTTTCATCATTGGTTTAAATGTAACAGGAGAAGTGGGACTTACAATGCATTTTCAACGTATGTGATGCTTAATTTAAAGAAAAAAAAACCAACAAGACTAACCCAAATAAATAACGCCCCGGCCTCGCGCACATTTCATGAATCTGTGCATTTAGTGTTTATTTTATTTTCAGAATCTAATGAACCAAACTGCACATAGTGAGGACATAAGTTTTCTTGTGGCTACAGGATGGTCAGTAGCTACAGGCTCATCCAATAGGGTAGACAGTCTAGGATGGGGGAAAGCGCTGCAGACATGCCATATAGTCTCTCTGTCTCCATCATTTAATCCTCATGTTCCAGCCTGTAAAGAAGGAATAACAGCACTTCCATGACTTTCAGGGGTGTGGTGAAGTGCTGGAAAAAAATTGCACCCTAGGGAAGTGCAAGAGGCTATGCAGATATAAGGGAAATGCATGGCTTTCTGGAATGAGGGTTGGACTGCTGTTTAAACCTGTTGCTGGAGGGGTAACGATGGTGGAACATTAATTCAGGCTGGTGAAATTACAGCAACTTGCTTACAACAGACCTCAAATTCTCCAGTTGGAGGTTCACAGCATTCATAGCTTTAAACCCACATCCAAGTAGCAAACTGAGACTGATGATGTTCATATGCTGATTGATTTCTAGGAGATCAACGATAATTGATTAGTGTTTTCGTGGTGGTAATTTTATCATGTATAAAGCATTTATGGGATTGTGCGTAGATCACGTAAATCAATGGGTGCTGTCAAGAGAATAAACAGAAGGGTCAGTTAGACAGGAAGAGGGTGTGTATTTAAATCATTTATTCTGCAGTAATATAATTTCTAACTTATTATAAAAGTTAATGTGACAAAAAGAATAAGTGAAATATAAAACCCATTGTTGTTCCAGAGAGCAGGGTACGGGGGGGTATTTCTGATTATTCTAGCCAGCTGTCTGAGGCTTTTCCATTTTTAATCATGAAATTATAGAAGATAAATAAGAATTATCTATGGTTTTACCAAGAAATGTACATTTAACAAGAACTGTACATAATAGTGTGAGAGCTTCATTAACTTGTGTTGGGCTATCAGGTAGCAAATTGACACTATCCATATGGCTCGGTGTCGTTGAGTGATTTTTTTAATCAGGAGGTTGGGATTCAAACCAAGGATCTGCAGGACTGCCGACTGTAAAATCCTCCAGACAGATATTTTGACTACATCTCAAAGGACACAGCCCTGAGGAGAGGGACTTGGCAGTGCTTGTGGACGAGAAGCTCAACATGAGCCGGCAGTGTGCACTTGCAGCCCAGAGGGCAAACCAGATCCTGGGCTGCATCAGGAGAAGTGTGGCCAGCAGGTCGAGGG
>JAOXOE010000776.1:4057080-4075560 GCA_028565055.1 Phoeniculus purpureus | reverse complement strand
CGGCAGGGGGGTTGGACTCGATGATCTCTTTGGGTCCCTTCCAACCCCTAACATCCTATGATCCTATGATCCTATGTTTCTCAGTGTATAAGCAAGATATTTTCAGCCATTTTATAGTGGAAAATACCATTAATTAAGAAAATGTTTAAGTCTGTAAAAATAGTCTCTTGTTAACAACTCTTTCATTAGATAGGAAAATGTAATGAATTGATTCATTGTTTTTCACCTGGAGAACATTTAGTTTGGGCATCTACCAGTGAGAGTCACAATAAATACATTGAAGAAAATGCATGACCAGTCCCTTATTTATAGACACAAGGTTCTTGTTTGTCTTTATATGTACTGAAAAGCTATGAGAAGACAGAAAAATAGGGCACAGTTTAAATACTTCATAAAGTTAAGCAGCCTGTTAAGCGTAGCATTATTGTAGTGCAGAATACTCCTTACACGCATATATATACACTACTTGTAAGCCGTGATAACTGCAATTTGACATATCAAAAACCCCGTTTAACAGATACTACTTTAATAGTAATAAACACATGTATCATTTGTTTATGCATTTGTTTTCTGAGAAGGATTAATCTAGAAATAAATTACCTGAGAGGGTGAGGTCTGTCTTATCTTTCAGGTAGTGTTAATTGGTTTGCTATTGCTACGAGTTAATTGCAGCTTGATTGATATGCATGGCCACAACAGCAGAAAGGACTGCAGTCTGTCCTGCTCAGGATATTACGTTCTTCACTGTATCTGACTTAGCGTCCAGTGCTAGGATCTTTACATAGAGAGATCATCTACAAAAAGTTTTGGAAAAAAAAAATCTATGCTTGAGCTATACAAGGCCACAAACAGGATTACCTCACATTTCTGTAAACACTTATTTTATACCTAAAATCAAATAATTGGTGCTTCTTATGTACTATCCCTACTAAATAGTGCAAGACACTATTCGGTGCATGAGATAGGGCCAGGTCATCCTTTAAAAAGTACAGTCACATCATTTGTGTTTACTTTAATTGAGAGGGTTAGTGGTTCTGTAGCGGTGCTCCCCTAGAGCCTCGATCAAAGACCAAGTACTTGGAGGATATTTGTGGGAAGAGTTGCCTCCATACTGGCAGTTAATCCATAGGAAAACAATGACAACAAATAAGCTCCAATGTAATAAGTAGATTTATGCCACAGACAAACTTTGTATTCTGAGATCTTCTTGTACAAATAGTGTAAGTGTAATAGGTAAATTTGCTTCTGGATTGCAATAGTGTCTTCACAATTCATGTCAAACAGAAATTAACCTACTTCAGTTTGAGTCACTCTCATTAAATTTCCCTGCAAGTCTTTCATTATTAATTACAATGCACAATCATTCTTTTTTTTTTTCCTTCATACATAATTTTTTTCTGTCAGAAATCTGTGTGTGCAATGTGTGCATTTATTTTAGCTGCAGGCGGAAAATATTACTCAGGAATGGAAAAATACTGAAGTATGTCATCTGTTAGCCTATATGCCTCTCCAGGCAGATCCATCCTGTCGACATCTTAATTCAGAATTTTACAAAAACATGTAATCACAAATTCTTCCATGTGTCTCACTGCCAGGGGTCCTGATATCTCACTGTTAGGGAGCTCCATATCCTCGCTATGGACCAAAGGTATCTGCAAAATTATTCCCCTCAGTGGCAGCCTGAACAGCAGCAAACTTGCTCTGCTGGAGAGTTACCAGCAAATAGATGCAGTGCTATGCACTTCAGTGTCCCTGAACATGGTCATGATAACACATAGAGTCTCTTCTCACAACTTAAACAGCGACTGTCTCCAAGTTTAGCCACCATTATTAACAGATGTGAACTGGTGCCTTACTAGCATTAATGTCATGACTTTTATTATCACGGATAAAAACAAGCCCTGTTCTGGATTTGCTATGATTGTTGAGGGCTCATCCAAAAGCAACTTGAGCTGTGCAAATGGGACTGAAGAAGTATTCATGTCAATGTCTTTCTGCAGTGTTGTAGACCATTTATTTCTAAGACAGACTGTGATACTGGAAAATGACATTTCAGGATACAAACAACACACTGTATTAGCCTGATTAATCCTGAAGTGAAAAAAAATAAAGGTGATATCTGGATTCTCTTTGTCTTTCATTAAAAAAGAAGCCACGTTATTTTCTAATTAACAGCTATATTAAATGTCCTCATTTAGACTTCCTCAACCCTAGAGCTTCTCTAGCAATTTTTAGTTCTCAGAAGTTACAATTTTACTGCAAGTGGGCATTGAAAACACTAAGAACTAAATATAGATTAATTTTGTACATACAATTTTAGTTTCTGATCTGTGCAATAAATGATTACCAAGGCTTTTAAAAATGTTATATTAAATATGAAAAGGGATATCCAACTCAGAGCCATTAAATTTAATTCAGCTTAGAAGGCTGAAAACTCTCTAATTTAAACAAATGTGATTTTAAACTAATTACGGAGAATAGAAAAATGAAGAGAGACACAAAGAACTCCTCAATAGATAGAAGGAAAAATACTGTTTGAGAAAGAATAATGTAGCATTCAGAAAGGAATTAATGACTAGGACAGGGACTTACATGCCTAAAAAATGCTATCAATACTACAGAATTAGGTACTATTCAACCATTAAAATCACACTGCACCTACTAATGTAACAAGGAATGTTCCGTGAGAGCAGAAATTGAGGGCTTAATTGTGGGTCCAAGCCATGCTGAGAAATGGAGAAAGATGAATACAGTTCCCTGTTATACTTGGAAGCCACGTGCTTCCACATATATGTGGAAGGTACAAAAGAGTGGTTGTCACTACACCTGTAATAAACACGCTACGTTGATGGAGAAGCCCATTAAAGGAAAGGTACATTTTCCCAGACAAACTTGTTAAACCTATTTCTGAGTGTAAGGAAACAATCCTTGACGTAAGTGTAGTTTGTCTTTCCCCTTTTCTGATGATTGCTCAAGAATGATCCTGTTCTACTGGGAGTAGAGAGTTCTGAGTGGTTTCAGTGCAAGTTATGTTAGACTAGAAACTGAAAGTCCTGTTCTGGAGCTCTGTAGGACTCAGATTTATACATTTTTTTTTAGTCCAGTGGTGTGTCAGCTGGGCATCTAGATGCATTGGATTGCCTAGAGGCATTGGATTGCAGCACCCACTTCCTAGTATCTAAGATATTCAGTGAGTTCTAGGCTTGAGTGGTAAACATGATGCTCTTAAAAACAGCACTTGCATTTGCTCTGCCTGCATATTCTCCTGTGAACATGATTTATGTCACCTTCAGCACTTGCTCAAAGGTAACTGGATCCCAGCCATGAAAGCATAAAGTAATTATTCATTGTTACAGCATCTCTGATACTGAAGCACAAAATTAATTACAAGCACACATCATCTGGTTGGTCCAATCCCAGTCCACGTGCCATGAATGGGAAAATTGGTAACACTATGAAAAAATCTAGCTTGGTCAGCAAACCTGTGACTGAGATGACCAAAGACCTTTAAAGACCTGTTTTGACTAGAGCAGCTTTCTTTCATGAGCTTCATTTGAACCAAAATTAAGTGAACCTACATGCCCTGTCTTTAGCTGCCAGATGTACTAATTCATTCATTGGTGCGTAATACCATTCCTCGGTTAAAACTGTTGCCCCAAGACAAAATTAAAGAAGTGTAATATACTGAAACCAGTACTGAACACAGAGACAATTTTTGAGCTAGTTTTTTTGTCTCTGGTCTAACCAGCTTCTAGAAACAAGAATATCTAAAAATTGATCCATCTTATGAAGAAATTTCGAGTATTAGCTGAGTTGAGAGCTCACTTTTGAGGTTGATCTAAGGAAAAAAAAGCCATTAATTTTAAATAGCCTTTTCATAGAGACTGTCTACTCTTTTGCTTGCCCAATGGAACTATCCATCTTTATCTGACTGGCATTTGAAGAGGTTACACGTGGCTGGTGAAATGATTGATCATAGTTATTCTGTAGTTTCTGCTACAGTCTACCAAATCAGTCATACATGAAAAAAACCCTTGTAGGATCATGTCCCAAGGCTGAATTACTATTTCTAGCCATGACCTACTTTCAAACCCAGAATATGGAAAAGAAGTGAGATTTCCTACCTAACCAAATCCACTGTCTCTTATCTCAACCTCTGGGAACAAGCTACTAGGTGTAAGTAGATGAAGCACAGATCCTTTCTCTTACCTATATGTGAACACTCAGCTGCTCACTAAGTGCCTGGTAACTCATTACTTAGTGAAAAGAGACAAGTTATTTTCAGAGGCTAACCACCTCCCCACTGATCCACCCCAGGATGCCACTGGCCCTCTTGGTCACAAGAGCACACTGCTGCCTCATGGTCATCCTGCAGTCCACCAGGACCCTCAGGTCCATTTCTCCTACACTGCTCTCCAACAGGTCAGTCCCCAAACTATACTGGTACCTGGGGTTGTTCTTGCCCAAGATTAACAAAATAAGAAGAGATCAGAACAATTGTTTTCAGCATTACATTTCTTCCTTCTCTAGGGAAAGGAGACAGAGACAAAAAGCTGTCCTACTTCTCCATACTGTTCAAAGAAACCAGTATCTTTTTACTTATTATGCTTCCCAATGTCTTACTGTTAGTGAAGAAAATATCCATCATAGGATGTTATTCCTTATTCTACCCTTTACAGGCATCACTTAAATGTTTCTTGAATTTTCACATCTCCAAACAGTAATTATCCACAATGTACACAGAAGAAAATAAAAAATCACTCTGAAATCCGTGGTTTCGTTCATGTTTTGTGAGACTCCAATATGTTTCTATTCAAATATAGTTCAGCTATGCAAGAAATATGATGGTGCTTCTGCAATGGAATAGGTGGTTATAGCCATAACCCATCTGGTATTTTATTCAAAGTCTTCAGCTATGAGACTTTGCAGCTGCAGACACGCCTCACTCTAAACATCTGCGTAAGAGCATTTCACATTTTCATTTGATACTCTTGACTCTACATACTTTAGCATGCTCACTGTAATGGTGCTGGCTTTTGTCCTCATCTCTGCTTCATCTCATTTGTCGTTAACACTCGTTTTTACTTGAAGCTTTTACCCAAGACACCACAGTTCATCAGAAAAAACACCCCTCAAAATAGCTCCACCCTGTACCAAGAAATAAGTAGTGCTCAGAAGACAAGCTGTGTAGCTGATAGGTCTTGACCATTGCCTTTTATGTTATTTATGTACTGTCCCTCATGTTCTCCTCCTGTCTGACATCTATTTGCTGCTTTCATACGCCGAGTGTCAATCCTTGGGGTCAAGGACTGCTTTTCATTATGTGTTTCAGTGCTTGTTCTTAGCAGAATGGGGGATCAGTGAGATTCTGAACCTTGATGGCACTGTGGCCCTCATTTCCACACAGTAAGATCAAACATTACTTGCTTTGGAAGCAGTCCACTAACAAACATTTGTTTTGTTTATAAACAGAGATCTAGAGCTGAACCCAGTGTAGTGAAGAACCAGTTTATTACCCTATTACTGCCTTTAAAAGACCACAGAAGCGTAAGTGCTATTTCTGTGCTCTCTTCATGGGGAAAAGGAACCCATTTGTTCTGAAAACTGGGCCCCAATGGCTTGTCTTTGTTTCTGGCAGGTGGAGGTCTTTCAGCCTACCAGATGTAGAATGCTCTCTGGCAGGGGATGCTGGTTCACAGGCAATGATAGGGCTTCTATCCTAGATTTATTGGATGGGAGAGTTATGTGCACGATTTTCTGCAAAACATAAAAGACTCTTGTTTTCTTGGATATGTGTAGGAAGATGAATCCAAATCTGCATTTCACACTTCTGCAGATTGTGAGATCTTTTGCAGCCATTCTCTGCATGGACACATTTAACATCCTATAAGATAGTGGTTAAGGTTTTTCTAGCATTACTTGCCACGTGTGAAAAATATAAGGCTCGCTCACATTGTGTAGTCTGATTAAATGTTTTAGGAGTTCTCCTCACTACATTTCTGGTGGTAAGATGGTAGAAGACTGAGCTAGTTACATTATTTCTTCACTTAGTTCAGACTAGGGGTTTCAACCCAGGTTTGCCATGCTCCTGGGAACAGCCAAGAGACAAGCAACCACTTTTCTTAAAATAATTCTTAGTCTTCCACAGACATTAATGTTAACATTGTGTTGAATGCTCAAAATTTTAATACCTACATTTTATATACAAAAATTTCACTGGCATGGTGTCTGCCTTTCAGAAGGCACTGTGATTTGCTCTTTACCAGAGGTATTTCTAGTTTTATTTCTAATTCACTCTTTTCACAGACTTTGTCTTCAGCATTTTTTCTTGGTTCCTTGTTCCTGATGTGAATTTTTGTTTTCCTTTTCCACTTTTTTTCTCAGTTTTCCTACTTATTTTCTTACTGTATTTAACACTGTTTTAAATATCCAGTGTCTTACTACTACTGCTCTGCATGTACTACTGCTCTGCATGTACTACTGCTGTGCAAATTGGTGCTTTAAGAGGAGGCTCTTCATGTAAGTGACTAACAACCACCCCTGCTGAGGTACTTAAAGAAACAATTGCACTAAACTGTACCTCTTGCCTTGAAAAAAAAAATTAGATAGAAAGGAAAGAACTCCAGCTAGCAAGAGATAATAATAATTCACATTTCATAGAAAGTATCAAATAATGTAAAGCCTTCAAGACCTGTAAAACTGCATGAGACTTTTCATAGTCAAAGGGGAAGATTGAATCTTTACTTGGCAATCCAGGTGCAAAGTTAGTGAGGCCCCATGATATTATTAAACTGTTAGGACTCCTAAGACACCTGCCTTGTCATTGTTCAATATATTTTGTACTCACTGAATTATGATCCCCTTCCATTGCACTTGGAGTAGCCATTAACATCAATTTAATGTTGATATTTTTATGACTTTATCCCCCTGGGTAAGTAAAAAAACTGTTGTGTTTGTCTTCTGAGATTATTAATTTCCAGTAAGACAGATTCTTGGGGACACTACTTTTTCAGGTCAAAATAAGGAAGTATCCTATAGGTCAGTAAATGGAATCATTACTCACAATGCTTTGCATTTGATGGTCAAGTCCATAATCTGAAACCAACACTGTATTAATCGCTACACTATGATGGTCCCATTCCCAGTCTTATTTTCCCTGCTGTGGAATTAGATGATGTTCTTTGCATACAGCTCATAAATCAAGAGTACTTTGCTGACCGATTTCCATTCGCTCATTTTATCTAGTGATTCTTACATGGAAAAAGCACGCATTATTGCCTCAGCAGAAGCACAGGTATGGACTGGCTCCTAGGAAGACAATCAGTTACTACTCTGCTAAAGGAAGACCCCCTTTTATTCTCAGGTGTTCAGTGCTACATCCTTTTTTCCCCCCTCTTACTTTGTATTCTGGACACTTAGTAATCAAAGCACAAACTTTGTATCTTGAGATATTTCCTTAAGATAGGCATAGCATGGTCATTATTTTCTTTAGTTTTTATAGAATCATAGAATCATTAGGGACAGGGATTGGAAGGGACCTTGGAAAATCATTTAGTCCAATCCCCCTACCACAGCAGGATCACCTAAACTAAGTCGCCCAGGGACACATCCAAGTGGGCTTTAAACTTCTCCAAAGAAGGCAACTCCACAATCCCCCTGGGCAGCCCGTTCCAATGCTCTGTCACCCTCACTGTGAAGAAGTTCAAGGATAGCTATATCTTCTTAAGTATCTATTTATTAGGGGTTTTTTGGGTAGTGAGAATTGTAGGACCTTGCCCTGAACTGGATTACTATCCAGCACCCAAATCAGCAAATTGAGGAAATAGCTGATTATTCTAATTATTTTACGGTTTTATATAATATTATATATAATACAAATGATACTATTTTTTTAACCATAGATTTTTCAAACTGATGAAATAAATATTTTTCTCTACAGCTATGTGTGGCAACTAATTATCAATTTTTTCATTTCATTCTTAACATTAAAATAAGGAAAAATATGGCAATAAGAAAAGCATACTAAGGGGGAGAGAGAGAATAGTTCATACTAGTTATGAGCAGCTTGCTAGCAGTATAGCAAGCAGTCTCTGATTTGCATGGCTGAAGGTAAGAGTTTCAGTATTTCTCATAGCATTGTGAGAACGATGGATGACATGTTTTGCTGTTATAATCTTAGCAATTGTATGAAACTAGGGTAAAATCCATCCCCCAACTCACTCTGGAGATCAAGGCACGTACAACTATGGTCACTTTGATATCACGGACGTGCTGTTTTAACCCTTCCGTAGAAACAAAAGGCCAAACTAATTTTTGTTTGGAGGCACCCATTTTCTGTCTAAACCAACCCAACTCCAAAAATTAACACGAGTAGCACCTAGTAGGCAGACCACAGTTGTGATATCTAACAAGAAGAGCAATATTGACTTATGTTTGTAGGTGGCCTCTCTAAGAAAGGGAAGCAGGATTTATTTAAGCGATATGATTTTATGCTGAACTGCCTAACTATTTTTGAGTTTTGTTTATTTGAAGTTTGAAATATAAAAAGGAGTTGTCCATACAAAGGGAAAAAATATCCAGCAATGGCATCTAAAATGAAGTAATATAAACATTTTAACTTACTTTCTAGTAACAGAATTTACCACTATTATTACTAATTTACCACTACACTGGAGATGACAAGGAGATGAGAAGGCGACTGTGGTACTCAACAATGTTTTTGCCTCAGTCTTCACTAGCAGCCTCTCTCCTCACAGCTCCCAAGTGGATAGACAGCTAGATGGGAACCAGGGTGGCAAAACCTCCCACTGGAACATTCAAGATCTGGCTGAATGAGGCTCTGAGCAACCTGATCTACTTGAAGATATCCCTGCAATGCAGGGAGGTTGAACTAGATGCCATTTAAAGGTCTCTTCCAACCCAGTGCACTCTGAGATTCTATGATTCTGTTTGCCTGTCATATATGAAGGTCAGAGGAAAGAAGTAGTACAACTAGAGCAAAACAAGGAAAAGAAGTGTGCCACAATGATTTATGACATTAAAAAACTGATAAGGAAGAAAATTAGTCAACGTTTCAAGTTTTGTTGCACATCATGTCAAAGATGGGTATGTTTAATTTAACAGGAATGATGAAGTTTTAAAGAACAGGATGTAAATACCAGTAGTCACAAAAATGATTTCTTCTTAAATCCCATCTTAAAAATTGATCTGGCAAAATGAGTAAAGCTCCAGTCAAACTAGACTGTGACTTCAGCTGAAATAATGAAATAGTTATCTCAGATTATTTCTCAGTTGCTACTATTCAAAAAGGGTCAAAAAATGAGAGTGTAATTTTGCCTTTGTATTGTTAATGTCTATGCAACGTATGCAGCTTTTAAATACTGATTGCATTGAGATAGTGACAAACTACTCATAGTCAGTAATCTGCGTTAGTATGCACACATGGATTTCCTCTGAGGTGGATGTTTGTACAGTGTAACTCCTAATTACAGCTATTTTTAATGGTTTCCACTTCTCTATCAAGTTCTGTAGCTTAAAAGCAGCAGCCAGTGAGAGACAATTTGCTAGAATGAGTGCATCCTTACCAAAGCATTAAAAGAGTCATAGGTATCCTTGCCTGGTGCAAATGTTCATTGACAAATGCCAAGCTTGTTAAAAAGCAAAGGGGATTCATTAAGCATTAATCATGTCAATTCATTTCCTGAAAACTTTTGCAAATGTCAGGAGCCATTAGTACACTGGTAATTCACACAGCTGCCTGTCATTATTCTGCACTCCTGGAGACTCTAATGACAAAGTAGACCAGTCTAAAGAGCAGGAGCTCAGCTCTTCATCATACGGAGAAATGACTAACAAGGCGCTGGAGTCACCCTGTGGTCTTTCGGTAGGATCCGCTGAGCCAAAGATCCAGACCTCTGCACAGCCTGTAATCAGTGAAACTCCTTCTGAAATGGTCGGGGGGGATCATGTTGAACAGAAGCGGCAAGAATGACATAGAATTTAGACTGTGCGAATGTGACTTGTATCCATAAAGGCATTGGTGAACCTGAGTTGTGGCAATGTTGTGGTTTAGGCTCACCCAGCCATCAGCAAACGCCACACAGCTGCTCACCGACTCCTACCCCTGTATGGGCCTGAAATTAATCCCTGAACATGAAGTAATGTGAAAGCACTGACTTAAGGAGTTGTTGACATTTAAACCAGATTTTTTTTTTTGCCATGGAAATGTGCCATAACCTTGTCATTATTGCTGCAATGAGCTTGAATGAGCTTAAATTCCCTTCTTAAAACCAAGGAACTCAAAGAAAGTTCAAGCTGTTTACTCTGATTTCTACTCCTTTCATCCTAAATTTCAGTTCCTTTGAAAAAAATTGCTTCTGAACAGTTCTATTAGCCTAAATGATGTGGATGCTTACTGGATAAATTGCAGATAAAGACAAAATAAAAAGCAGTGAATATTAACAGGAGAAACTATCAGCAAAGTGATAGAACTTCCCATTAAGATCAGATAAAAAAGGGAGAACGTGTGTTATTTCTCCTGTAGCCAGGAAACATAATTGAGCTAAACTGATACTGTGGGATTTTAAAAAGTTTTTTTCTTTTTAAATCAGAACTGTGTATTTATTCATTTACTCCTAGTATCTGTTTCCTATTGAAGGCAGTGTGTGCCAGGCACTACAGCTGAAAATATGGGCACTGTAGTCCCTTCATTAGGATTGCCTGGTGTTCCCTCTTCTCCTGGTCAGGTGCTGGAGCATCCTCCATTCTTCCTGGAGGCATGCCTTGAAAAAAAAGAAAAAGGTAAAAATTACAGATAGATAGATAGACAGGCTGGTATGTATCATAAGCATACATACATAACTACTTTTATATATGTGTGTAAATGAGTTAGACAGCTGAGGAGTTAAAAGTTGATTTCATTTAGTTGTAGAGTTCACTCTAGTGAGACCCCACCTGGAGCACTGCGTCCAGTTCTGGAGCCCTTATTCCAAGAAGGATGTGGACATGCTGGAGCCTGTGCGGAGGAGGGCCACAAGGATGATCAGTGGGCTGGAGCACCTCTCCTATGAGGACAGACTGAGGGAGTTGGGCCTGTTCAGTCTGGAGAAGAGGAGGCTCCGAGGTGACCTTCTTGTGGCCTTCCAGTATCTGAGAGGGGCCTACAAAAAGGCTGGGGAGGGACTATTTAGGATGGTGGGTAGCGACAGGACTAGGGGGAATGGAGCAAAGCTGGAGCTGGGTAGATTTAGACTGGTTGTGAGGAGGAAGTTCTTCACCATGAGAGTGGTGAGAGCCTGGGATGGGTTGCGCAGGGAGGTGGTTGAGGCCCTGTCCCTGGAGGTAGTTGAGGCCCTGTCCCTGGAGGTGGTTGAGGCCCTGTCCCTGGAGGTGTTTCAGGCCAGGCTGGATGAGGCCCTGGCCGGCCTGATCTAGGGTGGGGTGTTCCTGCCCATGGCAGCGGGGGTGGACTAGATGATCTTTCGAGGTCCCTTGCAATCCCTAATGATTCTATGATTGTATGATTCTATGAGTATGGCCATCACATTAGGGGAAGTGATTATTCACCTCGGCCCAGTGCTCAGGAGAGCACATGTGAAGTACTTTTCCTTGGTTTTGTAGCCTGATACGAAGAGTTGCTGGCAAGCCACAGTGAGTCCAGCAGCTGATCAATATGACAGGGGCAGGGAGGCTGAGGCTTCTGTTTACACTGTGATGAAGAAGTCAAGGGCTGTCTCCAACTATGCTGTTGGTACTTAGGTAGATGGAGCTAAACAGTCTTGGAGATGTGTGATGAGGCAGCACAGGCACATTGTAGCACTGGAAATGCTGATTAGATCCAAGGAAAAAAGTTTCTCTGGAGTGTGGGAGACCAGGAATGGGGAGAGTTTGCCCAGAGACCCTGCAAACCATTCATTGTAGACATTTAAACCCCAGCTGAGATCTGGACAACAAGGTCTGAAATAGGCCCAGCTCTGAGCAGGCAGCTTAAACTGGGTGATTTTTCAGGGCTATCACCAACATAATTCATTATTTTCTGTGGCAATTCATTCTTTCATTCTCTGTGGCAAAACTTATTCAGCTTCTGCACATTACAAACATTTTCTCAGCCTGCTCCAAACTCAGATGTTATTGTTAGCACCTTGTCCTCCAAATTCTGAGGTGCCTGTTTGTGGGAGCTGTTTAGTTGAGCCATTTTCAAATGTAAATGCATTTGACTGCAGAACCTCTACTGTAGAGCCACTAGGAACTTGAGAAGCACAAGGAAGGCGTGATGCACTGCTTGTGATTCGGTCAAGCCTTTTGAGGTAACCTCCAGCGAAGAAATACACCTTCTGTGAGATGGCTGGCTGCTTTACTAATGTGCCCACCTGAAGAGCTCTTCCATGTTCTAGTGCAACAGTCAAATTTCCTGTGAATTGCTTATTTGTGGGCACAGTATTAGCTTGCCCATGTGCACTTGCAGGATGGCACTTGTGTTTTTGGAAGAGTTCTTTGATTTTTGTGTAGGTGGCTACCACAAAATTTTGGCTGTGGCTCTGCATACCTTGTCCCTTCCTCTTACGTTGGTTCTTTGCTATCAGCGATTACCTGAGCACTGGGGTGTGAAAACACAGGTAATGACATGCTTGCAGGCATTGAAGTGTAATTAGCAATGATGGTGCTCGATAAGCATGGACGTGTGGGCAGCCAGTTAGCGCATCCATAAATGGGAAGCAGTCGATAGACTATTTCTGGCTCTGCTGGAATTTACTGAACAGCACAAAAAGATATAGATGCAGCTGCAGCTTGTATTTTGAAATAACCACAGATCCACAGGAGGGTGAGAAGGGTAAGGAGACTGGAGCGATAAGGCAAATGCAATGGAAATATAAATCTAAGTTAAAAACCAACAATTTCATTACATTTGATGCTTTGGTTTTTTGATTACTTTGGTTTTAACAGAAAGAAACTGCTCAAAAGCAGCGATTGCCATTATGTCCTGAGTCTGTGCATGTGATGTGGAACTGAGGAAGAGATGTTTATTTGGTATAAACTATTAGAGCATTGTTGATTTTAAAAATGCTGTCCTTGTTTATATTAACAGATGATGTCTCCTCCAAAGCATGCCCTCTCTTTGTATTGGAAACTTTTAATTGCACTTGTTTTTCTCATTAAAATATCCTCTTTCTTCAGGAGTAACGTTTTCCTTTTTCTGGAAGACTCAAGACCAGCAGGCGAAGTTTCTCCCTGCCTCTGGTGGTCAAGTAATCTCCAGTGGTTTCAAGATCTGTTCAAATGAAGGGGAAGGTTCAGTGGAATTTTACACCCGTGGGAATGCGATGATGAAGTGGAAAGCAAGCTTTAGTCCACCAGGTAAAGTTTATAAATAAAAAAAAAATAAATAGTTTCTCTGTTATATTTTACTTTATTGTTGCAGAGAATGTCGTGGTAAGACCAGAACTTTAGGAAAGAGAAGAGGATATATGAAAATAGCTGCAGAGCTCTGTACTTGAGAACTATCTTGATCTGCAGAGAGATAAATTATGAACTGATAAAACAGTGATGTGGTATTATAGAACATTTGTAATTCAGTAACAGCCTTTGGAGGTGGAATTCTTATTGATATCCTTAGACTAATGAATGCTTAGTTGGAAACATGGGTGAAGAATGCAGGTAATCCCCAACAGCTCTCAGTACATTCTAAAACTGGATACGTGCACTGTCCAATACCGCCTCTCAAATTAAGACTTCAAATGAGTGTTTAATGCTTTTGTCATTTTATCTGTCAGATATCCAGTTTTGCATGGCACAGTAGTTACAAACACTTAGGTATATCACACATTTTAAGGCTTTTATCTAAACTCTGTACTGTTGGGGAGCACCTTTACCTAGTGACCAGAACGATTTCTGGTCTTCTAATGCCTGAGACAACCACCAAATCTTTTCTTGCCTTAATTTGACTACCTCTACGTTGGCAAAATGGGACTTCCTTGCCTCATAGTAGTACAATGTAATAAATCCTTTTAGAAGTCATAATTTAACAGAAAAAGCTGCTAAGTGGTAGAATCATTCACACACTGATGGATTATCGAATCCAAGCAAAAGTTAATATTGTGTTTTCAGTCTCTCAAGGTTAAACTGTGGCAACTTTTAATTAGTCTGTTTGCTTGTTCTCCACTTTTTGCAGTCTTTATGCAGTTATTGCTGACCTGAGTTTTGAGACAGTGTTTAAAAGACTTCAAATCTTGGCCAATAACACTGAGCAAGCATAATTTATGAAACTGCAGAGATCCCAAGTAAGAGTTCAGACAAAAGCTAACAGGCATTCTGCCAACTTATGGGCTTCCCCATGGGTATAAAGATTAATATCCATGACATCAGCATTCCATAATTCACTCCTAGCACTTCCTGAATGGCTCCATAGCATTGCACAGTCAGCAAAAACATACTGAACAGAGGAGACTCTAAATTGAATTGATTCATGGATTTTGCTATGTCTTTTTAATGTTTTACAGGTCCTTATTGGACTCATATTCTCTTTACCTGGAAATCAAGAGAAGGGCTGAAAGTCTATGTCAATGGAACTCTAAACACAACTGATCCTGATGGGAAAGTTTACTATGAGTATGGAGACCGCAATGCAAATCTCCTGACTGAGACACAGGGGGATCAAGCTAAGCGCTATGTGAATGGGGCATTTGACGAATTCATTATATGGGAAAGGGCACTCACCCCCAACGAAATTGAGCAGTACTTTACAGCTGCTGTTGGTAAGTGTATGAATGGTTGTCATACTTCATCTGCTATAAAGATGCTGAGTTAAAAATGTTTAGTATGTAGGATTTGTGTTGTTTTTACATCTTTCAGCTCTTTAATATAATTTCTGAAGGCAGAAAAAATCAGGTACGTATGTCACCAAGATGCTCAGCTGTCTTTGGATGTGCAGCCTTTTCATTCCAAGTTCTAGCTCCTTAAAAATATCATCGAAAATTACCAAGACCCAAAGTACCCAGTCATTGTTAGATCCTCTGGGATCTAAAGAAGAGTCATAATTAGACTTGAGGCAGAACAGACAACTCCAGTCACACATTGACGGTTGTGTAACTTAGAGTGAGGTCAGTCAGTGTACTCTCGCAGATAAGGATCAAAATGGTTATCTTTCCAGTTCCTGCAACGACAGTGACTGATGTATGCTTGTGGACTGAAAAGAAAGCTGTCAGCTGAAGTGTAAAACAAAAGGCAAAGAGTCGGAACTAGAACAAAGACTTAGAGGACTGGCCAGTAAACCCTGTCAGCTGTTCTATGGATCTGTATTATAAACTTTTCACTACAAGAAAGCCTCTTGCTATTAAGTGCTATTAAAGGAGTAGAGATTAGAAAACATCCATTTGGGGAATAAAGCTAAGGGGCATCTGGAACACTTGGCTTCACTGGCAGTTTCCCTTCTTTCATTTATTCTTCCTAGGTTACTGGCAGTTACACCCTTAGTTCTTGCGGTCTTAAACCCAAGAAAGCCTTTTTCACAATGCAAACTCTGAAACTTCCACATTTGATTATAGCAATTGAAGGTATACAACTTACATTTTATAAAAAATTACATATCCATTAGTTTACATGGAACTGAAGTCTCCGCAAAAGAAATCTCTCCATCTGGCATGTAGTGAAGCACACCTTGCCACACTAATAGCAGCAGTTTCACTCAGGTTTTTATTATAGGATCTTTTAATTTAAAAAAGTGATTCTAATGGAAATCTTCAAAACTTCTGATTGGTGACTATTCGTTTGATTCAGGAAATATTTTTAAAATCTTAAAAAGAAAGTTTTAATAACTTCATAATGTTCTCGTGATGTTGGGGAAAATGTTTTTGTATTTGGCTCTTGTGTCTTTCACAACAGTCTAGGGTTACTATAACACTGTGCGACTCAAAGCTGCCATAAATCACATTCTCTGATTTAGTGTAACTCAAGAAGAATGTTATGTGCTAAACTCCAGATTTCCAAGTTGACCTGATCCATCTATATGTGTGCCCGGTTTCACTGTCGGAGTATGACTTGTATAAATAGACAACTCTTTTTTCCTGTTTAACTCCTTGTATTCCTGCGAACTCACAGCTAACATCCTCTGAAACTACCCACGCTCCCATCTTCACTCTAACACATAATCAAGGTATCACAGAAGCCTCTTTCTACAAGTGCAAATCCTGTTCAGGCCTGAAGTGACTACTTCTTAGCTCTGTATTTCAGTTTAGAGTCTTACTGGGGCTCAAAATACCTAGTTGCTGGCCATTAATGCCTGTAGTTAGCTTTTGGAACACTGCAACAAGATCTAGACCTTTGGATTCTACTAAAGGTGAAAAAATGTAGAGTTGTGTACAGTTTTGCCTGTATGCTACCTTTCAATCTCTTCTGATCTTCAGAAGACTATATCAAAGTCTCTGATTTATATGTTGAGGTGTTCATCTTCTGAGGTTTTCTGAGTTTACTCCAATTTTCATGACCATAGGTGTTGAGAATTTTTTCCTAGACTCATAGTTCACATGTTTTTGGAGTCATTTCCCTGTGAAAATCTTATTTCTGGTCTCTCTATTGAAAGTGAAGCTTGCTGGGTGTTTTCTAGGAATGTAGGCATTAAAATGTGAAAGGAAGCCAGGTGTGTGTAGATAGATTTTCTAAGAGTGAAGAATTTCAAGCCAATATTATTTTGAAGCACTCAGGATTATTTGGAACATTTGAGAAATGTGACTATTGAATTTTATGCTTTTCCCTTTAAAGCAGTGGGCCAATCAGAGTCTATAAATTTTTCAGTTTGATGGATGAAGTTAGAACATTCTCAGAGGAAGCAATGAACATTGCAATACTAATCGACATAATAAACTAAAGTTGTTCTTGGTATCTATTAATTTTGGAGGACCTAAAGCAGAGTTGAAGCTAGGCTAAAGTGGTTTGACATAAGAAACTTAATAGGACAACCTGTTTTTCAATAGAATGTGCAATCGTGTTCCTATTGGATCTATGAGAAAAATATGTCCTGTATCACAGAATCACAGAATGTTAGGAATTGGAAGGGACCTCGAAACATCATCCAGTCCAATCCCCCTGCCAGAGCAGGATCGCATAGATTAAGTCGTGCAGGAACATGTCCAGGCAGGTTTTAAATGTCAATTCAACTACTCTTTGATTGTGCTGCAAATACCATGCTCCTTCCAAATATAAGTTCTTGGTAAGAGAATAGAACATTTTATTTCTCTACCACAAATGACCAATAAATCCCTTTACACAGAAAGGAATCAATATGTTTAAAATGGAGCAACTGGAAACCATCCAAAAGTGAGTTTATTCTTTTTGTCTCAACAAGTACTTTACGACTCGCTCATATCATAATTTTCAGTGGATATGATTCCAGTGGGTAATACTTGTTAGTAAAACCTGCCTGATTAATGGCAACCTTGTTGCTGCTTGAACTCAACTTAAAAATATATAAAGGAGTGGTTAGCAGATCAAAAGATGTTCTTATCCCCCTCTACTCTGCACTGGTGAGACCACATCTGGAGTATTGTGTCCAGTTCTGGGTGCCTCAGTTCAAGAGGGATGTGGAGCTGCTGGAGGGAGTCCAGCACAGAGCAAAGAGGCTGATGAAGGAAGTGGAGCACCTCCCTTATGAGGAGAGGCTGAGGGAGCTGTGTCTCTTTAGCTGAAAGAAGAGGAGACAGAGGAGTGACCTCACTAATGTCTATAAATATTTGAAGCGTGGGTGTCAGGAGGATGGAGCCAGGCTCTTCTCAGTGTCATCTAGTGATAGGATGAGGGGTAATGGGTGTGAGCTGGAACATAGGGGGTTCCACATAAATACCAGAAGGAACTTCTTCACAGTGAGGGTGATGGAGCGTTGGAACAGTCTGCCCAGGGTGGTTGTGGAGTCTCCTTCTCAGGAGCATTTAAAATCTGCCTGTATATATTCCTGTGTGACTGGTCTTGGTGGTCCTGCTGGAGTAGAAGAGGAGGCTGAGAGGAGACCATATTACCCTTTACAGCTACTTGAAAGGAGGCTGTGAGGAGGCCAGTGTTGGCCTCTTCTCCCAAACAACTCTTGACATGGACACAAGTTGTAGCAGAGGTAGTTCAGATTGAAAATTAGGACAAATGTCTTTAGTGAAAGAGCCAGGAAAAACTGGAACAGGCTGCCCAGGGAAGTGGTGGAGTCCCCATCCCTGGAGGTGTTCAAAAGGCGAATAGATGTGGCACTTTGGTACGTGGTCTAGAAGTTTGGTTGAAAGAAGGCAAGTCTCTCAGCCTCCATGTAGTAACCCATAGGAGCAGGGTCAATGGGAACAGGTCTCCGCCCGATAGAACAAATGCAAACGGAACAAGTGTGCTAACTTAAGAAGTTCACCACCTACAGTGCACTTGCAGAACAGGCATGAGCCTCTGCAGGAGGAACAGGCCATCAGCAAGGATGAGGACTTAAAAAGCCCAGTAACTGCACCAAAGACAGGTTGCCTC
>JAOXOE010000776.1:4041799-4056980 GCA_028565055.1 Phoeniculus purpureus | reverse complement strand
AGGACCTTAGGGCAACTACTAAAGGGGTCAGGAGCTCAAGTTCTGTTGTCCTCTATCCCTCTAACATCAGTGATGGATGAGGGAACATTTAGGAAGAGCCAACAGCTCAATTCATGGCTCCAGGACTGGTGTCATCAACAGGGATTTGGATTCTACTATGACAGCTCAATTTACAAGGCACCAGAGCTGCAAACATCTGATGGGATAATGCTCTTTTTTATGCGTCTCTTTTCCCCAGGCATGCAAGCTCTGCTTTCTTCAACACTTCCGTGGTCCTTGATGACAACCACTACAAAACCTGTGGTAGGACACTTCTCTTAACTCTTTTCTACAACATCATTCTGTCTGTATTGCAGAGTTACAGAGCCTCCTCACTTTACAGTATTCATCAACAGTGTTTATTTTACTACATCAAATATAAACAATATTATATAGGAATTTTTAGCAGCTATGGATAGATGGGAATACTACAGAACTCTTAATGTAGCCCAGATAAAGGGGATTAATTGTTAAATGAAATTATTTTCTACATTATAAAGAAAGGGAAAAGAAGCAGAGGCGTCTCAAATATTTCAGTGACCTTTGAAAATAGAGAACATTGAAAAACATTTTGCTAATGTGTCCTAGTTTCCTTTAAAATTACGAAAAAATTAGTAAAAAAATTTGTTTTCATTTGCTTAGTAAGTGCACAATGGAGAAGATTAAACTCAGACTTAATTTTTCATTTGCAGACTGCATATGTTTTGACCAGCCTGCATGTAGTCAGCTGTCACAGGGTATTTTCACTTGCTATCTACAGTGCCAAAGTTCTATTAGTCTCCTCGTTCAGAGGCTTTCAGGAAACTGGGGCAGATAGGACCTCAACTGCTAATGAAAACCTGAAGCTATTACTGTGTGTTCTGTTTATCCTCTTTATCTACCTGTGTGCTTTCCTCTTCCCTTAGCTTGTGTAGCTTCCTGTGTGTAACCATGAGTCTGCTGTGCCTCAGATTCCCTTTGGGGCTTAACCAGTAGATAATGACCAATGTACAGAATAATTTCTTGATTGTCCATGTCTCTCCTGCAGCTCTCTGAAAATGCCTATCGCCCCATCATCACCAGCCTGACTGAGGAGAGGAGCAACTACCGCTCCCCCAGCACCATGCTGGGCTACCTGGAGAATGTGTCCTTCAGCTTGCCCAACAAATCCCTGTCAGACAACACTGCTCTAAGTCTGACAGAGGTAAGTGTTTCGAATCTCTTTGTGGAGCCAGATGATCCTGAAACATCTCCAGAACCTGGAATACTGAATTAGTCTTAGAAGCTTTTGCTGATGGCAGAAAATACTTTTGAAAAAAGCAGTAGGTGTTCTAGGGAGAAGCAGAAGGTGACCTTCAACCAGACAAAATAAAGATCTCATGAGTTCTTGAGGACATTGTCTAATAAATAAGTAATAAATACCATGACCACACATAAAAAATAATTATTTGGCTGAGCAGGGCATGGAGTCTCCTTCTGTGGAGACGTTTAAAACCCACCTGGACATGTTCATGTGTGACTGGGTCTAGGTGATCCTGCTGTGGTGGGGGGATTGGACTAGATGATGTTTTGAGGTCCGTTCCAATCCCTAATTTCTGTGATTCTGTAGTGGAGGAGAAAAGAATTTGTTATTTTTTTTTCAGCTGCAATGAATCCAGGGAAGAATTTCTAATTCTGAAAAATAACTTGACATTTCTCTCCATGGCCCAAGTGATCCAAAATGAAGCAGATTCAGGCAGTCACCTGTCAGCTGCAGGACATAAAAGACACTGAAATCAGAGTGGTGACAGCAGTAACATGGAGGAACATACAAGCTCTCAGCAAACCAACTGCAGTAGAGGGAGAACTCAAGTTGCAGCTGTGTCAGTCTGACCCAAAGTCATGTCCCAAGTATAAACTTTTAATTTATTGTCTTTCACACCTACAATAGAGGGTTAAAAATTGACCAGTTGCTGCTGTCTGCCCAACCTTTTGTTAGTGTTTCTTGCTTCTATGGTAAGGGAAGGACAAGTTGTGTATCTCCTAAGTGAAGACAGGCTGGGAGAACTGGGGTTGTTCAGCTTAGAGAAGTCTCTGCGGTGACCTAATGGTAGCCTTCCAATACATGAATGGGGCCTATGGGAAAGCTGGAGAAGGGCTTTTTACTAGGGCTTGTAGAGATAGGACATGGGACAATGGTCTGAAACTGAAGGAGGGGAGATTTAGTTTGGATATTAGGAAATAGTTCTTCACCATGAGGGTGGTGAAGCATTGGAAGGGGTTGCCCATGGAAGTTGTGGATGCCCTATCTCTGGAAGTGTTCAAGGCCAGGTTGGATGGGGCATTGAGCAACCTGATCTAGTGGGAGAGAGATGTCCCTGCCTATAGCAGGGAGGTTGGAACAAGATCTTCAAGGTTCCTTCCAGCCTAAAACATTCTGATTCCTGCATCTTCTTTTTTGCAGAGTCATGCATTATTCTTGCTCAGCCCTACAATGGAAGCAGTGTTGGGGGGTGGAAAGCTGTGGGAAAGGGCTTGTTTGTGATCATAGACTCATAGAATCATTAGGGATTGGAAGGGACGGTGTCCTCAGCTTTTCAGAGTCCATAGCTTTATCCTGCAATGGATTCCAGTCACAGCCTGGACTCCAGTGCAGCCATGTCAAAATCTCCACTGAAACCAGTTCATTAAAAGATCAAGTCCAAAGATTAACTGAGTGACTTATTTTTATTTAAGCTAACCCACAAAGAAAACAAACAAATAAGTAGTTTTAAAAAGGTGCTTTATGCAGTCATAGCTGAGTTCAAGGGGTCGCATTCCAGCCACACAAAGTTAGCCTTTGATAGAATGGTGGGCACCTAATTCCCTGATTTCAGCAGGATAGAAGGTTTTTATTACAGTAATCAGCACCAGCCTCAGGAGTGATTGTTCCTTTAAGCCTGTGGGTAATACCAGGGTGACAAGGATTATTTACTCAGACAAACAATATAAATAATTGCTTCTGAAAACTACATGGACAGCAATTGATAGTTTGTGTTAGAAGCTTAGTATTTGCAAACTGTAAAGCTTGGATTTCATGGACCACAGTTTAATATGCAGCAAAAACCCCTCTAAAAAACCTCTAATGCATGGTTTCCTTTGTTCTGCTGGAAATTCTGTGTGGGCTATAAATTGAAAATGCAACATCATCCTGTCAGATATCGTACCTGCTTCCCACATCATTTCAGTTGCCATTGGGTTGCTCATTCAAGCTATCTGATGCTGCTTTGTGTGCCATGAAAGTGATTTGCAGACAGAAATGTGGGACATGATTATCTTTAGCAAAGCTATTTTGGGAAGTAAACATAAGAGAGTCCTGATCATACATTCAGACTCTGTCATTTGTCTGATTGATGGCTGAGGCTTTGTATTGTCTGCAGCTAATTCCCTGAAAGGCAGGCACCGAGCGTGCTTGCCATTTCTGTACAGTTATCTCTGTCCCCATTGTCAGATGCCTCGCAGCACAGGAAAATTTGATTTAAGTGATATGCAATAAACTTTCTGATTACTGGCACACATTTGCGACACATTGCTTCTGACAAGTCTGACTTGGGTTTTTTGTTATGATGCTGCTCTGCTCAGGGTCTCCAGCGCTCCTGCTTTCCTTCCCTTTCCAGGAGGAAAATTATTATTGGAATTTATTTTTTTTAATAAGTCTGGAATGATTTCTGTGACATGAAAGGAGGTATTCACTGAATGCTCTGGGCAACTTGGGCTGAGTCCTGGGTTTAGGATAACTCCTCTACATGCCTGGTAGAATTCCACACCGAATGGTTGAGTACTGCAAAGTTTGTGCTGCACAAAATTGGCTCAAACAGCCAAGAGCAGAGACGGGTGTTGGGTTTTTTTTTAATTTTCTGTGCAATTTTCTGCATTCCCTTTCCTCCTCCTTCCTTTCAACTTGGTCACCAAGACCCCTTAGGAGAGGGACTATATCGTTCTGAGCCTTTAACAGTGCCCACTGGGACAGATCTTCACCTAAAAACATTAAAGCTCAAAATTTAAGTGGACAGTAAATTATGAAAGTTATGTGGCACAGATATTTATCCACTACTGCTGAAATATCTAGTCATCTAAGACTAAAAGTGGTATTAATATCACATGATTTTAGATAAAATGGGAGAATAAGTTCACTTTAGTCTTAGTTCCAGGTTTACCACCTCACCTGCAGTATAGTGATTGCACTTGGGAGTTTCATGGTGGTGTTTTCGTAAAGAAACTATTATTAATTTTATTTAAATTATTATAAATTTCAATAAATAAACTATTACTTTTAAATGTCACCACACAGAACACGGTGGGAGTGCTGGCAGGTAGAGATGACTCTGTGAACCGAGCTTGTCATCTTACAATAAACCTCAGGAAATCCTAGCAGAGACCTGCCTTGGATCCTTACCAGCAGATGTAGCTGATGAATAAATAATCAAATCATACAGTGATTTTTTTTTTTGTTTGTTTTTAATCTTTTAGGTATTTTTAAACACTATTGAAGACTTTCTGTTATTGCCTAACTGGATGGACGTACCAGAGGTAAGACAAGTGGGCTTAGATCTGTAGGTTACTTTGGTTGCATGATTTCACAAGAGTAGCCGTGTACCTCTGTTACGGTTCTTGTTAGGGCTTTTTGGTAGCCGGATTTATTCATTTTCTCAAATGTTACTTCCATATTTTCTCCAAAGATCCACAGACAGAACAATTATCTCATTTTCTTTTATAATGTGTTTTTGAGGGTGAAATTAACTTTACCTGTGGCCATTTCCACATATTTCAGGACGAGCAAAACAAAATTGCATTTATAAAACAGCAGATGTTGTCACTAAAGTAAGTGCTTATTAATTGCTCTTTTTTTTAAGCACTGAACTTTGATATTGAAAAGTTTTTATTTGTTTGGTGGGTTGATGCTTTTCAGTGCATGTGAAATATTGCAGGAGTTCTTAGCTGTTCAATGAATGAAATCTCTGTGGCAGATCATACCCAGCACAGGGAAAACTAACCTATTTCAATGCTCTTTTACTTCTACTCTGCTTTTTAGAGTGCAGAATGATACTTGCAGGGGAATAGAGGAACTTTCTGAACTGTTTTTTTTAGTCTTAAGGCAGCACAGATTTCAGAACAGAGCTTTAAGACTGAGAGAAGGGGAGGCTGAAATAAATTCAGGTCTCAGTGAAGCCTGAAATGCTTTTAGGACAAAAAGATGTCTAACTGATTTAAGATTTTAGCCTAAAATCCTTGATGGAAATAGCTCTGATGTAGATTCCAGATAAATAGATTTATTTTTCATTGAAACACTAAGAGATTCCTATGGATCAGGTTTCAGCCTGGAGGGTTGTTTTGCAGGGGACACATAAACACTGTGAAAGCAACTTTATGCTAGGGAGTATTTCAATAAAGGTGAAAGAAAGGGTGGACTATAGTGTCTCAGCTTATGTTCCAATAAAGATCTGATACCAGGCTTTATATATTGTCAGAATAATCTGCTTAATTCTTGGCCTCATTCCACCGAATCCTGAGTACAAGTGACTGTCAAGTGCTGGTGGGAGTAGAGAGTCATTTAGAGATATTCTATAAAACACGGTATTTTATAATGTCAGGCTCCAGGGGTCACCAACTTCTGTCCCATTTTATCCATTTTATGTAGAAAAGGTGGTGGTGACAGTCATGTTCGCCTTTGGATGGTTGCGTGGTGAGTCACAAGGGAACTGAACATGGCACCTTGGCATTTAGTGCTCTGTACTGCAATCGCTTTTGCTGTAGAGCCTTCTCTTTCTCCTTCCCCAGACTGCTCACGTCTTTGGCAGTTTAATTCAGACCATCGACACTGTGATGGGTCACATGGCGTACAACCTGGATGAACACTCGCTACCCTTAATTGTTGAGGGAGCATCATCAGTGGCAGGTAGGGTTTAGTGGAAGTGTTCTTTTTAGAGTGTCTGGATATCCTAAAGGCTTTTGTGCTGCAGTCCCTCCTTTGCCAGCCTGAAGGAGAAAATCAAAACAGAGAATTTTCTCTTTTAAATACAAAACCTTGCTTCAGTCATGGAGGGATGACAGTGCAGTTAGTCCAGAGATAACCAGCTGTGACTGTATGTGAATTTCTTTGCAGTTTTTTGGGGGGAGTGGCTTAGAAGATGAATTCTATGAAATGAATCTCATGGAACTCTACTGCATGAATAGGCAGTTAAAGTGCTTGTAGCTCCTGTGCAGCCCTTCGAAGTTGCAGTTGTCAAGATGTTGCAAAGCCTTAAAGATTGCAAATAATGGGATTAGTTTTGACCTTTTAGGAAATTTTTATTTTGTTGCTGTATAGCATCCCACACCCTGATTTCATCTGTGCGTTTAGATGGTAAAGGTAACAAAGGCAATTCATCTGCTCTGACATTCTGCTCTGCCCTGTTGAGACCTGTGTGAGAGGGTAAATAACCAGAGCAGACACCAGTGCCATTAATCACTGTACGTACCCTCTTGAACACTGGCATTCTCACACAGAACACTGGGAGTCTGAAGTAATGCCTTCAAATGTCAGCAGAAGGGTGTGTTCCCAACCTGTTTGCCTTGCCCTAGTAAGCTCAGTGTTTGTGCACGGGTGAAGAGATCTATAGCATGCTAACAGTGCATACAGTGCGTACACCACCTTCTGCATCATACGGCAGTCAGATGTAAGAGGCAATGTTGTACTTGGAGAATGTACTACATTTTGTGCAAGCATCTGGGGTTTCAATTTTGAGACTTGCAATAGCTATCAGGGAAGTCTAGTTAAGTAGTCAAGTAGATTGTGGAGGCTATTGATTTTCTCATATTTTTATTTGCGTTGTCACACAGATTACTCTTTGGTCAAAACACATCCTCAAACTCTGAACTTGTCCCACTATCGATTTCCGTCTCGAGGACAGAGCTATATTTCAATTCCCAGTGAAGCTTTTTGTGAAAGAGGTAAGGAGAAAATTGAAGAGAGGAGCACAGACAGATAAACAGAGGATCAAACAATTATTTCACTTGAAAAGAGTTTTGGTTTGCTTTAATTTTCCAAGTAACCAATCTGATCACTGTTGGCTGGTCATTCTGGCTCTGAAGAAGCAGCAGTTGTCCTGAAACACTAATGAATGATTAATGTGGAAGAATTACTGGAACTAATCTGGAATAATACAGCTGGGCCACAGAGACCGAAGCCATTTCATTTGGACATCTTTCTACATCAGAGAAGCCATAATTTCATAAATTATTTTTAATCATCTAAACTGGTTATTTTAAAGCAATTCCAGGATGTCAGATCAGGTGACACTTAGACCCTCAGGCAAAATTACTCTTAAAATGTTGTGTGAAATAAAACTACAGATTTCTAGCTTTAAGCAATAACAGCTACAGAAACCGAATGAAGATGTAACCTGCAGTCAGGAACTCAGGACTCAGAATTCCACACCTCAGCTAACATTTTAATAATCTCAAAAGCAAAATATGGCAAAAATTCAAAGCTTTAGTCAAGACTCCACAGTAACAGTGTTGGAAGTTAATTATCAGTGTTTTAATCAGGGATTGAAGGAACCTACTTAGAGAAACATCTATCTGCATCCTCAAATCTTTGAAATTTTCACCAATGTGCCCTAAATTCCAACCCACAGAATTTACATACCCAGACACCTTTACACAGTTACCTCTGTTGGTGTCTATTCAGAAAGTGCAAAGTTAGCTGCAGATAACCTGCAGTGGGAAACACTCTAATAATTCGTGGACTGTCTACTGGATTTGTTCTGTCAGCTTTTTTTCTTTGCACTGGCAGGGGGTTCTGGCTGGAGACTTCACTGTGAGTGCTCTGAGGCTTGAATAACTATAATTGCAAACCAACTCGTTATGCCAAAAATAGCTGTGGGAGGACTTTTACTCCTTTCCTACTTCAAGCCTCTCACCATGCACATCTTTTTTTTATTTTTCTTCAGAACATTATCATGCTTGGTATCCTGGAATGATCCAGCCCATTAAAAGTTTAACTCTTTTTCCAGCTGAAGCTCACTTCTGAGTAACTTCAGCATTCGGGCCACTCTACTACACTGTCCAAATGAACTAACTGAAAAATTTATTATCCCACCTTAAGCAGCTGACATTATAAACACTTGGAGCCCAGTAAAACATACTCGTGTGGCTGACACTTTGAAAATACGGATCTGTCTCGCCACTCCTGTGCTGGAGAACCCATAAATACTTGAAATGCAGGCAGGAGACAACCAAAGTGGAAATAGTTTGCCTCTGGTAGAGTTTCCTAACTGCTAGTTAATGTCAGTGGTGGTGAAGTAGCTTTGAGACTGCTTAGCAACCACTTAGACACCAACTCTGCTGTATCCCTGCGACCCTTCCTAGTGCTGTGGAGGGGGTGTTTAATTGAGGACTGATTGCTTTCACAACTTAGTGTGGAATGGCACTTGTGCAGGGCAGACATCCTTCTATTTTACTTCTAGCACTCGTCTCCCGTGCTGTACTACAAGTTGTTCATTCTTTTGTATTCAAAAGAATAATCCCAAATGTGCTAAAACAAAGACAGGAAAGTCTACAGACGTGTCAGAGCTCTCAATGACTATGGAGTTTTGGGTCTAGGAGAGAACTGTCTCTTACCTCTAACTGTTGCTCTGAGGAATAACACCTGTTCCCTTTTCACAGGGTGGATTACCATTGTGGGCCTGCTTTACCATAACATGCATTATTTCTTTCATAATATCAACCCTATGGATACCAAGTAAGTACCTCAGACCTCTCATGCTGCAACAGCTTGTTTATTACCTTAGTGATGATGTACCTTTATAACAGCCGTGTCATTATCAACTGTAAATAAATTACGAGCCATAAGCCTGGCTCTGCAATGCCGAGTACACGCAGTCATTAACTACAGAGAGATTAAAGCTCACATTAGATATTTTACTTTAAGTTGTGGTAAAATAGATTCCCATAGCAACGTGTTTGTCTCTCTTTGTCTTCTCCTTCCATTTATCATACCTGGTCGTAGAATTTCATAATTGTAATCTGTCTCATAAAAGGAAATTACGTGTTTTGTCCTGACACATATAAAGATAAAGCTTGCACTTAAATGAAATGAGTAAGAAAACATAACATCCCTCTTTAGATAAAATCTGGATCCTAATCCTAGAAACCTGTAAGGTAATTTTATAACAGGAGGCCAGGCAATGCTTTAAAGAGTTTTTGCTTTATAAACTGCATCAGTGAAATCATTAGGAGATAAGAGAAAACAAATGCAGAGCCGTATCCCTCTCAGCAGCACAGTTCCCCAGGGGATTTTGCGAGGCCAGTCACGTACATCATTACACTTTCCTTTTAAGCTAGTATGACTTCACGTTTTAATTTGATCTTCACCGGGGTATGTAGATTAGTTTACACTTTCTCTCAGTCTTTTTGCTGAGGGACTTTTTGTTGTGTGGTTCATGACAGCAGGAAGAAAGATGCAACATCTCAGCTGCCACAAAGGGCAGGGGTTGCTCTTCCTTCCTTTACATACAGTCACACGGAAGTTTGCGATCATGGGAACTAATTTGTGAACTGGAGGGTAGAGAATCCTGCTTTATGACCAGATTGATCACACAGAGATAATTGCACAGCTATTACTAAATAGCTTTTTTAAATCAAGCAGCGAGCTGTTCTGTTGCTCTCTCAAAAAAGGGCACTTAGCAGGTGGCTGTGAAGGAACCGTGTCATTAGTGTGCGATATTCCCTGCTGACATGCAGAAATAGAGGCCATAATTTATGGCAGCTTACGTTTTTCAAACAGGACGATCAGTGCAATTTGCTAAGATAATAAGCTATGATCTCGGCTTCTCAAAGAGGAGAATTAATAGGGTTTTCACTTAGGGTAAAAGTTTAGCAAACACAATCTGATTAAGGTTGCTGTATTCTAATGCATTCTCAGAGTCTACAGCTCCCGGGGCTCTGATACAGCAAAATAAAACAGTTATGTTGTCTTTGCACACATTCTCTGTGGAATAGGACAATCTGGAGACCCATTCCTGCTCCACAGAGCTGTGTTCAATTTTAGCACTCATTTTTGAGAAGAAAGGCTGTGGCTCTGCTGCAATAAAAGACAACAGAGAAGAAACACCTCCTAAATTCCTATAATTAACCCAAACCGCTTGTACTGCTTCAGTCTGCAATGCACTACAGAATCCCGTCTCTCAAATTCTAGATGCAGATCTGTCCAAAGCAGCATCTAAATCCTGTTAGTGTTAGTAGATTAGTGATTTTTTTTTTTCTGTGGAATCAAACGCCAGGTATTCAAAAAATGTCTTAAAAAGAAGTAAGCACTGTTCTTCTACTTGACTACTTGACTTTCTTTCTGTTTTATTATTCTAAGGTTTTGGTTTTTTTTTTACTTCATTTCAGGAGCGTAACAACGTTTTTCTCAAAGTAGTTTGTTTTAAAGACTTTCTTTTATAGTCCTTCTCACACTGGGCTATTTGAACACCTGTAATTTGAAGCCAGCCCATATTCCTCTTTAGGGCTGTTTCTTTTTCATTTGTGGTGGAAAGCTAAAACCAAAACTCTTAGAGCTTTTGTGCTGTACAGGCAGATGTCTTCTATTTTCAGAACGCATAAATAGCAGTTTCTTCAGGGAGTCAGTTTTGATTGTTTAGGAAAAAAAGGCAAACCTAGAAAAGATTTTGAGCCCAATTCTGTGCCTACTTATATTCAGTTTGTGTAAATCCATAGCAAACAGGTTTGCTGCCATCTAACATCCTGGGTCATAGTAAAGAAAGGCTTGTGTATGCAAGTACCAAACACTGCAACTATTTCCTCCGTGTGCTCACATGTTCTTGTGATTCAAAATTCATCTGGTTCTCCAAACTTAAAATGGATGTGGGGAAAAAAAGGGCCCATCCTGTGAATGTGTGTAGGAGAAATCCAAAACTATCAGGTAGTAGCGTAACAGTACAAGTTCTTCTCTAAACTTACACATTTTATATCAGACTAGCAAATTCTGCCCTCGGACGTACAATACAATTCTCATGCTGGTTACTGGGAACAGAAGTAACATTTGATACTGCTGGTTCTGTGTTGTCAAAACTAAAGACTGGAGCTTTGGGTTCTGCTAAATAAGTTGTGTTTTATTTGACCTTCCTGCAGGAACTGGAGTTATTTTTACGTCTGACATGACTACTTTTTTTTCCCCTGAAAGAATAATAAGACACCATTGCAAACAAGTGGCAGATGTAAATAAGGTGGTTTTGAATGTGCTTTGCAAACTGGGTTTCTCCAGTGCTCTCCTGGGTTTAGAAACCCACAGTGATGGTTGATTTGCCATGGCTCTTTTTCTCATAGTACAGACCATTCATTCACATGCTCAAGAGGTAGATGACAGAGGCCATTTTACTCCTGCACAGTTTGTTACTGATCGTGTAAAACATTTTAATCTACAGCCAGTGGGTCTTTTGGTCACTCCTAAATACACAAAAATGCCCAAGTCGTACATTTTAGCTGAAAGCAGAAATAAGAGTTCTTATGTTTTACAAAACTGCTTCAGCATAGAAAAATCAGATGTTTTTCTAGATTCAAGTTTTTGTACTGTGACCTGACTTACACTCTAACCAATAGAACTGAATGTAATCAGCTTTTCAAAGTAAAGGTGCTAAGTGCTTCTAAATATATTCCTGTGTATAGAGTTATATGCATTATGGAAAACTATATAAATACATATGTATTTATATTCATTATATAAAAGTATACGTATGTTATCCACTAATTTGTGTGTTTAATTAGGCAATCTGAACCCCCTGCAAGTTTTCTCCTTGCTTAGGCTGTTTTGCTTTATTAGATTATTTTTAGATCACTTGCATTGTAGGATTCTCTTTATTTACCTAAAGCACTTTCAGTGAGGCTCATAAACCTTTGCAGAAGAGAAGCAGCATGAAGGAATCCTCATGCTATCACAGAATCACAGTACATTAGGGATCAGAAGGCACCTTGAAAGATCATCTAGTCCAATCGCCCCACCACAGCAGGGTCACCTAGATCCAATCGCACAGGAATGTGGCCAGACGGGTTTTAAACTTCTCCAGAGGAGACTCCACAATCCTTCTGGGCAGCCCATTCCAGTGTTCTAGTGTCAAAAGCTGTTCATTATATTAGAAGCCATCCCTTCTAGTACTTTTGAAGTTGTTCTGGGGACAGGTCTTGCTCCCCTCCTGAGATTAATAGACTTGAGTGGGAAAAGGAGGTCCTGTATTCCTGTTGTGGGTGTTGTGGATCAACCAAAAAGATTGTTGTTCTACTTTCTCAATGTGCTTGTTTCTTTCCCAGAATTGCTGAAGCTGCTGCCTACAAAGGTTACATGATCTCAGCAACCAGTTACGTTATCTCTATCAAAGTGGAGCCTCTACCCAAGCTGTCCCACAATCTGTCAGGATCTCCTCTTATTACCATCCAGCTCACCCACAAATTGGTAAGTGAAAAGGAATCTACAATCCTGATTGGGGATGTTCAGACCTTCGGTCTCTGTGATGACTTCTTTGTATTTCTCTTGTAAGTTCTCTGAGTATTTTTTGTAGTGATTCAGACGCACTTGTCACCGCGATATTTTGGGTTTCCAACCACTACACTTGAGTGAGTTCTGTTTGCAGAAGGCTGATCAGTGCACACGTTGAGAAAGAAGGTGATGTGACCACACGGCTTCAGGCCTTTCTGTACAAATTGTTGTGGATGTGTCTGTGCGGTCTGCAATAGGATGATCTGAGTGACTGCTTCCTCATTAGAGCCGTCCAAATCAGGAATTCACTTGTGGTTTTTGCTTTTGATTTTAATCCACACTAAGAAAACTGAGGTGTTTTGAGTGTGAGTAAACCTAGAGAAGGAACTCCTGCAAGGGCAGCGCAAGTAAAATGAGGAGAACATGTCCCAGCACAGGAGCAGAACAGAGTCAGATCCCTATTCTAGACAGCAGAGCATTCTGAATCTGAGAAACCAGAGACAAGAAATACGAGAATCTGAGAAAACTTGGAGGCAAAACTGGTCAGTTTTGGCAAGATGTTTGAATGTCACCAAATTAGCTTATCCCAGCAAGAAACTGGAAAAAGCAGCTGGCATCTATTTGTCTTGTCTGTGGAATGGAGGATAGTTGAGTTTAAGGTCTGAGTTGCTGGAATGAGGCATGTCAGGGGAGGATCGGATTAGATCTTAGGAAAAACTTCTTCCCAGAAAGAGTGGGGAGGCCTTGGAACAGTCTGCCTGGGAAGGGGGTGGAGGCACCGTCCCTGGAGGGGTTCAACAAATGAGCAGACATGGTGTTTCAGGAGATGGTTTGGCGATTTGGAGTTATAAGTTGGACGGTTGGACTAGATAATCTTGAAGATCTTTTCCAACCTTGATGATTCTACGCAGCATCTGTGACCTACTGACAGCATTGATTTGAAATGGAAAAGAAATATTTTGGTTCTTAAATGTATTTAGATGTTCCTTCATATGTTTTATCAAACTTTTCTTTCAATGGCTGTTTGCAAGCCAGCTTATCTTCTTCTGTTGGTCTTCTGGTAAAGATGGAATAGATTATAGGAAAAAAAAAAATAAAATAGAAACCCATTAAAGCTTAGAAATGAAAAGTGTCATTTTGCTGACAGTTTTTCATGCTAAGGACTCTCCTGAATGTCTCTAGTGGCCTCTTAGATGTGAGCACATGCAAAGTGAAGACTGCGTTTAGTGTAGCTCATTTATAAAATGCACTTTGCTTTATTTATTCAGGTACCTCCTCATGCTTTAGTATGAGGATTTAGGAGCAGGCTGTTAAAAACCCCTGTTTGTGTTTTCCTGTTAACCTTCCCTGTGAAGATTCCTGGGATCTTGGTGCACACATGGATATTTTACATCTAGAATCTTTCTGTTTTAGTCAGCAGAATCCATGAGAAAGTGGTGGGGACATGTCTGTCTAACATGTCCTCTGAACAGCAGGTTGATTGGGACCTTCACCCTGTACCTAGAGCAGTGTGTGCTTTACGTAGTGCATTAGGGGAGAAGATGTTTTCTCTTCCACAGCTTTTATTGCTCATGGGCAATGCATGCACAGGCAGCCAGTGATGACCTACCATAAGAGATGGTAGATCTACAGCTACTTCCAGTCTGGGGAAAGGTCAGCTCTTGTTGTTCATGCTAACACCTGTTCAGGTGTGACTTCCTTTTGGTTTGTGGGGCTTTTGCGTGTCTGTGTTTGAAGTGTAGTGTTTTTTAAAAGAGTCGGTCTTATTTTTGTTTAAATCCTCATGGAAAATATGGAAACTTATCTCCCTTTGTGTTTACAGCACTGAACAGCACCTCAGTGCTGTCTGAATCCATATTTGTCCAAAAATACTTGTCCATATATATGAATTTAAAGTACTGAGAATTTTAGTTATAGGGGAGAAAGTATTTCTAACTCTACATTAGTAATGAGAACAGAAGATGTAAATAATAGTAGTAATTAAAAACATGATAATAATAAGTCATCACAGTAATAATGATAATATACAAGACAAAATATGCACAACAGAATTGCTCACCACTTACTGACTGATGCCCACTGAGTTCCTGAGCAGTGGCCCCAGACCAGTTTTCCCCACAGTTTTTATACTGGGCATGATGTCACATGCTATGGAATATTCCTTTGGTCAGCTGTCCTGGCTGTGTTCCCTCTCAGCTCCTTGTGCCCTTCCATTGGCAGGGCATGAGAAGCTGAGAAGTCCTTGACTTAGTGTAAACACTACTTAGCAACAACTGAAAACAGCAGTGTGTTATCAACATTGTTTTCAGACTAAATCCAAAACATGGTGTTTTAGCAGCTACTAGGAAGAAAATTAACTATTGCAGCTGAAACCAGGACAGTTTGGATTCTAAATTCTCTGAGTAATCTTTCAAAACAAAGAGGAGAAGGCTCTGCAGGGACCTTATAGAGATCTTCCAGTCCTTGACAGGGGCCTGTCAGTAAGGGTGGGGAAGACTGTTCACACGGGTAGGGAGCAATAGGACGAGCAGTCATGGTTTGAAGCTGGAAAAGGGCAGATTTAGGTCAAATATCAGGAAAAAGTTCTTGAATCTGAGGGTGGTGGATCCCTGGAACAGGCTGCCTAGAGAAGTGGTGGCCTCAGAAGCCCTTCAATCTGCAATCACCAATTTGTATGTGCCACTTTTCGTT